>OY856410.1:155625017-156085017 GCA_963693085.1 Alisma plantago-aquatica
TTGTCTGGAGAGCTCTTAGGAATATTCTTCCCACCAAGGCAGAGCTTATGAGGAAGCAGGTGACGCAGGATGACAGATGCCAACATTACGCTCAGCGAGAGGATATTTCCCATGCATTGATGCACTGTGACCGGGCTAGGAAGATTTGGGTGACGGGCGAGTTTGATTGGACGGGGCAGCTAGAGGCACATGATGTGGGGAGCTTCATGAGGAGTTTGCTTGAGGAGGGGGATGGCCGGCACAGACTCTTTTGTGGGTGGCATGGACAGCAAGGAACAAATCGCTTTTTGACGATCACCCACCCTACCTTCCTGGACTTGCGGCTAGCTTCATCAACCTTGTGACGGATCATGCTCGGTATCACACGACAGTGGCATATTCATTAGCGGCGCATGGACCACTTATACGGCGGCGACCACCACCGGGCAGCGTGAAGATCAATACGGATGCATCTCTCACCATGGCGGATGACAATGGTTGCGGTGCAGCTATTAGGGATGAGCACAGTCAGCTTTTGTGGACTTTCCAATGTCGGATGGAACAGTCGTACTCAGTGCTTAGTGCGGAGGGTACAACTATTTTGCACGACATGCGACTCGCTCTCAGAGAAGGCTACATGGATATAGTGATGGAGACAGACTGTTTGCTTTTGGTGGAGGCGGTAAAGAAGGGGAAGGGCGGACGCTGCTATGAGGAGCTCATCATCGCGACATCATAGATCTCTCTCTTAGTTTCCTTTCTTTTAATTTTTGTTTTGTTAGGAGGCAAGACAATAGAGTAGCACATGCCTTGGCTTCTTTAGCCTATCATTTTGTTAACCCTCACTGTATTAGGGAGGGCTTCGAGGATCGGATCCTTGTACTGGTTGCAAACGATTTGATCACTTTATATATATATATATATATATATATATATATATATATATATATATATATATATATATATATATATATACGTCGTCAATTCTTGAATATAACCGACGGGGAAAGATCAAGGGAAACTTCTATGTCGTCATACGTTGCGTCTTATGTCGTCGTGTTTGGGTGTAACCTCTAACCGACAATAAAATATATATATATATATATATATATATATATATATATATATATATATATATATATATATATATATATATATATATATATAGCTTTGTTCTTAGTGTCGTCCACCAAGTTGTTGGTTTAAAACAGATGATAAATGACTAAAATGACTAACGAGATACCCTGTTTTTGTAATAGTATTTGAATCGACCTGATTATTGTGCGACACGCAACCAACCCAAAATCGACCTTTAACACTCCGATGTATCATGGCAAAATGTAATTTTTTAAAATCGTTGTGTTGTTAATATATCTTTCTACATTTTTTATTAAAGCAACTAAACTTACAACTAGTAAATATATCAAACCAGAAGGGTTTGGAAATGATATAATTAGTTTTTAACCGATTCTTAATGTATCCATAATTTATTCATCGCTATGCAAAAGAATAGAGATGGACAGAGGCACTCAACAGATCGACATTAGGTTTGTCTATAGGAATCATAATAATGTTGCAGACAAACTAGCCAAAGAAGCAACCAAAGTGACATTGTATTCAGCAATATGGGATGACCCACCTGACCTCATCTCTGACATCATACAGAGAGAATCAGTCGATTGTAATAGAACCTTAGCTGTCTGGCCTGGTAATGGAAACCAGGATGAATAAATAAAAGCTCCTGATTTTCATTTAAAAAAAAATCTTCATTGCCGCATAGTCAGACTCGGCTTAATTTATGCTTTTGCTCAAACGTAGCGTGCACTCCTCTCCTTTGCCATTTGTGTATATTTAACGTGCAAGTCACTTCGGCTGCAACGATGCCACAACTTCTTCGGCGAAACGCAAAAGCTGATATCATTTTATTAGATTCTAATATACAGGACGAGAAACAGATGTTAACAACGGATGACAGCCCAACGAATTGTGCTAGTATAATATTTGAAGACAGCATCACAAGGAATTGGCACCATAGATGACTTTACTGATCCGCCCTCGGTAATCATTCACCTAGTTCCTGCGTAGACCAGCACGTGCTCGTATATAATCTAAAAAAGTTCAAGTTGATTTTCGATACGGGAGTTAGATCCAAAGATTTCATATCTTTTGTATCTAATCTCAAAAATCCCAATTCATTATAACATATGATACTAATGTTTTAAATCTTATATCTTATTATAACTATTTGTTATAATATTGATACTTTGTATACATAACACATTTATTAATATAGATAAGTTATCTTTAATTCATTTGAGCTGCACATAGATTCCATCGGATTTGCATGTACATTACCATATCCATCGATTTCGCTTAGGAAGTCAATTAACTATTTTCTAATGGGACTTGGGAATTAGACTCGATTTGAATTTCGATCATACCAACATACCTAGTACTTAAGTTACACCTCTATGTATGGGGTGCACCATGAATTGCAACTTTATTAAAATTAATAGGCATATGCGTGTCTTATGTATGATTATTTTTTCTTCCACTTAAACATTTCCAAAAAGTTATGAATAGTAATGTAATGTCTCCTAAGTGTATGGATGTAGTGTTTCAAAGGATTGGCTTTGCCATCCAGAAAGGACTGGCGGCGTAGCTTGTTGCCCGCTTGTCTCCTGTTTCGATGTAATTGATCGAATTATTGCCCGGTGGGTACAAAAATAATGCATGTATATGAATCACAATTATCAATGCTTTATTTGGGGTAAATGCTTGCTTGAGATTTCCACTAAACGTGACAATAATATCTGGTAATATTAACATATGCATTATATTGAAATTATTTGGGCATAAATGATATCAGAAAATAAATACAAAATTGATAGTAGGTTATTAATTGCAAACATGTGTTGGTAGGGATATCAAAAATATTCAATCGACCCAATCTGAAAATTATAGGTTTCCAAGAGTATGTTCAGGTCTTGAGTGAAATTTGGTTTGGGTCAACAAGGGACTGATCAGGTCTATTTGGTGGGGTTGTGTCTAGTTCTGGGCAGGTTGGGTCGAATTTTGAGTAGTCAATTTTTTTTCTTTTATTTTTTCCTAATACAGATAATAGAATATGTTTGGCTGTTCATTCTAGTCCGGTTATGATCAAGTTCATACTTATATCTGGCTGATTTAGTTTTTATCAAAAATTAAGAAATTGTTTCATAAATTGAACCATCCCCAAATAAATCAAAACTCGATCCTACCCAACTTGCCCGATCATTATTAAAATAGTTTATATAAATGTTTTTGAAATTAAAAAATTGAGACAAACCCAAAATTATACTCAACATGCCCCAATCTAGGCACAATCTGATTAGAGCAAAACTACACCTAACCTAACATATGTTCATCAAACTAAATTCCACTTGACGGGAGGCGACTTGAAATTCAAATAGACCTCTAATGATAAATAAGTTAATATAAATTTATATATAACTAAATAATTATAATAAAATGTACAAAATAATACATTACAAGTATATTTCAATTAAATAAGTAATGCATTGAGTTGATGGGAAGAAGTTGGAAAAGAAAAATGAATTTCCTTTTCTGTATGGCATGTGATAGGAAGAAGATGAGAGGGAATTAGATAGAATCAGGAGAAAGAGAGAGTGAGTTATTTAAAATTAGGGAAGAGGGGTCTTTTTTATTTAAACCGAAGTTAAGGATCTTTTGGGGATATATGTGTGTGTGTATATATATATATATATACAAACATACATATATATATATATATCAATATATATATATATATATATATATAGAGAGAGAGAGAGAGATTGATATATATATGTATGTTTGTATGTATATATATATGTATGTTTGTATGTATATATATATATATATTGATTGATTGATTGATATATATGTATGTTTGAATGTATATATATATATATATACGTATATATATATATACGTATATATATATATATATATATATATATATATATATATATATATATATATATATATATATATATATATATACGTATATATATATACGTATATATATATATTTATATATATATATATATATACGTATATATATATATACGTATATATATATACGTATATATGTATACGTATATATATATATATATATATATATATATATATATATATATATATATATATATATATCTATATCTATATATACGTATATATATACATATATGTATACGTATATATGTATACGTATATATATATATATATATATATATATATATATATATATATATATATATATCTATATATATACGTATATATATACATATATATATATATTGATTGATTGATTGATATATATGTATGTTTGAATGTGTATATATATATTTATATAGATTTATATATATTTATATATATATATATAAATAAATAAATAAATAAATAAATATATATATATATATATATATATATATATATATATATATATATATAGTAACTCTGAGATCAAAAAAGTAACTGCGCAGAAAATATACAGTCAGTAAATATATGGACGTGTTTTTTTTTATTTTGGTGGGGCAAATGATATTATTTTTGGATGAAATTTTTTGGGGAGCTAGTTAAAATGCTCATCTACAATTGCAAATATTTTTTGAAAAAAAGTGACTCGAAGGGTGGGTGGGTATTAAAGATGAGCCTATATATATATATATATATATATATATATATATATATATATATATATATATATATATATATATATATATATATATATATATATATATATATATATATATAGACCCTTGTCAGGACTTCTACTTATATCTTCCTTGAAGCAAAGGATATTAGTTGCAGTTTTTCTGATTAGGGATGAGTATCAGATTGAACCAACTTATCACCTTTTTTTGATATGCCACACTCAAATTTCAATGATGTATATTTTTTCTACTAATTTCATTAATGAGGTGAATTATGTACTTCAATTATCAAGGAACTTAGACAAGATCCAATGATAAAGAATGTTCAAGTATATGTGTGAGTGAATGCTTGTACATCAAGCTATACCTACATGATTTGTTGTATATATGCAGATTTTGTACAACTTGATAAGAATGATGTAAGAACAAGTGTCGGTCGACTCAAAAATTTCATAGAGATAGTTTACACTTGTATACATCCTTTTGGGATAGGTAGAATTTTATATCCATTTGAGCTATTTTTCAAAATTAAGGACATATTGGGATAGAGTACTTATTGGTCAAACTTCTTTTTGATCGGTATGCATGTCGGATGAACTTTAGATCGATCATGACATTACCATTAGATCAAAAGATGTCTCGACAATATTTTGGTCGAATTTTTTTTCTGGCCGAGACACATCTCAGTCGAACTTCTTTTTGATCGACTGTTAGTCTACAGTAAATTACATCTAGTGTGCATTTGATCCTTTTTAATCCCACTAGATATCCTATAACAACTAATTTTTCAATAAACACGGGCATAAACACTCCCCAAAACTATCTTAGCTACTTCTAATTGTTTCCTATATATAGGAATGCCTTATGGATACTTAGAGTATACTTGAGAAAGAGATGTACATGTTATCCTCCCAAGTTTAGAATATCCATTTGCAATCTCCAACTATATTCAAGCTAATCCAAGCTATAATCCATCAATAATGTCCTACTTCACCAACTATAGCCTTGTCTTAACTTATGTGGAGTTCATCATCACTTGTTCATAGTGATCCAATTATAATATTTGTGAAGGGAGTTGTAATTTCCTACTTCCTCACTTATTCACTATTTGGTTCGGTGCTTCATGCTACATCTTGTGAGAAGGCTACAATGAAGTTTTCTTGGAACTACTTCTTGCGAGAAGGATGCATCCAAAGGTGGTGGAGGAAGATTGCAATTTTCTCCAAGGAGGGTGGTCTTTTGGATTCCCATAAAGAAAATGGTAGTTATCCTTGAGCTGAAAATGGAGTTAATCTTGAGCCACAAAAGGCACCAATAAATTGTGTATTTTGATCAGTATAAAAAGGAATAAAATACATGTTACAAATCTTGGTTGGAAACAACCAGGTAGTAGACTGATGTCATTTAGGATGGAAGTACTCTACATCTTCTATCTCTTATGATTTTCTAATTTGTCCAGTTACTTGTTTTACTATTTCTATTTTTATATTTTCATAAAAAAATCGCAATTTACCAACCTTTTGTTTCTAAAGTGATAAAAATCAGATTTTCTCTACTCAAGGGTTGACTAGATCTAGAAGATGCGGATAAGAGGGAAAGATATGTAAGCTTCCTAGGCTATCGTGAAATTCCAAAAGGGGAAAGACCAGTAGCACGATTCACTAAACTATGCAAAAATATGTGAACTCTTCCATGTTTCAGATCCTATCCCATCCCAATGGGTAGTCACCAATCAAAGACCCTAGAGGCCATAATACAGGGGACAACCTCACTCCGCCCATCAGTGAGTGGGTGATATGCACTAGACAACTACAACTTTGTGTTGAGTAATTTCTAGAGGGTCTTCCAAAAAGAACTCTTGAACTTGTCGGTCAGTGGCAATTTTTATCGGTAATCCATCTATCTAGTAGAAGGCGAACAATCTCTCTAACAAACCATTTTTCAATATGTGAAGTATCAATGGTCTTATTGCAAGGAACAAAGTGTGCCATCTTGGAGAATCTGTCCACTAAAATAAGGACAGAACCGTGTTCCTATGCAGGTAGACCCAACACAAATTCCATGTAGATATCCTACTGTTAGAAGGGGGGATATGAAGAGGCATGTACAATATTGTTGCTGGTTATGCCAAGAGAGCCAATCATGTGATGATTGCAATGGTATTCTTTGTAAATTATTTAATTAAATGATTAAGGTAAAATTCGGATTCATTCTGATTCAATCAATTATGACATAATGATGAAACAGAATAAAAGTCTAAAGAATGATATTACCTAATCACGTTTGCCTTCTGGTTAAGGACATGAACAATAAGATCATATGGATTACAAGAGTATTCACATTCTCGTTATGCCCCTAGTCGGATGCCATTGTGGAAGTTCGACAGATAACAATGACACATAAGACTAGAGTGTGTATTGGTTGATGACAAAGTCTCATTAGTCATGATATATGACATCAAACTAAGCACATAGATATTTATTAGATATCAGTGTATCAAACAGACCCACCTTCAGAGTGACACATGGAAACTATTATTGGTAGTCAAAATCATATAGTGATGATGGTGATTGTGGTTCTTAGAGTTGAAGTCATTAAATTCATCACATGTCATTCGGTGTACTTTGACAACATCCACTGTGATCCAGAATAAGGGTTTCCATAAAGGTGATAATCGGGTGTCATGTGACACACGGGGATGTTTTTGAGTGATGTAAATGGGATTTGTCCGTCCTATGGAAGTATGATATCTAGGCCACCTAATAAGTGAGAATAAGGAAAGAATGTGCATTCACTTATGAATAAATATGGTCCATTGAGTTCACATATATATATCATACAATTTGATTTTATTCAAGGAACATGGACTGAATGTTGAGAGGATGTCGTCTCCATGCCTAGATTCATTCTGGATATCAGTGACAAAGGAATTATACATTCACTATAACACAAACTACCGATTTTAGGTTGAAGTCTTTCTGCAAATTTCTAAATAGCTGGGTAGAAATGATGAGCTACGTCTATCTATTGTGTTTTCAGATTAATCGATATGATCAGATTTTGGTTTCTCATCTTTTATTTATTACATGCGAAGTGAATACTTAAAAGGACTAATATGCATATCTGATAATATACCACATGCGATCCCAAATATATATGATATATATATATATATATATATATATATATATATATATATATATATATATATATATATATATATATATATATATATATATATATATATATATATATATATATATGCAATATATGCACCGCACTAAAATCATTTTTGATAGTTGATGTGTAGCATGGTTATGGCTAATAACCCAAATGATAGTGGTTGAATGGTTGTGGTTTTTTATACCTATTTGCATCTCAGTTTACATATTGAGCCTCACCTTCTTCTTCCAAACGTAAGATAATTCTCTTCTACCTTTACTCCCCTCGAATGTAACTCGAGGTTTCTTTATTACAATTTAATAAGTTAATAGCAATAGGATAGATTTGTTTTCCTATTACAATGAATAAGACGAGGCACCCAACTGGAGGACTGCTTGCAGGAGGAGCCGATTGGCTAGTGATGTAACCGATCATTTGGAGGTTTTCATGCTTCATTTGGATAGGAGACCAACGCCCCATTCAGAACTACCAACCGACTAGCCAGGAGGCGAGATGACCAGTTCAAAGATTGAATCGATTAACCCAGAATGCTTCAAGTACATATCTTCATCAACAACAAGTTTTTGCATAAGATGTAGACCTTAGATGATCATAATTACTCATGGCTCCAAGAAATTATAATAGGATGGCCATAATCATTGTTTATGTTTTCAATTGCATGTTTTCATTGGGAGATATAGCATATGTATATAATATGTACTATATATGTGGTGATTTGATATGTATATGTATATATAAACATAAAATCCCTCAATCAAACATATTAAGTTTAATATGACTTCCATAAGAAACACACATGAAAAACTTGATCAACTAATTGCGGGCATGCCATAGCATGGTACATTGTCCATCTCGTGGAAGTCTGATAATAGATATGCGTGTCTGCCCTAGAAAGGTGCATGTTCTGTTGTGTTGGCTTGTGGGTCAAATTTAACTAGTTGACCTAAATCAGATTAAGCACCTAGAGACATAAAGATGAAATATGGCAAAGAGTTGCACATGTCATCTATCAAGAGTTCCCTATGATGCCATTAGAAAATTTTCCTACCTGAAATAATCAAGTTGTGGATGACAGCCCTAGTTGGTTCATGATTTTGATAAAGTTGGGAACTTGACTCACTAAAAGATTGTGCGTTGCAATTTTCAAAATTGATAATGAGGGTTATCGATTTGACTAAAATAGTGAGAGTGATAATTAATTAAATGCCTAATTAATCACTATTAAAATTTTACTTCAATCAAATCAAATCAAAATTATTTTGACAAAATTGCAAATTTCTATTGTAGAATCAAATGGCAACAAACAACAACTTTTTACTGTGATCGGTCCTTGAGAAGGATAAGCTAAATGGGAATAACTCCTATGATTGGTTTAGGGTATTGAAAATTGTTCTTACACAGGAGCGCAAGTTCTATGTTCTGGAAACATCAGATCAAGATGAATCTTCTCCCACTGTACCAAAAGTTGACAGAGATGCTTACAAGAAGCATACTGAAGATGGTATTGATGTCAAATGCTTCATGATGTGTTCTATGAACTATGAGTTGCAAAAAAAGTATGAGAACATAGATGTCATTGAGATGGTAACACATCTCCAGAACATGTTCAAACATTAGGCAAGATAAGAGAGAGATGATTTCTCCAAAACATTGTTCAAGTGCAACATGACAGAAGGAGATACAACTGGTCATCATGTGCTCAAACTCATTGGGTATTTGGAAAATCTTGGTAGATTAGGATTTCCTCTCGGTCAAGAGTTGGCCACTGATGTGATTCTATAGTTTCTGTTAGAGTTCTATAGTTAATTTGTCATGAACTACAACATGAATGACTTTGACAAATCATTGATAGAGTTGTTAGGAATGTTGAGAACATCTGAGGCACAAATGAAGAAAGATAAGCCCAAGTCTATGACAATGATCAGTAGGACAAAGGGGAAGTTTAAGGGCAAAGGAAAAGCTAAGAAGAATTCTAAAGCTTGCTAGAAGTCTAAGTCTTCAATAATTAAGGAAAAGATGGGGTGAACAAGGGAGGCAATTGTCACCACTATCACTAGCATGGACATTGGAAGAGGACTTGCCCCCTCTACCTGGATGAACTAAAGAAGAAGAAGGATGGGATAGAAGTCTCCAACTCAGGTATATACATTATGAAATAAACTCGAATACTTCTTCATCTTTGGTATATGGTACCATAAGTGAATCTCACATATGTTTAAATATGTAGGATCTGATAAGAAGTAAGCCTTTACGAAAGGGAAAGGAAGGACTACTCGTCGCCAAATGGAGAAAGAGTTGTTGCATAACAATAAGTACCTATAGTTTATTTCATACCACAAGGAATGTATTAGAGTTTATGAACTGTTATTTCATTTTTTTTTCAATAATAGAAACATTTAGTTGCACATCTTGTATGGACAAGGATGATTATGAATAAAAGTTAATGTTTTATATTTTAAAAGGTGTAATCTTTTATGACAATACTTCAAATATCTTATGATCGTGTATGGACATGGATCAAAGAATATAACGTAGATATCTAAAGATTATAACTTGATAAATCAAACATGGAATACCTATATCATAGTCATCTAAAGCACACAAATCAGAAATACATTTCTGGAATCCATAATGATGGATAACCAGACTCCTTTGGTTATTAAACCATTAGAGACATGCATGTCTTATTTATTAAGGCAATATAATAATATCATTCTTTACTAATTGTAGTGGGACAGAGAATACTCTATTAGGTCGTATATGTATTGATGTATATAAACCTTTTATAATAAATGTTGAAGGTAATCAATTTGTATTCCATTGTATCTACTGATGTTAGTAGTAGACATGGTATTTAGTGGAATACAAGCATAAACCTCTTGAAGTGTTCGAGAAGGTTATGAATGAAGTACATAACAAACTTGGAAAAAGTATTTAAGACACTTTTATATGATCAAATTGTAAAATATTTAACCAAGGGTTTGAGAACCTTCTAGAAAGATTGTAACAATGTATCACAATAAACTCAAACTGAAAAATAATGATGTATCAATTAGGAGGAATCGTACCCTAACAAGTTATGGTATGATTATCAATAAGTCAAAATTAATCTTCTGACTTCCTTCTTTAGAACATGATTTACATCTAAATAATGTGCCTAAAGGTTTAAAAGACACCATATGAGATATGGTGTGGCAGGTATCTTGACATGTATTTATAATGATTAAATATTGAAAGCTTATATAAGAAAATCACTTTCTTGAAAAATCTTTAATTTTTTAATACTACTATCATCCAAATTTTACAATAAAAATGTTTGCTATAAGGATGTCTGAATTCCAAAAGAGTCAGTGGGACAAAAGTAGAACCCAAAAGGTTTGATATAAACAAGGTAACATTGAACTGAAAGAGGTACAATAGGAACAATAAGAATCAAAAATTGTTTTGGAATCTCTAGTTCCTTCTATAATTAAAAAAATCATAAATCTAAAGGTGGCAAGCTGATCATAAGATGATGAGTCAACAACATAACTAGTAGATATTGAGGGATCAGAGTCTGATAAATGGTTTGAAGCCATTATATCCAAAATGAAGTCCATGTTAACCAACAAGGTATGACCTTGATGGTAGCACCTAGAGGTAACACTCACAAGTGCATATGGGTCTAGAAGAAAAGACCAACATGGATTATATGAGCAGATTGGTTACAAAGTTTTCAAATAAGTTCAAGGTGTTGAACATAATGAAATCTAGTTACCAATTGCATAGGGTCATGCTTATCTTTGCAGCTTAATAAGATTGTAAGATTTAGCATATGGATATTAAAATTGGAGTCCTTAAAAGGAATATTATGGAGGATGTGTAGGTGACACACCCTAAAGGATAATTACATTAATGCAAATAAAATCTACAAAGCTACAAATGTTAACCAAAGTGATTAAAAGACAAGCATCTCAGACCTGAAATCTTTAATTTGACAAAATGGTCAAATAGCTTGACTTTAGTCAAAGAATAACGTTGGAATTTGTGATTACAATATATTTAGTGGAAACATATCTATATTCCACATAATGATGCTGAATAATACTTTTTAATATTATAAGTATTAAACATGGTAGTTTCCAAGCAATAAATAGTTGTTAAGTTATACAAACAGAAGCCAAGTATTCTGGTGTTATGAACACAATAGAGGATATTGTATGGATCTAGAAATTCATACATATGAACTTATAGATGTTCCAATCATTGATGACATAGTAGAAATACTATGTCAGCAATGAAGCTACTAGTTTGACAAGGAATATCAGATAGCATACTACGGTAATTCCATCTCATATGAAAGGTCGTACAATGAAGAGATGAGAGACATGCAATTTACCGATTTATGAAAATTGTTGCTAACCCGTTGGATTAGTACTTGCATAGCAGAAACATGATGGACTTGTTTAAGATAAGTAATTATGAGATTTATGGGTGATTGGCTCTATGTGCAAGCGGGAGTCTGTTGGTATGTATGCCTAGAGAGCTAATCATGTGATGACTACAATGGCATAATATGTAAATGATTTGATTAAATGATTAAGGCAATCTTCTGATTTATTCTGATTCAATCAGTTATATGATAATGATGAAACATAATGAAAGTCTAAAGAATGACATTACTCAATGACATATGTCTTCAGGTTAATAATCTGAACAATGAGATCATACAAATGACAAGAGTATGATAATCTTTTTATGTCCCTAGTCGGATGTCACAATGGAAGAATGATAGACAACAATGATACATAAGAGTTGAGTGTGTGTTGGTTGATGACAAAGTCTCATCAGTCATGATATATGATATCAAACCAAGCACATGAAAACTTGTTAGCGAATAGTGTATCAGACAGAACCACCTTGAGAGTGACACATGGAAACCATTATTGGTAGTCATAATCATCTCTCATAGTGATGGTGGTGATTGTGGTTCTTATACATGAAGTCATTACACTCATAACATGTCGTCTGGTGTACTTTGACATCATCCACCATGATCCTTAACAAGGGTTGCCATAGAGGTGATTATCGGGTGTGTTGTGACACATGAGGATGACTATGAGTGGTGTAGAAATGTTTTATACCTCCTACAAAAGTATGATATCTAGGACATGTGATAAGCAAGATCAAGAAAGGCATGCCTATTAAACAACAAATTAACTAACTGTACCCAAAATCATCAAGTTCAAGTGTTGAACAAATCAGTTAGATATTCAAGTTGATTGAAATTGAATTGTGGAATTCTGCATGAGTCGAGACACCAACTGATCGGCTCAGGATTGGTGAGATGACCGATTCACCCGGTGAACCGATCGACTCACTCATGCCAACCTAACAGCTGGTGACTAGTCCGATTCATGAGAATAGTTGCTCATTTTATACAAATCCATTTGATTGGTTTAAGGATTAATTTAGGACATTAACGGGAAATAAATTGCAAATTCAGTTGCAATTTGGAAATATCGTGAAATGACTGGTTCACAAGATGAACCGATTGGCTCACACATCCAACCGATCGATTTACTCATGAACCGACTAGTTACCTGTCGCAGGATGCAAAATTCATGGAAATTTTAGACCCTTCTATTCCCGCTCAGATTGGGAATCCAGAACCTAGCCCCTACTATAAATAGAGTAGTACTATGGCTTCTCATTCACACAACTCAGAACATCAGTTGCTTTGAAAATTGTTGTCTACTCTGGTTTTGGTAACTAAGAGAGCCCGAACAACTCATATCCAATGAAGGGAGTGACATCAAGGGAAAATAACTATGGGAAAGCAATTTGGTATAGGAGATCAAGTTGGTGCTAGTACTCCAACAGAAGGGGACAACTCCTTCTTGTCTATTCTACTAGTATGACCAGAGTTTTCGGTAGTCAGTGTGGACTACTACAGATGCTAGGACACCATTGCCTGCGGCTCGAAGGACAAGGTCAACTGCAGTCCATGGTGAGCAAACAAGGAGCTACCACATACTCTGTCAGGGTGCAACTTGAAGAATGACACACACTACTGTGAGGATACAGTCAGTGGACTTACTCCAGGACCAGGTATAATCTCACTAAACCATCCTTCCTATTGCATAGTTGTTGATGCAATCGTATGTATCAGGGAATATGACAAGTAAAGTTTTTATTTCCGCTGCCTACTTTGATTCCATATTTTCCAACACATGTGTTCTACTTCCCTCTAGAGCTTTCAATTAGTATCTGAGTGAGACTTTAAGGAGCTTCAACGAATCTTAAAGATGGGGGACATTCTATAGGATCAACTCAACTTTGAAGGGGCACATGTCTACCAACCTTCTATCTTTAATGACTCCAACTACATATATTAGAAGTGGCACATGAAATTCTTCATTAAAGACATTAACTTTGAACATTAAAAGATGGTAATCCTATCATATGACCCTCCAAGAATGGATCTTGAACAATGAGACAAGTCTAAGAAAGGCTATTTTAAACGCTAAATTCATTAGTATTATATATTCTTAACTTCCCCCTAGTGAGTATACTAGGATCTCTTCATGTGAAACTTCCTATGATATCTGGAGAAAACTATCGATTACTCATGATGGAACCAAACAAGTGAAGGATTCAAAAAAATATATGGATAATGTTTGAGCTAGTTATGCTATGTGTATGCTTATTTTGGTCCAATTGCAATTTACCCATGTTGAGGGTTTATCTTGCAATTTGTCACATGTTGGATGTTCCTCTTGTGCCTTGGCATCATAAGAGAGAGAGTGATTCTTAGGGGCACTTCGTTGGACCTTGGTTGATGAGGTGGCATCATGAGTGTTGATGTTAGGGTTGCATAGTTTGCATGGATGTTTGATTTGTTGATCCTTGCGTGTAGCGCCTGATATTTTTGAATTTCTTTGGGGTGCTTCGATCAAAATGCATTTCTTGGTTGTGTTTGTAGTGACCTAGGTGTCTTATCCTTGGTTTTGGTTGTAGGGTTTTGCATGTGTTGTGTGTGTCGACCTATTGATTGGGGTGACATGGTGTAGCAGTCGCTACCATGCTAACCCTTGGTTTTGCTTCAATCGAAGGTGGGAGCGGCCTAGAGGTCTCTACTCAACCTAGGTTTTAACTTTCTTTCTTGCATGCACATCTAGAGTGAAATATGAAACTATTTCTAAAATATACTCTTAGATTTACTTCTGTTACAAATGTTATGAAATCTCTTGAAAATATTACAGAATATCATGATATTGTTACTAAATTTTGCTGGTTATAACCTATAAGAATGAAAAGAAAGTTACTTTCATAGAAGAATCTTCCGATCTTTCTACTTTGCATCTTGAAGAACCTATAGGTAACTTAGAGACATATGAAGCCAAGCTCCAAGAATGTTCGATGGAAGATGGAAAAAATAATGGAAAGAAAAAGAGAACAATCTTCAAAGAAAGAATTTCAAAACTACCATCTTCTTCATTAAGTGGCTCACCTAGTGGTGAGGAAGAAAAGAACTACAAAGGTAAGAAATTAATTTTTTCTTCTAACAAAAAATATACATCACACTACTAGATGTTGTTGTTGTGGAGAAAGGGGACACTTGAATGATGAATTCCCAGTTATTAATAATAATAATAAGAAGAACTCCAAAAACAACAACAAGAAGAAGGCATAACATGCTTCTTTGGATCCCTCATCATATTGGGGATAAAATGATGAAGATGAAGTTTGTCACCATGTAGTTGAATGCCTAATAATTAAGAACAATGAAGATGTAGGAAAATAAGAAGAAAGTATACAAAGCAATGATAGTGAGGTATCTCCCTCAAGTTTTTCTAGAAATGAACTTATTGAATTTGTTGAATTACATCTGAAAAAGTTGATAAATATAAGAAAAAGAAAAATGGGTACAATTGTTCATTCTTTAAATGAAAAAATTAATGAGGTAAATTTTCAACATGCCAATGAAAAAAAATATGATTTTGTTTTTAAAAATACTTCCTTACAAACTCAAGTTTCCACTCTCTTACAAAAGTTGAGTAATATGGAGAAAGAACCTATTTGTTGCTCACATGTTGATTATGATCTTCTCCTTGAAGTGATTAATGAGTTAGATGAGAAAATTGATGTAATTGAAGAGAAAATTTCCTAGCACTAGAAACACAAATTTCTACTACTAAATACTTTTTGATTCATTCCAAGGAAAATGAAAATCTTAAGAAATCTTACATAAATTTTCAAAGAGTACAAATATGTTGGAAAATATATTGCATTCTCACAATGGTAATGCATATACAAGTGGTCTTGGTTGTATTCCAAAATATAAAAATAGGAAGAAGAAATAAGGACTTACATTTATAAAATCAAGTATTGGCTATTCTTTCTCAATTAACCATGTTACATATTTTACTTATGGGAGATTTGGTCACTATGTTTCTCATGTCCTTTCAAGAGAAAAAAATTTCGATTACATAGTTTGGGTACCTAGAACCTCTCTCTAAAGGGTGGTGCTATATGATTATGGGCTTCATTGGATATCCATTTTTTTCATAACATATTTGTTTTCAATTGGGTTATCCTTATATGTTTATTTTTTCAATTAGTCGTTATATATGTTGTCAATTGATAGAGATATATTTTTGTAAGATTAATCTTTTTACAGCTGACTACCTCTCGGATGAAAAGTAGTTTGACCAAGGGACAGTTCGATCAAAAAACAATTTGACCAAAATATTGAATGGGAAGTTTTAATTTGACTATCTTAGATTTGATATTTAGAGTATTTTTGCTACATTTTTATTACGTCTCTTAGGTATGAAATGATTTATTATAAAAAATGCAAATACAGTCTTTGCTCTTAAATAAATATCATTATCTTTGTAGTTAGTTTCTTAGTTTAAGATCAATTTTTATGTGTGTGAGATTAAGGGAGAGCTCAAATCATGTGATTTATCTTGTTATATTAGTTAGATTATGTTTTTAGTGGCTTCTTTGTATCATATGTAGTCTTAACATACCTAAATATTGGTCTAGAGATTCTTTGTTGATCTCATCTTGTGTTCAATGAAAAATCTCTATCATGGAGGACTTTAAATTCCTTTCATTGGTATTGAGATATCTTTATAGAAAGAGAATTTTTGTTGTTTGTTGGCTTTGACAATGATGGACTTAACATTCCTTGTCTTTTGCATCGATAATATTTTTTTTTCTTAAAGGGGTCTCTTTATCATGAAGATTTGACATTCCTCTCGTTGGTATTTCAACATAGCTACATGTCTTCCTTGATCGAATTGTGGCCCAATCATGTAAATAATTACTTTAAATTGATATTTTCTTGTTTATTGGGTATGAGGCCTTCCCTCCATATAATTATCATTTTGAGGGACAGTAACTCATAGAGGGGGAGTCGGGTAAGTATATCCTCTTTTTTGAGTTAAAAAAGGTTGGAAAAAAACCTTGATATATTTGTTCTTAATATTCAGTAAATCAAAGTTGTGATGCTCTCACGTTGTCTATATCAAATTTACCTTATGGAAATATTTACCATCATAAAAAAGGAAGAGGTTGTTGACTTCTTGGATATATAACGCTCAAATTTAAATGATGAAAATATTTCCCATTTATGATATTAATGAGATACTTATGTGTTTCAAGTGACAAGGAACTTAGAAAAGAACCAATGACAAAGAATGTTTAATTATATGTGTGATTGGATGATTATACATCAAGTTGTACCTAGATGATGTCTTGTAAAGGTACAAGTTGTACAACTTGATAAGAATTATGTAAGAACATTTGATGATTGGCTCAAAAGCATATTAAAGCTAGTTTTATACTTGTATACATCCTTTAGGATAGATAGATAACTTTTTCATATTCATTTCAGTCCTTTTTAAAAATTTAGGACATAATGCTTTTCGGTGGAACTTTTTTTCGACCGAAATACATGCCGGTTCGAACTTTAGACCGACCAAGACATTATTGTTAGATAAAAGGAGGTTTCGGCAGTCAAATTTCTTTTCGACTTAGAGGCATCTCAGTTGAGCTTCATTTCAACCCACTGTCAGTTTGTAGTAAATTTCAAGTAGTTCACAATTAGTCATTTTAATCCCACTAACTATCCCATAACGTCTAGCTTACTACTAAACTCAACCTAGATACTCCCCACAACTGTATTATTTATTCCTAAGTGTTTCCTTTATATATGAGTGTCTTATGAACACTTAGAGTACACTTGAGCGAGCTATCTACATGCTACCCATCCAACGTTAAAATATACATTTGTTATCTCTAGCTACATCCATACTAGTCTAAGCTATAACTCAATATTCGTATCCTACTCTATCAAATATAGACTTGTCTAAACCTATGTGGAGTTTGTCATCACTTGTCTATAGTGATTCAATTATCAAATATAGCCTTGTCTAAACCCATAGCCGAATGCCCCAAAACCTAAAATATGAAAACACACCTTTATTTGTTGTATATTATGGCGGTTTAAATAATCTTTAGTTAGAGACATTAGTCAATGGTTTGCTGTCCAACGAGATTATGCACTAGGATGAGTTTATTATCCAAACTTGCGAAACACACCAAGTCAGGTAGCTACCGGGGGATGGATTTCAGAACGGAACTAGGGGATTTAGCACATTGTCTTCGTAACATTGTCTATGTACCAATATTTACTTCGGCTATGAAGCTAGTCTCTTTCTTTTTAAGATACGTCAATAATGGTTACAATAAGAAATATGCTCTTTCATATTTGCGGCACATACAGAAGATGATCTGTAATGGGCATACCAAAGATGATCTATATACATATTTAACAAAACTTTGTAATGTCGGTAATGCATTTGTAGCGTAACATAATATCTGTAGCAGTGAACGGGGTTGGCCCAAATACGAGCGAAGCCGGTTCTCTTGTCGGCCGGGCATGGGCCTACATTTTAGCAATTTTCCGGGGCTGAACCCAGGTTGCGGCCTGAATATAAAAACAAGTATGGGCTCGGGATTAGTAGAAAACAGGAATGGCCCGGATGCTCATTCCTACTTCGAATTCTATGTCGCTGGTCTTGCCGGCCGGCCGAAATTGTTTATTATTATAAATTAAATATAATTAGGCGCACATCCAAGCCCGTCCTTCATTTGTTCATTCACTAATCACCACCGCATGTTTGTATCCTTCATTAGTTCATTCACTAGTCCCCACCGCATTTTTGTAGTATAACTACATAGCCTCCTCCTATACATTCCACAGCAATTCCGAAAGACGCCGAAATCGGCGAGCTTCGGAATACCGTTCAGGGTTCCGACCCACTGCCCCAGTACCTCCATCCACCCACGACTGTTCCTCCCGTGGTGTCTCCTCCGTCATTCTCCTTCCTCCATGATCACTCTTCCTCCCCGTCCGTCTCTACACCTTCCTTGCACATGACCCAGAGGTTCTTCGCCCTGCGGAGCCGTCGATCTTTTTAAGCAGGTGAAGTCGAGCCCAGTCCTCGTGCTCTGCGACACATCGAGCGAGGAGCTCCTCCAGTGCCGCCGTCGCCGATGGAGTGGTGCGAGGATGCGAAGAGGAGGTCGCCGATGGTGTGATCAGGAACAAAGGCATCTCTGGCGCCTTAGACGTGAATCTGGAGCTCAGGCTGCGTCCTCCATGTTCATTGCTGCCAGATGACCATCTACGTGGCCATAGCATCAGAATCAGTAGTGGCAGCATCGTGCTTCTGTAGTGGTCGCTCCTCCGTCTGTTGGGTCACGGCTGTCGTTGATGATCCAAACTGGCCTCAAACTGCTGCCCGATACCCAAAAATTGATCACCAGCTATGCAACAAGAAATTGTCCAAGGCAGACATCCGGAGGATGTATAGAGCCTGGGGTCGATGTAGTTGCCGCTTCCTACTGAAATTGCCGAAGGTGAGGAGAAGGAGGATCTCGATCGGGGAACAACAGCCTATGGGCGCAGGGTCATAACCGTGAAGCCGAAGCAACAGAAGCATGTGGTCTTATTCATTTGACAGTTTAAATTCCGTGATTCATTGATTACTGCAGTAGTGTTAGTGGGGTTACCAAACGGCCCCCAATCACCGCGCAGGAGGTTGCATATCGATGCTGCTTCTGGGCATATGTTTGCAGCAACCAGATGGCAGACAGGAGACAAAGGTTAGGCGATACTCCTGCAACTTCTTAATCTGCGATCCCACTGATCAAAATTTGCTTTCGGTAGATAGTCAACAGATGCCTCATGCCGCGTTTGCTACATCACACTATCTACACGTCACTCAAGTCTATCTACACGCGTGGTTGAGTTGAAAGCAGAACAAATGTAAAAGCGTGCACGTCAATTAGGGTGAGACATAGGCAATTATCATTGTTAAGAACAAACATTGCTTAACTTCAGATTTGCTTTGGATTACGTATGCTGTCGCTGGTTCGTAAGGTGCTTCCCTCTTATCATTGACCGCATCAACGCGCCACTTTCTTTACATTTTGAATATAAATAGGGAAATGATAGGAAAACAAAAAAAAAAAGTTTATTTGTTAAGATGATTGTTAACAATAATATTTTATTATTAAAAAATATTTTATCAGGATTCTATGGAAAAATCTTAGGCCTGGTTTGGCCGTTGACAATGCTGTAATTTATATAGTAATTGATGGCCCATCACATTATAAATGGAGGTTGTGACTATAGTTCGGTAAGTTACGTTACCGTGACTGGACTTTTTCAATGCACACCGAAGTGACCGAATTGTGAGGTATGTGGAAAGGCCGCTTCTTGTGTAATCTCTCTTATCCTATTTCAACGTTCTTCTAACTGTGAAGTCCGCAGGTTATTCTTGCTTAACCTGGAGCTAGAAGGCTATAAACACCACTCTTCAGCTTGGGCAGCAACTACAACGTCAAGGTCATCGCTCAGAACTAGGGGACGAAGGACCTTCGAGAGTAAAGATCGTAGACGACAGTTAAGGTACTGTTTTGCCTTTTCCATGCTAGTCGTTGTTCTTCCATCTATCATGACTAAATCTGCGTGTTTAATTATCTTTTCGTTTTGATGTCCTCTTCTATCATCTTTTCTATTGCCTAATCACAAATTTCCTTTTGTGTTGTAAGAAGATTATTACCCGATCGGCCGCATGGGCAGATAGTCAACCGTTTGTATTTGCTATTGTTATCTCTCCCGTCGATCATATTTTCCATTGTTATTTCTCCGACTTAGAGCTCAAATTCTTCAAACACCGATGCTCAACGGTTCATATAAATGCCCATCCGAGCAGGTTTTGGACACCCGAATCAAATTCTTCAACCATCTTTTGTTTCTTCCAAATTAACTACATGTGGTTTGAAAACTAGAAACAAAAAATATCAGTATATGGTATGATACAGCTCGTGATCTCAAACTTCTTCACCTATCAGTTAACCAACAACCACCGTCTATGCTGACACGGCAGAGCAGGAACCGGCCCACCTTGGCTAACAACCCATCGCTCCTCCGCCTCTGGTGCACGCCGTCAAACTTGATCCTTCCATGTTTATCTTCTACCTAACTCGCTGCCTCCAGTCTTTCCGGCCATTTCTGGTCAACTGTGCGGCTATACAGCGGCACAGCCTGCACTACAAAGCGGAGTAAGCGGATGACAACGCGTATGGACGAACTGCACCTGACCGCCCCGTGATCAGGCGCGGTTCCATGTTTTTGGAAGAAATAGTACAGTGGGAGGTAGTTGCAATTCGGGTAGCTACAGCCAATTACATCCTACCAAATGAAAATCAAACCAGAACGTTTCAATTCATCTTTTCTCTCAACACCCTACCAAAGAGAGCCTAAGAATGCTTTAATGCATCCAAACATAGGATGGGAAACATAAATTCCTATTTCTACATTTTCCATCCATTCCTATATTGTAATGCATTCCATTATAATCGTTTCCTTTATACCAAACGTGCCTTTAGTCCCAAATAACAGGTGGTATACCATTTCAATGATTTGGATAGGGCTGGTTTGATATGGGCGATGGATTTTCGGTCCATTTTGCCATCCCTAATTTAACCACCGGTTAGAGATGCAAATAAGAGTTGCTTTAACCTTGTGAATTGTACCATCCACGGTAGCATATCTCTGAAATCGTGGGCATTCGCTAATTTATTGGGAGTAAAATTCCGGTAATAGTGTTTTGCCCATTTTCTCAGTGTGTGAAAGTTTAATGGTTTTGTCCTCTTTGCAACAGCAAATACCCATGGAGTCAGACACCAGCTCGACGAGCTCCACCAGCTCGACGAGCTCCACCAGCTCGACGAACTACATCCCTGTAAGAGAACTGGTTACCTCAGGTATAGTTTCCCGATGGTTATGTGTCTGGGGGTCATATCATTTTTAATAGTTTTCATATTATTTCCACCAATATAAGCATTTCGGCAGGGATGTGGTCCACAACGAAGCGTACTTTTGCCCCGTCAGTGTTCGCACATTTCTCTCTTCTGTTTGCACGGATGATAGTCTGTACAACTATTTCGCATTTTGTTGAACCTAGATATCAGACATTATTGGAATGTTTGATATTCAACTCAAAATTAATTAGTAGCGGGTGAAGGGACCATACATCTTATAAGTCACAAGACCACCTCAAAACATAACCATGTGAGATTATTCTAAGATCCTCACTCAAGTATAACCACTTTCTGTGCTTGCACTTATTTTTTGGTGTGGTACTCAAACTTATCTCATGGGTCTGCTTTGATACCATGTTAGAATGTGTGGTATTCAACCCAAATCAATTGTCATTGGGTTGAATACCACAGATTCTAATATGATATCAAAGCAGACCGATAAAATAAGTGTGAGGACCACTCCCTAGGAATCTAAAGTGAAATGATGAATTGTTTGATTCCTAATGACCTAGGAAGCACAGAAGCAGACACGGATACAGACACATCCGTGGACAAGGACACAGATACAACAATTTTGGAAAATATAAGACACATACATGGCGATGAACATGACTATTTTTTAACTAAACTATATATATATATATATATATATATATATATATATATATATATATATATATATATATATATGAAATAGAAAAATAGATAATTAGACAATCTAACTTCATTTAAGATAAAACTCAAAAACTGAAACCAATTTCCAACTGTATAACTACAACATTGAAACATTGAAGTAGAATATCTTTAAAAGAGGCCTTTTCATTTTTATGTCAATTACAAATTACAAAAAGACAATTTGACTTCCATTCATATTCTGTGTGTAATACCCAAACATGACGAGAGATAAAGATTAGAAAGGAGAAGAGGGACCGGTAGATTAAATAAGAGAGATTGAAACATGAAAATGTCGCATCCAATTTCAAGATTTTAAGATGTATGATGGGACTCACATGAAATGATGCAAAGAAACCCCAAGAACTTAGGTTGTGTATTTTGAGGTCTAAAAGAATCAAAAGACAAAAAGATTGAGGAAATTTTAATAAACAATATGCAATTTTTGCAATTGTAGTAGCCTAGTCTAAGAATGGACTTGACAGATCTACTTTCAATCATTTATCAAGCTGTTGAATTTCAGAATATTGACCATTAGACATACATAAGAGTATTTTAAGTCAGTCTTTAGTAAATGTAGATGCCATATTAATTATGAGACCGGTCATAAGGAATTTATTTAGATATACAACAACAATTAATATAAATACACAAGTGTATATTCACGAAAAGTGACAAACATAGAAACATTAATAGAACAAGGAAATAATGGATAAAAGTTGATAATTTTCCTCAGTTAATTAGTTTACCAGAACTGGAGGAAGCCCCCAACTCCAAGAATAGATCAAATGAGTCGAGAGATTATATAAAAATAAGAATAGAGAGACAGTTGTTGTTGCTCTAAACTTAGATATGTGATAAGAATAGCAAGAATACAACTGCTTCCCTCTTGTAAATAGAGATGAATTTGATCTATGGAAGACATCTTTAGTTGCCTAGTTATGTGACTAGGATTTGTTGAGAGGCAAGCCTGTTTTGGGCTGTGAATGGGTTTGGTCGTGTCCAGACTGCGTCCAGGCCATGTCCAAGCCATGCCCACCTATAAAATATAAAACAAAAAAATTGGACACGGCTGGAGAAGCATCCAATACGTATTTAGACGTGTCCACGAAGTACGAGTGTCCAATACGTGTCGCACATGAGTACGACACCTATTTTTAAAGTGTGTGCGCTTCCTAGCTCATGACCTTCCTTCACGATTGTAAGATGAAAAGAGTCTGTATTTAAAAACATGTACAAAAGTCATACACTCACCATTAATGATAGAAGTAATATTTTTCGAATTGAAAGGTGGTAGGGTTTTGTGATTGATGCTACATATAGTGGTATCTTTACTATTCCAAATAACAGGTTGAAGAGCCTGACGTAGTTTTGTTATTTATGCTACATATAATGGTACCTTTACTATTACAGATAAGAGGTTGTAGAGTCTGACGTAGTTTTGTTATTTATGCTACATATAATGGTATCTTTACTATTCCAGTGGATTAAAAGATTATATGAGAAACTAGAGATGACAACCAAACGTGAAGTAGAGATACAACGATTAGATATTTCTCTATTTTTATGGTTTAAGAAGAGGAGACTTTATGATGAAATAGACTTTTACAAAGAGAGGATACGCTCGGTGGATGTTTTACTATGAGCTGGTATGTTGATAAGGGACATATTTATAGACCCCATAACAGCCTTCTACATTCTTGTGCAACTACATTTTTGTTCCTTCGTATTTCTCAATTTAAATGTAGATATCTGCTTACTCTCTTCGACATGTTTACCCCCAGGAAACTTCCTAAATGAAATTCATAAATGTGGAAACTTTTTACGTATCATATAAAACTTTTTCAATTATACAGTGCTAGCATATTTAGTCTAGTCTACTCCACATTATGTCTTTTCCAGGCATCAAACAAATTGTTATTGGTGAGAGTGTGCAAATCAAATGATACACGACGAACCAGAATCTGGAGATAATGGATAATGTGATGTAGCTTTGTTTATGATATAACCTATTAAAACATATATGTTGTTTGGCTTGCAATGATACAATGTATAATCGGAGTGGACTGCACCGAGAAGTTGGCTCAAACTTCACTCTTTATGGCCTCTCGTTCTCTAGAGCTTCCATTTCTCTAAATCGTCACAGGTGAACAGGTTTGCGGAGTAGATTTGCCATGAAGGAAGTGGATCTATTTACCGATTGCTGTAATGGCTCGTACGAAGTGGGCTATGAACTGGCTCGCTCAAATATTTATATAATGTTGATATTGCTGTTTTTTTGCATGCAGTAGCAGATCTGTCAAGAAGAAGCCAGCAAGGACTCACTCTTTCCAAGTGGTCATGGCGGCGTGTATTTAAGTCTAAGGCACCCACAACATTTGAGATTGGCCTGAATCACTATGGTTCAGAACTCCTAGATCCAGATGTTACTAGCTAATAACTCAAGGTTTGTGAGCTATTATTTTGAGAGAGATATTTCGAACAACATAAAAATTATCTATTTGTTTACATATTATGATGCAAACAAAAATCACATCTTAACTTACAAACAATGCTAACCGCACCTATCCCAAAGACCCACCTCTAAAATAATTAAATTGGATTTTTAACGGTAGAAAACTAATGTAACACACTCGTAACAACCTCTCAAAACAGAAAATTTGAATCCCTATGCACGCCCTTTAAACAATGTGCACCAGAAACTGATGATAGCAATTATTAGTGCAAGATATCCGAACCACCTCCCCCTATCTTCTATGAGAAGCAATAACATGAACCTAACTATTATAGCTGGCCACAGCCATAATTTCCAGGTAAACGGCCTCATTAGGCCTCGCTCTTCATATCTTCTTGACTTGGCACCTGGGATCCCTCGTGCTGCCATTTGAAAGAACTCCACGATATCTTCTCTAGTCCAGATATTGGTCAAATTAACTTTGTACCATGTTTGCATGATCTTAACATGCAGAGGCTTGCGAAGTAGCCTCGCCATGTAGATCACATATAATGTCACGGCGCCTTCAGCGGTGGATGCAGATGCACTATTTGTGTCCCTGTGAAGCCGCTCAAAGGCTACAATGTTGAGGAGGACACACGCTGAGTAGTCATCGAGCATGATCTTTGGAAGGTAGAGGGTAGCTGTTCTACTGAAAACCCCGCAAAGCCAGTTCCCTGTGGTGTAGGTTATGTCGTTGAAGCAATCAGTTTTTCCGCTCTGGCACCTTACACCTTTTAGGAAATATATCCTAGCAGTGTCTGGGGTACAATAATGTTGCTTTCTTGCAGAATCTAAAATCCTGCTTCTTTTATACAAGTCCAACATGTGATTCGCAAACGGATAACGTATACCAGAAACCTGATTGTTTGCATCTATATTTGGGCGCAAGAGCCACAACACATGCATGTATAGTCTTTTAACCTGTAAATAATATGATTACATTAGCCGCACGTAACTCTTATTTTACACCAACCCTTGATACACACACATCCTAGAATATACTAGATAATAGTTTGAAAATAATTTCTTGACTGTAAATGTGTATATTTTGTGTATTGGTCTTTGTTTTAATGCAAATTGCAAAATGTATATTACTCAATAGTTGTCAAATATCAATTTGCAGTAGTATACTGTTTAGTTCTCCTTGTGCTATAACCTGGCCATTGTTTATTTATATATACTATATGTTTTGTGGCGTATTTAAGTGTGTATCATTGAAACTATATGGAAATGTCAACCAATGGCCAATAATATTTTATAACGACTAGCAACAATTGAATGTTTTGTATACTGTTGTATGCTATATACAACGTGTACGGTCTTAATATGCATAGCATATTTAGCCTATATAAGTCATTATCGTTTGCACATAAATTGTGTGTTTTCTATCTGTTTCACCTATGTTACTACACACAAACATGTATCTAGCAATGACTTTTCTTAAAGAAATGCAATACAATACCATTATATTATTCTGTTCAGTCGGTGCATGCACCTACTTTAGAGTATACCTATATTTAGTTTATTTTATACATGGAACCAAATCTATTTGGTCTGTTAGTGTCTGGACATTATAGTCCACTAGGATTTTTTTCCCTTTGTACTTACTTCCACTCTTATATATAAGGAATATGCCTATCTATCATATACAATTCACAATAGGAAATTTCTTCATCCCACATTATTATCTAACACCCCCCTATCGTCGGCCATTTTCAATACGTAGATGAACTTCACTTAAGGATGCCCATCCCCTTAAACTTTATGCATTATTTCATCTCAAAAAATCGTACTTTTAGGTTGCGTTTTAATTGATATTGCTAAATATATTGGCCCACCGTTAGGGGCGGAGTCAGAATGTTTGAGTGGGTGAGACATCTCATATTTAAAAGTTATTTCTTTTCCATACCATAATATTTGTCATAAAATATTATACGCAATGAAAGGTGGAAAGAAGAAAGAATTATTGGAAGAGATTTGTCAATAATGTAACTGAAACATAAATTAGAATTGTGGTGAAAAAAATTGTACTCTTGAGTAGTGGTACCATTGTATTCTTACTTCATTCCAGGGACATTTAACCATACAATAATGGAGAAGTGAGGCAATATTTAGAGTTAGTGAAGGGGCGTAATGATCAAGTTTTGGGATTTTATCTTGATGAAAGGAAATGAAAAGTCATTAACTCACGTAAAAAATTCCTTGATGTCAACAGAGAGAACACCATTTGCAATGCCGTGATGCACATGCTCCAATTATTAAATAATAATTAATAAAATAAATGTTGTCTTGTGCTACCTAA
Organism: Alisma plantago-aquatica; assembly: GCA_963693085.1. Taxonomy (NCBI): domain Eukaryota; kingdom Viridiplantae; phylum Streptophyta; class Magnoliopsida; order Alismatales; family Alismataceae; genus Alisma; species Alisma plantago-aquatica. The sequence continues at coordinate 155,652,736 of OY856410.1, forward strand.
CTCGACTCAGGAATCCACTAATATCACAATTTTTTGATGATATGAGAAGATTTTCTTGACCGTCAGTCGTATTAAAAATAAATCAACAATATTACTTACATATCAGAATCTCTCTGACGTCATGTCCGCTATTGTGGCACATTTCTTTGGAGGTGTCAAATAATGCAACAAATGTACCTACCACATAATGCATTAGGAGCAACACTATCAACAAAAGTGGATGACTCTTGAATCGCTCAGATGGGAAAACTGAAGGCCCATACTACATATTATGCATCTATACAATTCAGATTATTAATTATAATATCTACCTACTTAGTTGGTTGGTTTTACCCCAAAATTTGGGCGAGGCTAGTACCTCTGGCAGCCTACATGTTGCTTTGCCACTGCCCACCACCTCATCTATCATTGTCATTGCTTGCTTTTTTTAATGACCCATTTTCAAATTAGTCATCTAATTAGGGTTTACTTGGATGATTGTATGCTTAACTAAGTTGATCATTGTTTAAAGCTTGATTAGTGATGGTATTTATTTTTGATGTTTTAAATATAATGAGAAGGTTTAATCATACTTTGATTTACATAATTAGGGTTAATATTTGGAAACCCTAATCAACCCAAATTAGGGTTTTGATGATATATGAATACAGAATTTGATAAGTATAGTGTCTCACTAAATGATTTTTAATATTTTATGTGTAACTCTGATTTAATTCAAATTTGGATATGATTTGTATATATCAAATGTGAACACTCTTGAAAAATATCAGAATTTTTGAAGAATGTTCTGACCTATTTATTGGTCAAGTTTCAAACTAGACCGACCATATTTTTAGATTGATATAACAGTGTGGAAATTGAATTTTATCTTTTTATTGGTATATCCAATTGATCTCAAATTTTAACTGTAGTTGTTAAACTGCATTATAGACACCCTATTAAATTTATATAATTTTGTGATGATTTTTGATCTCTATAGAGAGGGGTGTCGGTCGAGTTCTGTGAAGGACAAACTGGACCGATCATGCTGCTGACTGCAATATAACAGTGTAGTATTTAATTTTTAGTTATTTATTAGTAACTCCAAATGATCTAAATTTTTTAATGTTTCTTATAAACTCAATTTCAGAAATTGGGTTAAAGTTTCATAATTTTTTGATGATGTTTGAGTTCTCAAAAGTGTGGTATTGGTTGAGTTTATAACTCAGCCGACCAACCAATCTGAGCAAAATAAAAATACATTGAGGGGCTTGTTTGCAATTGTTCTAAGCACCTCGATTCATCTATATGACTAACTTAACACACAAGGATCTCTCATAACTCATCCTTACTGTCAAAGAAACAAAATTCTTGAGAGAGAGGAAAGTTAGGGTTTTGAGTAGAGAAAGAGGTGGAGATATTGACCTACGGTTTCTCTATCCAAGATATGATGAAATCAAGTAAGTTTAGCTACTTTGCGTAGCATTTCGTGGTGAATCTTCTCTCACATGTCAATATTCCATCCCTCCTCTGATTTGATTCGAAATCACATCAAATCTCCCCCTTTTCGCACTCTTTCTCTTCTAATCCCCATTTCTAGGATTTCTGAGTTGAGAGGAGAAAGAATTTGATTCTTTTGCGAGAGTTTGATTGGATTTCCAAAAATTCAGAGGCTGACCTACATTTTTAAGGTGCTTGGAACCTGAGGTGAGTGTTTTTCTCCCTTCTAAGCTTTGTATTCATGTTGAAAGCCTAATTCTATCCGGCTAAAACAATCAAAAACCTTGCTTGTATATGTATGTGATTGGATTTGATTTGGGAAAGATATTAGGGGATCAACTTCTACTGATTTTCATTATTTCTCATTGATTGGAACATGATTAGTTCCTGATATTATGATTGAGGATCCATGGGTTTTCTTATGGGTAGATGACTATGCTATTTCATGTGAATTTTGCCTAAAAACTAGCCCAATGACCGATATGCTTGGAATTGAATTGACATGTATAAATCATATTTGAATTGTACTAGATTATATTATACAAGTGTATTATTGAATGTTAATGGAATTGAATGACCACATATCCTGATTAGGATTTGTGTTGAGAAAGTGAATCAAATGAGTCAATTAATCAAAGTATACTTTTTTTGGAAATAGGTAAATAGTATTGCCAAAAGCGGTATACCAAGCTATACAATACAAAGACAGGCACCAGGCCAACAAACAAACCAGGGGGTATTATCAACAAAATCCCCAATACATTTTAGTATTTATACTAAGATTAGTTGTCATTTCGGGTCTAGCAGCAAAAGACCAGCACATGTCCCTAATAATGGTTCTAATCAAGTCATTTTCAACCAGAGAACCATTGTTGTGGACTCTTCTATTCCTTTCCCTCCATAAATGGTAAATGACACAAGCAAGAAATAGCCCACCAGCGCTCACATCCTTCTCCCTTTTGCCAAATCTGCTCATGATCCAGTTGATGGCTTCATCAAGGTTGTTAGGAACCCGGTGTCCCCACTCGTTTCTAAGGAAGATGATTTGCCAAATGCATTTGGAATAATTGCACTCGAAGAAAAGATGCTCATTCGTTTCAGTTCCTATATGACATAGCAAGCAACCAGTCTCCGTCTGTATACCCCAATCTGCCATTCTTTCTTTGGTGGGCAACCTATCAAGCTTGGCTCTAAACAAGAGAGTGCTCCACTTTGGACAATGGTACCTCCCCCAAACTACATGGAACCAAGGCACATCAGGTTCATTACTAGTGTTGATGCTGGGTAACAAAGGTATGACCCCTTCATGACCCGAAGGATCAACAGAAGGCTCCCCGTAATTTTCCCCATACAGCTTACACATGCTTCTCCAGATCCTTGAAGGATTAATACAACCCTCCAAAGTGATGGAAGGACCATATCTGTTTCTCATCCACTGGACCCAAACATTATCGGGTTGGCTACAGAATTTCCCAATCCTTTTCAGCGTTCAGCTCTCCATGATTTTGCGACCATCGCTAATCTGCAGGCCCCCTTTCCGGTAAGGTTTAGCCAGCTTATCCCAGGCGACGCCATGGCTGCGCCCGCCCCAAAGAAAAGCTGCCGACACACTTTTGATTCTGTTCAGACAAGCAAAAGGAATATCACAGAGATCCCCCCAAAATCTCAGCATGCTTTGAATGACCGTTCTGATAAGAATCATGCGACCAGCCATCGACATATTAATACCCGACCATTTGTCCACTTTGTCTTTAATCTTGTCAATCAACATAATAAAGTCTTTGACTACACCTCTACCACCTGTGATAGGAATGCCAAGGTATCTGGTTGGCCAAACACCCCTTCTCACTCCCATGTCTCTTTTGAGTTTGCCTCTTCTTGAATCGCAGGATTTGGAGCTAACGATCTGAGATTTAATCGTATTGATGTAAAGCCCAGTAGCACGTCCAAAGCTGGTCACAACTTTCTTGTACTCTTTCAGACGATTGACATGCCCCGCAGAGAAAAGCAACACATCATTTGCGAAGATGAGGTGCGTCATTACTTTGTTACCTTTAATTCTGAAGCTTTTAATCTTGCCCTGTTGTTCAGCTAATTTGATGGCATTAGTAAGCCCCTCCATCATGAGGGTGAATAGAAGAGGTGACAAAGGGTCACCTTGTCTAAGGCCGTTCGAAGCACGAAACAGCCCAGCAGGTGTGCCATTAACCAAAACCGATAAAGAGGTTGTCTCAATGCATTCTTTCATCCAATCGATCCAAGTTTCAGAAAAGCCCATCGCCTCCATGATACGCCACAGAGCAACCCACCTGACTGAATCAAAGGCCTTCGTGATGTCAATCTTAATACATGTTTTAGAGGTGGATCTCTGTTTATTAAAGTCCACTAGAAATTCAGTGGCAAGCAGAGCATAATCAACAATATTTCTGCCTTTGATGAAGGCATTTTGTTCAACTGATATGAGACTGGGAAGAAATATCTTCAATCTGGCTGCAAGGAACTTAGAGAGGATTTTATAAAGTACTGAACAGCAGGCAATGGGCCTGTAGTCGGTAATAGAAATGGCATGCTTCGATTTAGGAATCAACTTTAAAAAGGCATGGTTTACGACTCTGACCATCCGACCACCATTGAGAAACCAATTAATGGCTTTGCAGATATCCTCCTCAATGAGATACCACATCTTCTGAAAGAATATGCTATTAAATTCGTCGGGACCCGGCGCTTTGGAGTAGTGGATAGAAAAAACAGCCTTTTTTATTTCCTCAGCCGTTGCAACTTTACATAGATCAGCATTCATGGCTGCATTTACTCTTGTCCCTGGTAGATGCTCGTCTTTAAGGTTAGAGCAGGTGCTATGTTGATTGTACAGTTTGTTGCAGAACTCCACCGCCTCACACGCAACCTCCTCTTGACCACCCACCGTCTGCCCATCCTCATTAATGAGTTCATGAATTGTTTCTAGCATTTCCTTCTTTTTCATAGTGCTGTTATAGACTTTTGAATTCCTATCACCATCCACAACCCATCTCATCCGGCTCCTCTGCCAAATGAACAACTCCTTAGCTTTTTCCAGTTGTCTTAATCTGTCTTCAGCTCTGCATTCCTCCTCAATAGCTAGATTATCCATCGGATGTAATCTAACTTCTAGTGCAACATTGTTGTAGACCGCCAAAGCTTCCCTGGTTAGATTAGGTAAGTTCACTTTCTCCTTCGACCATTTCTTGAGGGACATCTTCATATGCTGCAGCTTTTTGAGAACAACAAAGAGCGGGTTACCCACCACCACAATGTCCCAGCTTTCCTCCACTAGCTGTTTGAACCCTGGCCATTCATACCACAGATTAAGAAATCTGAAAGGCTTAGGAGAATGAGGTGTGTTCACCAACTCCAGCTTCATCCATGCATGGTCAAGTATACTTTTGTTCCACATGCGGTCAAGTACACTTTTGATTGATGAATGAAATGTATGAAAATGGTAACTAGGGTTTCCATGTTTGTGAATAACCCTAATGAACCCTTGAGTTATGATTGGATTACTTGAATGATATGATACTAAGGAATGACTTCTTGAAAACCCTAAAAGTTTATTATTAAGACGATTATGAGTGATAAAGCTAGAACTTTTATTTGATGTTGTAAATGTGATCAAATGCTGAAGTTGAAAGTATTAATACTTCAATTGAATATGATGAGTCTTACTAATATCATCTAAGTCTAATGCATTTGTTTTAGTATAATAAAGAATGATCATTGTTGATTATGTGAATGACATTAGATGTCAATGACATGGTACACTTATCTAAATGTAAGAAATGATATGAAGAAGAAAATGTATTGATGGTGATGGCAAGTTAAAGATGAAACTAATGAAGTTATTATGATGAAGTCTTTAATCCTTTGTTTTAATTACATGTGGCTTGAGCCAAATTGAATGGAACATACGAAAACTAGACTTTGATGGATATCAATGAATAGATAAGTATTGTATATCAAGTGAGTTAAAAATGATTGGTTCCAGTAATTTAATGAACATGACATGAGAGAAGTTGAGATTAATGAATATGAATTGAAGGAAAAAGATGAGAATTAGTAGACGAATTTAAGAAACAAACTCTAACCCTAAAATGTTGAGCTAGATGGTGCTAATGAATGACAATCTAAAATGAGGGATTAAGGAATGTACATAATTGTAGTTTAATTCAATTACAAGATGAGGTTCAAGCATTTGAATTGATTTACAAGAATGTGTTCTTGTATTGTGATTGTTTGATAGAATATTTGTACTATGAGAATGAACTGTTTTGAGGGAATTCAAATGATAATCAACAAGTGTTGATTAGTAACCCCATATGAAGAATGTGAAATAAAAGAAGAAGAGAACTAAGTCTGTTATGCATGTATATGCATGAAATTTATTGGCATCTATTCAGATTGGATCGAACAAGCATATGTCATATGATAAATCTATTCTGAGTATGAGGAATGATACATGATATCTATATGCTTTTACTGTTGCTAGTTCTAATGCCTCTGCTAATATTTGTTCAAAACTATGATATACAATAAATTGATAAGATTTATGTTGAAATTGAATTTAGTATGCACTCCTTACATTGAGAAACCCTGATAAGGGTAAATGTTGCCAAATGAGATTATGTATAGGGCTGAAAGCCCACTGATGATGATAAAACCCTGATGGGGTAAATGATGGACAATAAGATTATGTCTTGGGCTGAAGGCCCACTGTTGATGATTGCTATGAGATGAAGTAGAAGATATAAATAGTCATATGTGTTGCAATATACAGATTTATTGTGCTTCTTTCTTTGATCATTGTCCTTATTGATAAACTTGATCTGGTTCATGTTATTCTAGTTATGTGAGAACACACATATATGATATATGATGTTTTGAATTCTCTTAAGATGAGTAAAAAAAGATTAATAACAAGTGAAATGATGGAACATCTAGTTAGGTGCCCAGAACACCGTGAGTTTCCCCTGAGGACCACACTGGGGAAACAAAACAGATCTCCTTGTAGTAATTGATGAATTATGAGAAGGATTTCCGGAGTGTGGATCGAGACCTTAAAGGTTAGACCACCACAATTTAGGAGTGAGTCATCTGGAGTGGCTCTGGCCCTAAATCCTTGATGTGAAAGTCTATGTCCAGATGGAATAGACTCTGTTGAAATGAAATATGTGCAATGTGAAATGAAAAATATGTGAAATATTGTGATATGTGATATAATGTTTTGCTGGTTCCTATCTAGTGTACCCGAGATGAGGACGTGAGCCTCTTTAGGCAACCCTGAGGTGGATAGGGTCTGTTGTTGATATCTTAGGGTGGCCGACTAAACCCTAAGATAGTGACGGTGAGTCGTTGACATGAGAATCAGGCGTGGCGACTTCTACTTGGTGAGGTACATGCCAAGTAGTTTCATGGCAATTGAATAAAAGATGATAAGCTGTGTAGAACATGATTTGAATGGTTGTTACATTCCATGTACTCTACTTGATGATTTGTCATTGTTGATTATGCTTCTTGTTGTGGAAAGCGATCATGTTGCTATGGACATTTTCTATTTCATATTATGATATGTCATGATTGGAAAGTTATAAATGATGAGATTTATACCCATTCTTAATATGAGTTGGATTGCTTGCTATTGATAGTATTGTTTGGTCAATATGTTTTATGTGTACTTCAGCTTCAGGAGTATAGGATGTGTTCTTGGTCCGGATGGTGGAGTGTCACAAATATAATGTTATTGTTATGTATTGGTTCAAAATACTTAGAACATGACTTATTACTCTTACAGTAGGATTCTTAATCTGAACTAAGAAGTATTTGTTGATTTGTTCATAGACATGCTTTAACAGATGTTTCAAAGTTATAATTGGTTTAAGTGATTACCTTATCTATTAGATTAGATTACCATTTCAAGATAGATTTGACTCATGATAGAACTATCTTCTAGACTTTTCAATATCTACATGTTTCTGTTAAGCTTATTATACTTAATCTGATGGTGATGCATGTACCTAGATTGAGTGGGAGGTATCCACTCACTGGGGCTCTATATGAGTCTCATGAGGTTGATATTTTTTAGGTATAATACTATCCAGCGGAGAGGTCATGACAAAGAAGATATAAATAGCATAATCTAGATAGATTAAAATGTCCCTGTACTCTCTCTTTCCCGGGATGGGTTGTAGATTAAGTTTGTTCATCAATGAACATGTATCTGATGTAAACTGAACTTCATATGAGAACAAGATTTGATTCTAGATTTAATGGAGTTGAATATGATTTGTGATATCTGAATGTGGTGTCCTTGATGTGACATTGATTTATGAGTTTGTGAACAAAGAAAAACGAAAAATTTATCTGTGTTTTTTGTATATTGTTTATTCACCTTTGTCGAGACTTCATTGTTTTATTTCATAATCTGGGTTTAGGTTTTGGGATTATCTCTAATGATTGGTATTTATACTGATCAAAAGAGTGGGTCCCGACAAGCGTGGTATCAGAGCCTAGGTTAGATGAGTCTACATGGACAATAGGATCTAGGACTAAATGATAATGTGGGCGTTGAATATAACCTGAATGATGTGCATACTAACTGAATTCAATATCCAGATACTCTGGTCAAGTATTTGGGTATTGAGCTAAGCTAGTATGGAACTACCAACTGTACTTCTTCTGGATGCCCTGACCAAGCATCCAGATGAACACATTTGGTAGTATAATAAGATACATGATGAAAAAGAGAAAAATGGTGATAAAATGGTGAAAGAGAAAGGATTTTATAATTCAATATGGAACCTATGGAAAACATGAAATTTCATATAAGAAAGATGAAAGATTAATGGATTATGAACACAATCTCTAATGAGTTTGAGTTTGAGTATGAAATCTGAAATTTTGAGAAAAAGCTATGAACTAAGATGCACACTAGATGATCTTCTTTATAAAGGAAATTGATGAATGTGGATGATAATATGTGAATGAGTTATAATCTTAATCCATGAGATACACAATCAAATTAAAAAAAAAGGATGTGAAAGGTGATGTGAATCAGATCTTGATAAATGATATATTACAAATATTAGTGATTCAAATGTTTATAATACTCAAGGAGAGATGTGATGATGACTTATGATGAAATATCCATCTAATACAAAAAAAAGATGTCATATGAAAGAAAGATAAAATGGAATACTTTCTAACTGGATGTCGAGAGAGATGAATGATTAGATGATACGATATTCTTTTGTATCTTTTCTTGGATTTCAGTATGAAATCCTTAAAGGAGGGGAGAATTTGTAATGACCCATTTTCAAATTAGTCATCTAATTAGGGTTTACTTGGATGATTGTATGCTTAACTAAGTTGATCATTGTTTAAAGTTTGATTAGTTATGGTACTTAATTTTTGATATTTTAAATATAATGAGAAGGTTTAATCATACTTTGATTTACATAATTAGGGTTAAGATTTGGAAACCCTAATCGGCCCAAATTAGGGTTTTGATGACATATGAATACAAAATTTGATAAGTATAGTGTCTCACTAAATGATTTTTAGTATTTTATGTGTAACTCTGATTTAATTAAAATTTTTATAGAATTTATATATATCAAATGTGAACACTCTTGAAAAATATCAGAATTTTTGAAGAATGTTCTGACCTTTTTATCGGTCGAGTTTCAAACTCGACCGACCATATTTTTAGATTGATTTAGCAGTGTAGAAATCGAATTTTGTATTTTTATTGATATATCCAATTGATCTCAAATTTTAACTGTAGTTGTCAAACTCCATTATAGACACCATATTAAATTGATGTAATTTTTGGATGATTTTTGATATCTACAGAGAGGGGTGTCGATCGAGTTCTGTGAAGGACAAACTCGACCGACCATGCTGCTGACTGCAATATAATAGTGTAGTATTTGATTTTTACTTATTTATTAGTAACTCCAAACGATCTAAAATTTTTATTTTTTATTATAATCTCAATTTCAGACATTGGGTTAAAGTTTCATAATTTTTGGATGAGGTTTGAGTTCTAAAAAGTTTGGTTTCGGTCGAGTTTATAACTCAGCCGACCAACCAATCTGAGCAAAATAAAAATACATTGAGGGGCTTGTTTGCAATTGTTCTAAGCACCTCAATTCATCTATATGACTAACTTAACACACAAGGATCTCTCATAACTCGTCCTTACTGTCAAAGAAATGAAATTCTTGAGAGAGAGGAGAGCTAGGGTTTTGAGTAGAGAAAGTGATGGAGATGTTGACCTAGGGTTTCTCTACCCAAGATATGATGAAATCAAGTATGTTTAACTTCTTTGCATAGCATTTCATGGTGAATATTTTATAAAATGTCAAGATTCCGTCCATCCTCTAATTTGATTCAAAATCACATCAAATCTCCCCCTTTTCTCACTCTTTTTCTTCTAATCCCCATTTCTAGGGTTTCCGAGTTGAGAGGAGAAAGAATTGAATTCTTTTGCGAGAGTTTGATTGGGTTTCCAAAAATTTAGAGGCTGACCTACGTTTTTAAGGTTCTTGGAACCTGAGGTGAGTGATTTTCTCCCTCCTAAGCTTTGTATTCATGTTAAAAGCCTAATTCTATCTGACTAAAACAATCAAAAACCTTGCTTGTATATGTATGTGATTGGATTTGATTTGGGAAATATATTAGGAGATCAACTTCTACTGATTTTAATTATTTCTTATCGATTGGAACTTGATTAGTTCTTGATATATTGATTGAGGATCCATGGGTTTTCTTATGGGTAGATGACTATGCTATTTCATGTGAATTTTGCCTAAAAATCAGCCCAATGGCCAATATGCTTGGAATTGAATTGACATGTATAAATCATATTTGAATTGTACTAGATTGTATTATACAAGTGTATTGTTGAATGTTAATGGAATTGAATGACCACATATCCTGATTAGGATTTTTGTAGAGGAAGTGAATCAAATGAGTCAATTAATCAAAGTATACTTATGATTGATGAATGAAATGTGTGAAAATGGAAACTAGGGTTTCCATGTTTGTAAATAACCCTAATGAACCCTTGAGTCATGATTGGATTACTTGAATGATATGATATGTTGAACTAAGGAATGACTTCTTGAAAACCCTAAAAGTTTATTATTAAGACGATTATGAGTGATAAAGCTAGAACTTGTATATGATGTTGTAAATGTGATCAAATGCTGAAGTTGAAAGTATTAATACTTCAATTTAATATGACGAGTCTTACTAATATCATCTAAGTCTAATGCATTTGTTTTAATATAATAAAGAATGATCATTGTTGATTATGGGAATGACATTAGAAGTCAATGACATGGTACACTTATCTAAATGTAAGAAATGATATGAAGAAGAAAATGTATTGATGGTGATGGCAAGTTAAAGATGAAACTAATGAAGTTATTATGATGAAGTCTTTAATCCTTTGTTTTAATTACATGTGGCTTGAGCCAAATTGAATGGAACATACTAAAACTAGACTTTGATGGATATCAATGAATAGATAAGTATTGTATATCAAGTGAGTTAAAAATGATTGGTTCCAGTAATTTAATGCACATGACAGGAGAGAAGTTGAGATTAATGAATATGAATTGAAGGAAAAAGATGAGAATTAGTAGACGAATTTAAGAAACAAACTCTAACCCTAAAATGTTGAGCTAGATGGTGCTAATGAATGACAATCTCAAATGAGGGATTAAGGAATGTACATAATTGTATTTTAATTCAATTAAAAGATGAGGTTCAAGCATTTGAATTGATTTACAAGAATGTGTTCTTGTATTATGATTGTTTAATAGAATACTTGTACTATGAGAATGAACTGTTTTGAGGGAATTCAAATGACAATCAACATGTGATGATTAGTAACCCCATATGAAGAATGTGAAATAAAAGAAGAAGAGAACTAAGTCTGTTATGCATGTATATGCATGAAATTTATTGGCATCTATTCAGATTGGATTGAACAAGCATATGTCATATGATCAATCTATTCTGAGTATGAGGAATGATACATGGTATCTATATGCTTTTACTATTACTAGTTCTAATGCCTCTACTAATATTTGTTCAAAACTAGGATATACAATGAACTGATAAGATTTATGTTGAAATAGAATTTAATATGCACTCCTTACATTGAGAAACCCTGATAAGGGTAAATGTTGCATAATGAGATTATGTCTAGGGCTGAAAGCCCACTGATGATGATAAAACCCTGATGGGGTAAATGATGGACAATAAGATTATGTCTTGGGCTGAAGGCCCACTGTTGATGATTGCTATGAGATGAAGTAGAAGATAGAAATAGTCATATGTGTTTCAATATACATATTTATTGTGCTTCTTGCTTTGATCATTGTCCTTATTGATAAACTTGATCTGTTTCATATTATTCTAGTTATGCGAGAACACACATATATGATATATGATGTTTTGAATTCTTTTAAGATGAGTACAAAAAGATTAATAACAAGTGAAATGATGGAACATCTAGTTAGGTGCCCTGAACACCGTGAGTTTCCCCCGAGGACCACACTGGAGAAACAAAACAGATCTCCTTGTAGTAATTGATGAATTATGAGAAGGATTTCTGGAGTGTGGATCGAGACCTTAAAGGTTAGACCATCAGGATTTAGGAGTGAGTCATCTGGAGTGGCTCTGGCCCTAAATCCTTGCTGTGAAAGTCTATGTCCAGATGGAATAGACTCTGTTGAAATGAAATATGTGAAATGTGAAATGAAAAATATGTGAAATATTGTGATATGTTATATACTGTTTTGCTGGTTCCTATCTCGTGTACCCAAGATGAGTACGTGAGCCTCTTTAGGCAACCCTGAGGTGGCCAGGGTATGTTGTTGATATCTTAGGGTGGCCGGCTAAACCCTAAGATAGTGACGGTGAGTCGTTGACACGAGAATCAGGTGTGGCGACTTCTAATTGGTGAGGTACAAGCCTAGTAGTTTCAGGGCAAATGAATAAAAGATGATAAGCCGTGTAGAACATGATTTGAGTGGTTGTTACATTCCTTGTACTGCTACTTGATGATTTTTCATTGTTGATTATGCTTCTTGTTGTGGAAAGCGATCATGTTGCTATGGACATTTTCTATTTCATATTATAATATGTCATGGTTGACACGTTATAAATGATGGGATTTATATCCCACTCTGAATATGAGTTGGATTGCTTGCTATTGATAGTATTGTTTGGTCATCAATATGTTTTATATGTACTTTGGCTTCAGGAGTACATGATGTGTTCCTGGTCTGGCTGGTGGAGTGTCACAAATATAATGTTATTGTTATGTATTGGTTCAAAATACTTAGAACATGACTTATTACTCATGCTGTAGGATTGTTAATCTGAACTAAGAAGTATTTGCTGATTTGTTCATAGACATGCTTTAACAGATGTTTCAAAGTTATAATTGGTTTAAGTGATTTATCTGTTAGATTAGATTACCATTTCAAGATAGATTTGACTCATGATAGAACTATCTGCTAGACTTTTCAATATCTACATGTTTCTGTTAAGCTTATTATACTTAATGTGATGTTGATGCATGTACCTAGATTGAGTGGGAGGTATCTACTCACTGGGGCTCTATATGAGTCTCATGAGGTTGTTTCAAATGTTTTAAGGCATAATACTATCCAGCGGAGAGATCGTGACAAAGAAGATATAAATAGCATAATCTAGATAGATTAAAATGTCCATGTACTCTCTCTTTCCTGGGATGGGTTGTAGATTATGTTTGTTCATCAATGTACATGTATCTGATGTAAACTGAACTGCATATGAGAATAAGATTTGATTCTAGATTTAATGGAGTTGAATATGATTTGTGATATCTGAATGTGATGTCTGTGATGTGACATTGATTTATGAGTTTGTGAACATTGAAAAAGGAAAAATATATCTCTGTTTTTCGTATATTGTTTATTCGCCTTTGTTGAGAATTCATTGTTTTATTTCATAATCTAGGTTTAGGTTTTGGGATTATCTCTAGTGATTGGTATTTATACTAATCAAAAGAGTGGGTCCCGACACTTTTGGTGGAGATATCATTGCCCTCCTAATCTAATATATATGTCATCGTTGTATACATTGTTGCTACCTATGCTTCTTCGATCAACACCACATACACTGTCATTGACATTGTCATCATACATGTTTTCATTGCCTTTGGGATCTAGTGTCAAATCATGACAAAAGATCATATTTTTTGTTGCACTTAGAAATAACCATTACCTACTTTTCTTTGGTGGGTATCAAAGGATGCCTTCAACATTTTATGTGTTTTAGAGTTTCCCCTTACTTTTGCACGACATGACATGTTTCTATTTGACACGACGTGTCCATCATTATTAAGATTAATGTGCATATAAGATCTCAAACCTCTACTGAGGACATCAAAGTTGTGCATTGAGATTTTAACATTAAAAATATAGTTGTATAATTTCTATGCATTTTAAAGATACCATCTCAAGCATTGGTTCCCGATATGCAATTTTAGTAGAAGTGTATTTCTTTCATGTATTTTGTTGATGTGAATTCTAACTCTACTCATTTTATAAATTATATTAACTTAACCACATTTTGTTAAGACTCCCAAATGATAAATATTGAGGACAAAATGTTTCTTAATTAATTATTTTATTCAAAGAAGAAAATATGAGTACATTTATATATTTCCATATACTTCATTGTTAAAATTGAATATCACTTGACATATAAACAATTATGGTAACTTGATTATGTTAATATTAAAGTTGTCAAATTTGAAGGGATCCAAGTTAGTGCCCTAGAAAATCCCCCTTAAAAGTGAACTACTCATTGCATAGACCAAAACCATGTGAAATATATGTTCCCCAATGTGCATGCCACCAAAGACTTCTATGTATACCTTGCTATGGTGATTTCAATATGGCCTAGCCTAGAGAGGGTTTCCTCATAGTAAAAAGTAATGAAATTTTGATGAATTTGAACATTGAGTTACTTATGCGTGATGTTGTGAATATGATGTGGATGTTTATTAAAATGATATATATATTATTTGATGTGAACATTGATATTATTTGATGGGATATGAATATCTATATTTTATTTTCTAGAAAGTAATTTGATGAGCATATTTTAGTGTAGGCTTGTTTTTATATTTACAATTATGATTTGTTTTTAATTTCTAATAATATTGAAATCTATAGACATGTTAATATGTTAATAGTAGGTTATTGTTGAATCTTAATTAGGAGTAGTTGATTGGTTCACTAGTGAAATTGGATAGTCATTTAGTTAGGTTTTCTAAGCACCATCAATTTCTCTTGAAGTATGTACTCAGGAATGAAATGTATGAATATGTAGTAATTACTGTCACTATTATAAGAAGGGATTAGGATTGTGGTTCTTTACTTTGAATGTTAGACATTAAAATGTAGGAAATCATCACTTGAAAAATGTACTTTAAATCCTCGATGGATGATGTGTATATTAGGATGAGAACAAGCCTCTATTTTTTACTTTAGAAGTATATTCAGATAATTAGTAGGTGCTAAAAGAGGTGGAGGTGGCTATTTTTATTACCTCATATTTGATATTAGCTATTGATAATAAAACCATTTTGATACCCATCCCTTCACTGGAGTTTAGGACCCATTGGAAGTGAGTCCTAACTATTCTACCTAGCATGTCAAAGAAATCATGGGACAAACTCATGTTTGAGGGTTTAGTATCATAGGATGACTGATTGAATCCTATAACATTGAATCCTTAATACAAGCTTAATGTGTAGTATATTTGATTTGGTTAGATTCAAACATGTCTTTTCATATATCAATATAATATAGGAAAAAGCTAATTAGATATGTACATATATTTTCATATGAACATTACTTGTATATTTCTATAGTATGGTATGAATCTTGATGAAATACGTCTTGTATATGTGATATGCTAACAAAGATTAATGCATCATCTTATTTACATTTTAAATTTTATACTACAAAATTCAGTTTTTTACTCAATTTAGTAGTAGTTGTCACTTGGTGTTGGCTCACTCACTCAACAGTTGTTAACGCTTGTTATTAATAATTTTCAGGTTATGGGATTGGAACTACTCACCCTGAGGCGAGGCGTCCCGAGTTAATTTTTATCTTTTTTTGAGGCAATGACTCGTGGTATTAGTGTTTTTAGTAGTCTATGTACTCAGAAGTCCTCGGGGATATTTAAGGTTTTTGAGGTCTCAGTGACGTCATTCTTCCCGTACTACATTCTTATACTCATGATTGTGGAGTTTATTCAAATATGTATTTATGGAATGTGTCTCTACTCTTAAATGCCGATGAAAAATTGAAAGTTTGTGTTCTTATTTATTCTGAGTGAAAAAATAGCCATGGTTTACTATCATGGTTTCTCGCTCATTTCACATTATGCTGAATTTTGAAAATAGTCTGGGACTAGATTATGTAACTTTTCATAGTATGAGGGTTTATGATTTCAATAGAAGACAAGGCTACAAAATTTGTAGATGTATATATGTTTATGATAAGGATGGTTTCCCTATATCTTTGTTATGGACATAACATCAAAATTATGTTTTAGTTCAAAATTAGACTTAATTCTATATCAAATATTGCATTATGATTTTATAAAAGGTGAATGCCCTCTTCACATATAAGAATCTATTGAAAAATTGGATCATTTCCATAATCAGTTAGTTGCTATATAAATCATGGGTAAATGACAATATTTGCAAATGAATCAATAATTTCACAACAATATTAGTATAATTTTTTTAGTGGTTACATCTTAGGTTTAACAAAGACATGAACAATGGTCGTTGATGTGTTATATTACATGCCAGTTTCTCATCCATAGGGGAGGCAGATCAATCAAATTGATACTAGGGGAAAACTATGTATTTGTTTAATATGGTATGCTTGGATTGATATTTAATTTTTTCTTATGTTTAAGTATCACTTTTGATGAATTTTAGATTCTTTTTCTAACTAAAAGATCGTATCTTTATTAGAAGTTGTAGATAAATCTAGGTTGATAATTTATTAACCAAAGTTGACCTGGAAGAAACCCCGCCTCATATTTAGATTTATCTCATATTTTATTTTAATTGTTCAAGTTCAACTATAATGACAAAAAAAATAACATAACATTAGTATATATAAGGACTAACCTTGATCACAAGGAAAACCTTGTTTACATGCAAATGGATGTAGGAAAAACACTACTAGAAATATTATGAAGAACTGATATCTAGGCCCAACAAAATCATATGAAGTCAAGTACGAATTTTGAAAATCTAGAATTTTAAATTACATATTCACATGGATTTGCCTCTATTTCCTATCCCTTTCTCCTTTTTGATCTCGTGACACACTATGAATTTGTGGTCTATAACACACTTATCAACAATTGTATCTACAATATGTTGGTATGTATGCCCATAGAGCCAGTCATATAATGATTGTAATGACATACTTTGTAAATGATTTGAATAATAATAAAGACAATTTCTGTATATATGTTTAACTGTTATGAGATGATGATATAACAAGTTATATGTCTAGACAATGATATTTCTCAATGATGTATGTCTTTGGGTTGATGACCTTAACAATGAGATCAAACGGATGACAAGAGTATATACATTTTTGTTATGTCCCTAGTCGGTTATTATTGTGGAAATATCCATAGACATCAATAATACATAAAACTAGAGTGTGTGTTGGGTGATGAAAAAAATCACCAGTCATGATATGTGATATCAAACCAAGCACATAGATAATTATTAGAGAACAATGTCTCAGACAGACCCACCATTTGAGTGATACATGGAAACCATGACTGGTAGTCAAAATCATCTCTTATAGTGATGGTGGGGATTTTGGTTCTTAGACCTAAAATCACTACATTCCTTACATGTCTCTCAGTGTACTTTGACATCATCCATCATAACCATGAATAAGGGTTGCCATAAAGGTGATGATAGGGTGTATTATGACACATGGGGTTGACTGTGAGTGATGTAGAAGGAATTTGTCCCTCCTAAGGGATTATGATATTCTGGCCACTTGATAAGTGAGACTGAGAAATGCATGGCCATGTTCATATGAGTCAATATATGATATTGAGCTTACATATATCTCAGACAGTCTGCTCTAGTTCAAGGAACATAGATTGCATGCTTGAAGATCATGATGATTCCATGCCTCAAGTTCAATCTAAATATCAATGACAAAGGAACTATACAATCATTATAACACCAATCACAGATTCTAGGTTGAAGTTGCTCTCCAACATTCCAATTAATTGGGTAAAAATGATGTATTATTAGATGTCGATTGCTTGTGATGTCATTTTTTAGTTATGGACATTCATTGCCTATGTATCTTGGAACCTATAGGGTAAACACGTAGGATACACTTAAAATAGGAGTTTATTCATGAATAATGTTTAAGTTGATTACTAAAGATATTTAGGTATTCGGTTAAACAATAGATTAACTGACGTGACTCAGAACCATCAAGTTCAAGTGTTGAACTGACTGGTTGGAGTGTTATATTGATTGAGAATTGAATTGGTTGAATTCAACATGAGTTAGGACACCAACCGATCGGCTCACTGGGTGAACATATCAGCTCAGGGTTGCTGAGATAATGTTTGGATTGATTACCAAATGTGTTTAGGTATTCAATGAAATAATAGTCAATTGAATGAACTCTGAGCTGACTGGTTCAAGTTTTGAAGTGACTGTTTGAGTGTCATATTGATTGAAACTGAAATGATAGACTTTAGGGTACAAACTGATCAGTTCACTGATGAGACAAATGAGTAGTACACCTGGTGAACTAATCGACTCATAGTGAACTGATCAGCTCATTATCAGGCCAACCGAGCAATTGGTGATTCTCCGGGTTTGTTAGAAAAATTGTCCATTTCACTTGATCAATTTGATTGATTCAAGGATTAGTGTTTGACATTAATTGGAAACAAATTGTCAATTCAAATATGATTGGGAAACACTGTGAAACGATCAATTCACTGGGTGAACCAATCAGATAACTGTGCCATCCGACCCCGATTTACCTATTGCAAGATACATAATTCATGGAAATTTCGGATCCTTCTACTCCCGCTTTGACTCAAACCCTGATCTTGACCCCTTCTATAAATAGAGGGGTACTGGGGGCTTCCCAAGACATAGTTGAAAATTAATTTCTCTGACAATTTTTGTCCTCTTTGGTTGTGGTAACCATGAGGTTCCAAGCAAGTCTTACCTGACTAAGGAGGGACAACAAGGGAGAACAATAATGGGAGTGCAAGTCGGTGCTAGTACACTAACATAAGGAGACAACTCCTACCTGTCTATTCAACTAGAGAAACAAAAGTTCCTGATGATCCATGTGGACTACTACAAAGGCGGGATCCCATTATCTGTTGAGGATGAGTCAACTACTGTCCAAGGTGATCAACCAAGAGCTGCTACTGATGTTGTCTGGGTGCAACCTGAAGAAGGGCACACACTGCTGTGAGGGATAGTCGTTGGACTTGTTCCATGAACAAGTATAACCTCGCTTACTGTAACACCCCTGACCTGGGTTATACCTTAACCCTAGGTGTTTTGATTAAGAAAGATGATTAAATGCTTAATCTCATCTTGTGAAAGGTAATTATGGTTCAAGAGGAACTTATATTACAATTCTTATCCTTTTTGAACATTGTTGAAATCAATGTTTTGCCTGTTTTGGACTAAAGTGCAAATTACCCAAGTTGAGGGGTTTAAGTGCAAATTGTGCATGATAATATGTTCCTCATGTGTTGAAGCATCATGAGAGTAAAGATGATGCTGAGGTATGGCTTATAGAAGCCTAAATACCAAGAAAGAGCTGATAAAGCAATGTATGTGCATGAAAACCTAGTTTTGGTGTAATGTGCAATTTACCCAAAACCCAGGGTGTAATATGTAAATTACCACTTCAATAAGGTCCCTAATGTTTCTTGGCATCAAGTAGAGAAAATAAAATGAGAGGGGCGCCTCATTTGAATTAAGTTGGAGGAGAGAGAATCTTGATATTAAAATAATCAAGATTTAATCCTAATTGAAACCCTAATTCAATTTAGTGTAAAAACAAATATAATAATTGGAGGGCCTTCAACCAAAAACGAGATGGTTGAATTTTCTCAAGTGTGAACACATTTGTGACTTTGCTAGGCCACGAAAATATCTCAAGCAAGTGGATAACCCACTCACCATTATTATAAAGAAAAGCAATATCCACTCAAATTGGAATATTATTATAATATGATCTAAGGTGCTTAATTTGCTTTTCTTTAAATTGATGGATAATGAAGAGGAATTAGAGGCAATGAAGATATCCTCGTCCTTAAGGATTTTGAGGGGAATTTGAGGGGGAAGAGACGGCCATATTTTTGGAATTTAATGCATTTTAATAATGCATTTTCTCTCTCACCAAGTTTCTTATAAAAGTACCTTTACCAAGCCAAAACAAAGGCTATTTCGGATTCTTTTCTTTACCCTTGCTTGGAAAACGACTAAGGATCTGTGGAGGAGAAGGAGGACGACCCCAACCTGTTGGTAAGGTCCTTGACCTTCGTTCTCCTTGATTCCATGGTGGAAATAAAAAATAAATCATTGATTTCTTCTTATTTGGATCTCCTCTTCAACCCTAGCCAACTTTTTCATCCAAAAGCTTGAGGACGAGCTTAGGGGGAGTTGCTAGAGCTTCATACACCATTAATGGCGTGATCTTGAAGCTTTGGAGCTCAATTGGAGGCGGGTTTTATAACTCAAACCCTTAATCATTGCTATTGCATCAATCAATTATGCTTTGTTGATTGTTTTCTTCAATTTGATACATACTTGTTTCCTTTCTGCAATTTCCATCAAGAACAGTTGCTGTTCTTGGTTTTTCGAAGGAAGGGGATGATGACATCATCCTATATGCTTTTCCAAAGAAAAGTACCAAGCCAAATGGTCTTGATATCTATTCCAAATCGTTTTAAATTGATTGGCTATGCAGTTTCAGAAAACTGTTTTAGGGAAAACGGTTTCAAGACCGTTTGATATGGTTGAACAAGCGTTGACCGTTTGGGAATCTTGTTCCTAATTATGTAGGATAATGACCCTCCAAATTTTAGGGGTTAACTCCAAAGGAATCGTGAGTTGAAGGCCAATCAATTAGATAAATCGAATTGAATTAAATGCTGATTTTCAACCTGATCAACTTGACCTGTTTGGGAAAACGGTTTCAAGACCATTTGAGTGTGTTGACCAAGCATTGACCGTTTAGGATTCCTGTTTATAATTATGTTGGTTAATGACCCTCCAAATTTTAGGGATTAACTCCCAAGGAATCGTGAGTTGAAGCCTAATCAATTAGGGAAACCTAATTGAATTAAGTGCTGATTTTCAATCTGATTTAATTGACCTTTTTGAGTAAACGGTCTCAAGACCGTTTGAATGCATTGACCAAGGGTTGAATGTTTGGGATTACTATTCCTAATGATGTGGTCTAATGACTCACCAAATTTTAGGGATTAACTCCCAAGGAATCGTGATTTGAAGGCTATTCAATTAAGCAAACCCTAATTGTTTATGGAAGCAATAACTCAGTATACTATGTCAAACATAGTTGTTTGTATTTGATCATATGGTTGATGTAACCAAATCAAGTGGAGAGAATGATAGAAATGAATTCATACATGAGTATGATTCATATGGTGATTTAGGGTAGGATCCTTAGTAAAGAGATCAAGAAACCCTAATTGAGAAGGTTAACAAACCCTAACCCTGATTTAGGGAAATTTTGAGTAAAACCCTAATCTAGGGTAATAGTGTAACCCTAATTAAGGGTAATAGTGTAACCCTAATTAAGGGTAATGACTTGGGTAACTCTAATTTAAGGTAATGAAATACCAAACCCTAATTAGAGGAATAATGAATCCCTAATTTATGGGTAATTGAATGAAACCCTAATTGGGATGATTAGTGAAACCCTAATTGAGGGTGATTCCCTGAGAAACTCTAATTGAGGATGATTCCATGTGAAACCCTAATTGAGGGTGATGTCATATGAAACCTTAAACCTAACACAGAGTAAAGCTATGTAAAACCCTAAATTTGGGCTATAGTGCATGGAATTCTAATCATGGGCAATATGATGATAAATCATAACCCTAATGTCTGGGTAATGATATGAGTAAACCTTAATGATGAAATAATGAGTAATACCCTATAATGATGAAATATCTTAAGTGGTTGACTATAGGCAACCTTATAACAAGCAATGCCTTAATTTGAGATGAGTCCATATCATTGAAGATAGTTGGACAATCCTTGTGTGTGATCTATGCACATCATGGTAAAGGTGATAGGTTGGTGGATGAAAGTATTAAGATGTGAAATTCCTTATTATAAGATAAGTTAATAAACTCATGTAAGATAGAAGTGATGAGGGAAGTGATACATTGAGACATGATAGATATCACATTTAGCATTTCAGGGTTGATATACCTTGATGCATCTCAAATCCAATATTTTTAGATAAGATACACAAGGAGAGTGTTATGTAAATTGTCACAATGAAATGTAATGAGTTTAACATACTTGATAAGTAAGCTAAAATGAGTATGATGTAATCATACCATGATAATGATGAGAGATAAACTCATACCTTGTGTTGATGATCATTTAATGATAAATGATAAGAATATTAAATACTTGGAATGTCGATGGATGCTCCTAGATGTATGGAACAATATATTAGGGTTGTATTGATAAAATAAACATGAAACCCTAATTGATGTGAATAGTAAACCCTAACCCTATGGAGGAAATAGTGGTGTTACTATTATATTACATGAGTTAATATGTTATTGTTGCCTAGTGAGAGGTGACAAGATGTTTAATGGCCTTGTGAGCCATATGGTTAGATGTTACCTGGTAAGAAGTAACAAGATGTTTCATGGGCATGATTGAGCCCTGAATGAGGTGTATTCCTCTTATGTTGATAAGGGTTGATACCCTGTGCTATTGTGAAAAGGATTTATATCCTGTGATAATATGATAATTGGTGTAATCTAATGCATGGCAAGTGAATATTACCATGTGATGAAGAGATGAGAAATTATGTTTCATATGTTTTATATCTTTTCAGGTTTTGATATTTATATGCTTACTAGAAATGAATTAGGGTTTGTATGTCCACTTGTTTGATGCAGCCTTAATTCACCTAATTGGCATAACTAATTAAGTGCAACTCTAATCATGTAGTGCCCTGTGCCGTAGAACCATCTTCAGTGTCAGAACTTGCTGGATGGTGAAACGAGTATTCCTAAGGGAAACTCGGAGCGCATATTGTTGAATATGCGGGGGTGGCAGGTTGAGGATATATATATACTTGTCATCCACAATTGCAGGTTACAGAGGATGGCTATGGTCATGCCTCAAATATTTGATGTGATTGAGGACAGCTGCGGTTGTACCTCGGATTAGAGGGTTTTGTATACCCTATTTTCTAGTGTCGTAACTTGTACCAAGTACGGACTAGTTGTTATCAGTTGACTATATGTCACTGTTGGCAGTTTGACTGGTATGTCACTGCAGTTTACTCGTACTGACCGAGGGGAAGAGATCTTAGGATGCCGGTACTCCTAGATCTTTTACGGAACCGAATAGCCCTTCGCAGGGGTCGGTTGGACTTTGAATGGTACGATTCAAATTCCCCAGGGCATAATAAAAGATGTAATACAGCCGTATAGCATATCTGTTTAGGGTTATACATGACGCTTCACATTGAATGGAAACCCATGTTTGTTCTCTTTACATAAAGATGATGCTTAGTGCAACTAAGAGATAGTAATTATACTTATGTTGTGGATATGCATAAGACTGTAATTGTGTACATACAATGGTCATGCTTATGTTGATATCTTACTGCTACTGTTGATTATAATCATGATGCTAGATATCTCATGTTGATAGTTATGTTTCACATGCTATCCATGCCTCTATAATTAGAAATACCTGACAGAGGCTTAATGCCTGTAATTAGGTTTGGTTAAAGTCCAATGCCTGGATGTGTAATCAGGATTGGTATAGTCCAATGCTTGAAATATTTATACCTGATTGATATAGTTTAATGCTTGAATAATACATGATGATTTATATAATCACATGTCTGGCATAAGTGAATACTTGTTTAGCAGATTGGCTAAGGCCAACAAATAGAAACAAGAATGAATCATGGGTGACACATCAGAATAATGAATGACATGAGCAAAGCTTGAGATGTTGAAAATGTATGGTAGATGAATGTTATACATGTTCTTTCTATTTCTTATAAAGAGAATAGATGAATTACTGTTCAATCATAGATATGTGTAATACTTTAAAAGATGAGAATGATCTAAACTGCTTATCCTCTTCTCAATTTTATATTAATTAAACTACAATAATGATGTTTCTGGCGGAGAGTTATATCTCTCGCTGGGGCAATTTTCAATTGTCTCACCCCCGTGGGAACCAACATTTTTAGGTGGACGAGTGTGAAAGAGACTGATAATATCTTTCGGATGAAGAACATCAGTAGCTACAAGGACAGCAGTGACAACTCAGGTTGAGTGTGCTGTCTATCGTGTTTGGTAGATAGAAGTCCTATGTGTCGTCTCTGTACTCTCAGGTCCTCGGAGTTAGTACTTAGTGCTTTTAATGTATCATTTTGAGATTTTGGCTTGATGCCTCGAGGTTATTATGTTGTCTGTGTTTAGCTTTTAACAAGGCAGTTGATGTTGTAACCCTTGAAAAGAGATGGTATAAGATATATACTTATGAACCATGATGTAAATGTAATACATTGGTTCTTGTTGAAAGAGTTTTCCTATGATTGGGTCTCTTTGAAAAAGGTTTTAAATTTTTAGTGATTTTCTATAATCCGCTGCTTAGTGAACGCTTCCGCATTAGTTAATTATGTTTTTGTTAGTTGGATGCTACAATTAAGTGGTATCAGAGCTCTAGGTTCGCTGAGTCTACAGAGACATAGGACTAAGGTAGTAGAGTCTGTTCTGGTATCATCTAGTGTATCTGATAATGTCTTCTGCTCATATAAGAGAAGAAGAACTTAAAGATGACTGGGTCACATGAGGAGATTGCTGCTGAGAGCAGCAATATTGCACCAAGAAGAGGTGCATGGGAGCAGGCAAGACAGAGACAATTGCCTAAGAGTCTCCTAGTTGATCCATTTATGATAAGAAAATCTTTCTTTAAGTATTACTGTTGGGTAGATTAGAGCAACAGTAATGCATATAGTGGACTGGATACTAGCTTTATGATCTAGGTTATCAGTCCTTAATACAGAAGTTTGAGCTTTAAAAGAGTTCCTAAATGACTTAGTCATGTTGGAACATGGGAAAGTCATGTGTGCATAATGATATTAAAAGTGAGGAATATGATCGCAAATAAAGTGCATACTACCTAATCTCAGTATTTATATACCCTATCCAGGTATACAACTATTGATGATAAAGTGAGTATGGAAACTCTTAGATTGTAATCTCTCTGATTGCCCTGATCAAGCAGTCATTCTGATACAATCTAATGAGTATCATGAAATCAGAAATATGGAATGAATAAATGTGTGATATACTAAGTATAAGAAAGAGAAGTCTGAGATAATCTCAAATGAGCATGTTGTATGAGGAACTAAAAGTGTACTCCTCATAAGATAAGTATAAGAATAAGGGAAATGAAACCTGTTCAATAATGATGTAAGTATAATAAATGTATTTTCCCTAACGAAGAAATGGGAAATATGATGAGATCATGAGATGATCATAAACATGCTAAATGGATAATGTCATGTAATCATCCTTATAATTCCTATGCTAAAGGCAAGGAACCTAGGAAGAGCTAAAGAGTAAATGATTCATGAATAGTTGAAAATACATAAATTAATAAGAGGAATATGAATCCTTGTTTTCTTTCCTTTCAGGGACATGACCATCAAGTGGGTCTTAGGACACTTGATGTGCATAAGATAAATGTGTTCATGTGATGGATACTTAGAAAAGTATCAGTTATCTTGGACTTTGGTCCCAAGATGAGGACATATGAAACACATAATGTTCCAAGATGAAAGGAAGAGATATATATGATGTGTTTCCAACACATGTGATAGATATCAAGGTGAAAGATTATGGTATCTGAGAGATATCAGATGGGTTAGGTTGGCTACCTGGATTGGTCAACTGTGAAATTAGTCTGATTATAATAATATGAACATCATATGTTAGGGGTTTATGCTCTGCATAAACATGATACTAATAAAGAATGTATGATGCTTCTCTGAATAAGAAAAGTGTTATTTGACACAAAGTTGACTCTATAGTCAATGATGAGGGACAGTGGGGCATGTGCCTTGTGTGTTGATTCTATGAGAATTTTGTATGGAAACACTTGGTGCTGATCAAAGTTTTATGGTGTATCTATAATAAGGAGATGATATGTGAAGACTAGATAGTATGATGAATAATATACATTTGTCTTCCTTTATCTGGATTTCGAGGACGAAATCCTTGTTAGGGGTTTATAATTTGTAACACCCCTGACCTGGGTTATACCTTAACCCTAGGTGTTTTGATTAAGAAAGATGATTAAATGCTTAATCTCATCTTGTGAAAGGTAATTATGGTTCAAGAGGAACTTATATTACAATTCTTATCCTTTTTGAACATTGTTGAAATCAATGTTTTGCCTGTTTTGGACTAAAGTGCAAATTACCCAAGTTGAGGGGTTTAAGTGCAAATTGTGCATGATAATATGTTCCTCATGTGTTGAAGCATCATGAGAGTAAAGATGATGCTGAGGTATGGCTTATAGAAGCCTAAATACCAAGAAAGAGCTGATAAAGCAATGTATGTGCATGAAAACCTAGTTTTGGTGTAATGTGCAATTTACCCAAAACCCAGGGTGTAATATGTAAATTACCACTTCAATAAGGTCCCTAATGTTTCTTGGCATCAAGTAGAGAAAATAAAATGAGAGGGGCGCCTCATTTGAATTAAGTTGGAGGAGAGAGAATCTTGATATTAAAATAATCAAGATTTAATCCTAATTGAAACCCTAATTCAATTTAGTGTAAAAACAAATATAATAATTGGAGGGCCTTCAACCAAAAACGAGATGGTTGAATTTTCTCAAGTGTGAACACATTTGTGACTTTGCTAGGCCACGAAAATATCTCAAGCAAGTGGATAACCCACTCACCATTATTATAAAGAAAAGCAATATCCACTCAAATTGGAATATTATTATAATATGATCTAAGGTGCTTAATTTGCTTTTCTTTAAATTGATGGATAATGAAGAGGAATTAGAGGCAATGAAGATATCCTCGTCCTTAAGGATTTTGAGGGGAATTTGAGGGGGAAGAGACGGCCATATTTTTGGAATTTAATGCATTTTAATAATGCATTTTCTCTCTCACCAAGTTTCTTATAAAAGTACCTTTACCAAGCCAAAACAAAGGCTATTTCGGATTCTTTTCTTTACCCTTGCTTGGAAAACGACTAAGGATCTGTGGAGGAGAAGGAGGACGACCCCAACCTGTTGGTAAGGTCCTTGACCTTCGTTCTCCTTGATTCCATGGTGGAAATAAAAAATAAATCATTGATTTCTTCTTATTTGGATCTCCTCTTCAACCCTAGCCAACTTTTTCATCCAAAAGCTTGAGGACGAGCTTAGGGGGAGTTGCTAGAGCTTCATACACCATTAATGGCGTGATCTTGAAGCTTTGGAGCTCAATTGGAGGCGGGTTTTATAACTCAAACCCTTAATCATTGCTATTGCATCAATCAATTATGCTTTGTTGATTGTTTTCTTCAATTTGATACATACTTGTTTCCTTTCTGCAATTTCCATCAAGAACAGTTGCTGTTCTTGGTTTTTCGAAGGAAGGGGATGATGACATCATCCTATATGCTTTTCCAAAGAAAAGTACCAAGCCAAATGGTCTTGATATCTATTCCAAATCGTTTTAAATTGATTGGCTATGCAGTTTCAGAAAACTGTTTTAGGGAAAACGGTTTCAAGACCGTTTGATATGGTTGAACAAGCGTTGACCGTTTGGGAATCTTGTTCCTAATTATGTAGGATAATGACCCTCCAAATTTTAGGGGTTAACTCCAAAGGAATCGTGAGTTGAAGGCCAATCAATTAGATAAATCGAATTGAATTAAATGCTGATTTTCAACCTGATCAACTTGACCTGTTTGGGAAAACGGTTTCAAGACCATTTGAGTGTGTTGACCAAGCATTGACCGTTTAGGATTCCTGTTTATAATTATGTTGGTTAATGACCCTCCAAATTTTAGGGATTAACTCCCAAGGAATCGTGAGTTGAAGCCTAATCAATTAGGGAAACCTAATTGAATTAAGTGCTGATTTTCAATCTGATTTAATTGACCTTTTTGAGTAAACGGTCTCAAGACCGTTTGAATGCATTGACCAAGGGTTGAATGTTTGGGATTACTATTCCTAATGATGTGGT
This sequence comes from Alisma plantago-aquatica, assembly GCA_963693085.1. Lineage (NCBI taxonomy): Eukaryota > Viridiplantae > Streptophyta > Magnoliopsida > Alismatales > Alismataceae > Alisma > Alisma plantago-aquatica. The sequence goes on from OY856410.1 coordinate 155,680,863, forward strand.
CTAATGACTCACCAAATTTTAGGGATTAACTCCCAAGGAATCGTGATTTGAAGGCTATTCAATTAAGCAAACCCTAATTGTTTATGGAAGCAATAACTCAGTATACTATGTCAAACATAGTTGTTTGTATTTGATCATATGGTTGATGTAACCAAATCAAGTGGAGAGAATGATAGAAATGAATTCATACATGAGTATGATTCATATGGTGATTTAGGGTAGGATCCTTAGTAAAGAGATCAAGAAACCCTAATTGAGAAGGTTAACAAACCCTAACCCTGATTTAGGGAAATTTTGAGTAAAACCCTAATCTAGGGTAATAGTGTAACCCTAATTAAGGGTAATAGTGTAACCCTAATTAAGGGTAATGACTTGGGTAACTCTAATTTAAGGTAATGAAATACCAAACCCTAATTAGAGGAATAATGAATCCCTAATTTATGGGTAATTGAATGAAACCCTAATTGGGATGATTAGTGAAACCCTAATTGAGGGTGATTCCCTGAGAAACTCTAATTGAGGATGATTCCATGTGAAACCCTAATTGAGGGTGATGTCATATGAAACCTTAAACCTAACACAGAGTAAAGCTATGTAAAACCCTAAATTTGGGCTATAGTGCATGGAATTCTAATCATGGGCAATATGATGATAAATCATAACCCTAATGTCTGGGTAATGATATGAGTAAACCTTAATGATGAAATAATGAGTAATACCCTATAATGATGAAATATCTTAAGTGGTTGACTATAGGCAACCTTATAACAAGCAATGCCTTAATTTGAGATGAGTCCATATCATTGAAGATAGTTGGACAATCCTTGTGTGTGATCTATGCACATCATGGTAAAGGTGATAGGTTGGTGGATGAAAGTATTAAGATGTGAAATTCCTTATTATAAGATAAGTTAATAAACTCATGTAAGATAGAAGTGATGAGGGAAGTGATACATTGAGACATGATAGATATCACATTTAGCATTTCAGGGTTGATATACCTTGATGCATCTCAAATCCAATATTTTTAGATAAGATACACAAGGAGAGTGTTATGTAAATTGTCACAATGAAATGTAATGAGTTTAACATACTTGATAAGTAAGCTAAAATGAGTATGATGTAATCATACCATGATAATGATGAGAGATAAACTCATACCTTGTGTTGATGATCATTTAATGATAAATGATAAGAATATTAAATACTTGGAATGTCGATGGATGCTCCTAGATGTATGGAACAATATATTAGGGTTGTATTGATAAAATAAACATGAAACCCTAATTGATGTGAATAGTAAACCCTAACCCTATGGAGGAAATAGTGGTGTTACTATTATATTACATGAGTTAATATGTTATTGTTGCCTAGTGAGAGGTGACAAGATGTTTAATGGCCTTGTGAGCCATATGGTTAGATGTTACCTGGTAAGAAGTAACAAGATGTTTCATGGGCATGATTGAGCCCTGAATGAGGTGTATTCCTCTTATGTTGATAAGGGTTGATACCCTGTGCTATTGTGAAAAGGATTTATATCCTGTGATAATATGATAATTGGTGTAATCTAATGCATGGCAAGTGAATATTACCATGTGATGAAGAGATGAGAAATTATGTTTCATATGTTTTATATCTTTTCAGGTTTTGATATTTATATGCTTACTAGAAATGAATTAGGGTTTGTATGTCCACTTGTTTGATGCAGCCTTAATTCACCTAATTGGCATAACTAATTAAGTGCAACTCTAATCATGTAGTGCCCTGTGCCGTAGAACCATCTTCAGTGTCAGAACTTGCTGGATGGTGAAACGAGTATTCCTAAGGGAAACTCGGAGCGCATATTGTTGAATATGCGGGGGTGGCAGGTTGAGGATATATATATACTTGTCATCCACAATTGCAGGTTACAGAGGATGGCTATGGTCATGCCTCAAATATTTGATGTGATTGAGGACAGCTGCGGTTGTACCTCGGATTAGAGGGTTTTGTATACCCTATTTTCTAGTGTCGTAACTTGTACCAAGTACGGACTAGTTGTTATCAGTTGACTATATGTCACTGTTGGCAGTTTGACTGGTATGTCACTGCAGTTTACTCGTACTGACCGAGGGGAAGAGATCTTAGGATGCCGGTACTCCTAGATCTTTTACGGAACCGAATAGCCCTTCGCAGGGGTCGGTTGGACTTTGAATGGTACGATTCAAATTCCCCAGGGCATAATAAAAGATGTAATACAGCCGTATAGCATATCTGTTTAGGGTTATACATGACGCTTCACATTGAATGGAAACCCATGTTTGTTCTCTTTACATAAAGATGATGCTTAGTGCAACTAAGAGATAGTAATTATACTTATGTTGTGGATATGCATAAGACTGTAATTGTGTACATACAATGGTCATGCTTATGTTGATATCTTACTGCTACTGTTGATTATAATCATGATGCTAGATATCTCATGTTGATAGTTATGTTTCACATGCTATCCATGCCTCTATAATTAGAAATACCTGACAGAGGCTTAATGCCTGTAATTAGGTTTGGTTAAAGTCCAATGCCTGGATGTGTAATCAGGATTGGTATAGTCCAATGCTTGAAATATTTATACCTGATTGATATAGTTTAATGCTTGAATAATACATGATGATTTATATAATCACATGTCTGGCATAAGTGAATACTTGTTTAGCAGATTGGCTAAGGCCAACAAATAGAAACAAGAATGAATCATGGGTGACACATCAGAATAATGAATGACATGAGCAAAGCTTGAGATGTTGAAAATGTATGGTAGATGAATGTTATACATGTTCTTTCTATTTCTTATAAAGAGAATAGATGAATTACTGTTCAATCATAGATATGTGTAATACTTTAAAAGATGAGAATGATCTAAACTGCTTATCCTCTTCTCAATTTTATATTAATTAAACTACAATAATGATGTTTCTGGCGGAGAGTTATATCTCTCGCTGGGGCAATTTTCAATTGTCTCACCCCCGTGGGAACCAACATTTTTAGGTGGACGAGTGTGAAAGAGACTGATAATATCTTTCGGATGAAGAACATCAGTAGCTACAAGGACAGCAGTGACAACTCAGGTTGAGTGTGCTGTCTATCGTGTTTGGTAGATAGAAGTCCTATGTGTCGTCTCTGTACTCTCAGGTCCTCGGAGTTAGTACTTAGTGCTTTTAATGTATCATTTTGAGATTTTGGCTTGATGCCTCGAGGTTATTATGTTGTCTGTGTTTAGCTTTTAACAAGGCAGTTGATGTTGTAACCCTTGAAAAGAGATGGTATAAGATATATACTTATGAACCATGATGTAAATGTAATACATTGGTTCTTGTTGAAAGAGTTTTCCTATGATTGGGTCTCTTTGAAAAAGGTTTTAAATTTTTAGTGATTTTCTATAATCCGCTGCTTAGTGAACGCTTCCGCATTAGTTAATTATGTTTTTGTTAGTTGGATGCTACACTTACCGTCCTTCCAATCACATAGTTGTTAATGCGGTCTACTATTTAAGGGGAATATGGAGAGTAAATTTTTTATTTCTACTGCCTGCTCTGCCGTCATATTTCCCTACAATGGTATCATTGCCATGTCAACTTACTATGCCTTGGGATTAATTGATATGAATAAATTTTAGATTTTCATCATTTAATTATTGCATGTGATGTGAATACTTAAATTGATAATGTGCATATTCGATTAAATACCACATACAATCCCAAACAATATATATATAATATGATTTATATGCAATTTACATGTGTCATCCTAAAATTAGTTTTGATGATAGATGTGTAGCATGGTTATGGCCAATAACCCATATGTTATGCATGGTTGTATGTGGATGTTTATTCCTATTTGATCTCAGTTTGCATACTGAACCTCTATCTTCTTATTCCAAATGTAAGTTGATGTTATCCTTCCTTACTCCCCTTAAATTTAACTCGAGGTTTCCTGATTACAATGTAATAGATATATTTTCTTACAATGATGAAGAAGACACTCTACGTCATACGAGTCAACCAACTGGAGGACCGAGGAGGACCGACAATAGGTTGAGGCCAACCGATCGTCTGGAGGTGTCTAGATGACTGGTCGATCATCCAGATTTACCAACCGATCGACTAAGAGGCGAGACTACATGTTCAAAGGTTGAACCAATCAACCTAGATTGGTTCAAGCGGGGATCTTCATTAACAATGGGTTGCTACATGTGATGAGGACCTAAGTGATGGTTATTCCTTGTGGCTCCAAGGAATTACATTAGAATGGCCATAACCATCGCTTATGTTTTGTGATTTCATGTTTTTGTTGTGGGATATAGCATGTATATGATACGTACTATATGTATATGGTGGTTGGGTAATGTATATATATTTATAAATACAAATACCTCAATCTAATACTAAGTTTTAGATGCTTTCCATAAGAAACATACATTAAAAGCTTGACCAATAAAGTGTAGGCACGCTCTAACATGATGCACTTTCCATCTCGTGGAAGTGTGATAATAGATATATGGGTTTGCCTTCACAGGGTGCATATTCTATTGTGTTGGATTTTGGGTCAGACTTAACTAGGTGACCTTAATAGGGTTAATTACCTAGAAACTACATATGATCAATCAGAAGGAGTGTTACATATCATCTATCAAGAGTTGCATATGATGCAATTGGCAAAAGTTACCTACATGATAGAATCAAGTTCTGGGTGACAGCCCTAACTGGCTCATGATCTTGAGGAAATTGGGATCTTTGTTGACCTAAGTGTTGTACATTGTCCATATTTTGATACTGACTTAACCAATTCCATTCATATGTATCTAATATGTTTATCTAAGATTGATTTCAGGCATTAGGTACATGAAAAGGATCAAATTAGCCAAGCACTAGCTTGCTCTAGTTCAAGTAAAAAAGCAATGCAAATGCACATTTGTGGTTATAACTTCAAACCTCTTTAGAATAATTTTGTAATAATTTGTATTGATGATATGACCTGTAACTAAGATGAGAAAAAATAGGGACACTAAAATAAAATGTTTGACCATTCAAAAGTCAATTTGAAAACCCCTCACAAGGACTTTTTCGATCGAGTTACCAACTCGATCGATCCATCTAATGGATTCCAGAATTGATGGAATTGGTTGAGTTATGGTTTCATAGAACTCAACCGATTGGCTTGTTGACCAAAGTCAAACTGATAAGCCGGACAAGTTTCCTCAGGACAAACTCGACTGATCGTTTTAAAATTGGTTTTGTCTTTTAGTTGATCGGTCGACCTATGTTGAAACTCGACCAATTGAACTGTATGGAAAATGTAGAAAAAGTGGTTTAGACTGTTGGAGAGTTGGTGGGATCGAAAAAAGAGTCGTTGCCAATTGCAAAATGGCTAGTTTTTGGCTCAAAATGTTCCCACACTTAAAGGAACACCCCAGCTATAAATAGGACCCCTTGGGCTTCATCCCAAGGTTGCTCTTGCTTACAAATCTTGTCATAGCTATAGTTGAGAGTGTTCCATTCACTTGAGACCCTTTATCTCTCTTACTTACAAAGCATTTTGAACATATTGAGTGAGATAGGAAAGATGTGTGAGAGATACTCCATTGTAAGCTTGTAAAGCTCTCCACCCCTACTTCCCAATCCGCTTTCTTCAAGAATCCAAGATTGTGAAGACTTCTCCAAGTGAAGGAGAAGTTGTTGCTCCTCTTTAAGGCTGAAGGTGGAGTGAAGATCATCTCCAAGTGAAGGAGAAGATCAAGGTGGAAGATCCAAGGTGATTAGTGGGTAATTCCTCAAAGCAAAAGGCTTGGTGCACAAAGAGGAGCTCCTTGGTGAAGGCGTCCAGCTTGTGTGAATGAGTGGGTAAGCCCTGCTTGAGGTCGAAGACCATCTCTTGGATAGGTAAGTCCTTGATTGTAAGGTTGTTGGCTCCCTTGGCCTTAAAGGGAAGCTAGTTATCCTTGTGTTGAAAAGGAAGGTCATGTTGTAAGTCTTACAAGTGTACATAAGAGTACAATGGTTTAGAAATCCTAGATCTTGACCTCTCTAGGTAGTGGATTGACTATCTTCAGGTTTAGAGAATAGGAACCACTCTACATAGATTGCTAATTGTGCATGTTTCAGTCTCTATCATCCTTGCTATGTATGTTTAGATAGAACTCCAAATTACCATTAGCTATTAGTTTTCTCTTGATATATTTGAAGGTCTAACTATTCTTGTGAGAATTTTTGAAGCTCTTTTCACCCCCCCTAGAGCCATTAGATCCAACAATCTTGACTCACTAGAAGGTTTTATGATGCAATCTTTCAAATTGATAATGAGTGTTATCAATCTGAACAAAATAGTGGGAGAAATAATTAATTAAAATCCTAATTAAATACCGTAAAATTATAAAATCAAACCAAATCAAAAATTGGTTTTGACAAATGCAATTTTTCTCTTATAGAATCAAAATGACAACAAAATCTTCGTTGCGTCGGTCCTAAAGAGGACAAACTTACCGGGACAAATTTTCACAACTGGTTTTGGACTTTAAGAAGGGTTCTCAATAATGAGCATAAGCTCTATGTCCTAAAACAACCAGTGCCAAAAATACCTACTCCTAAAGCGCCTAGGGCTGAGGTAGATGCTTACTAGAAGCATGCCAACGATGCCCTGGACACAAACCACCTTATGCTAAGCTACATGGACTATGAGTTTGCATGAGAAATGTGAAGTCATGGGGATTCTTGAGATGGTCACACATCTTAAGGAGATGAGCCATATTCTTACAAAGTGAGAAATGTATAATGTGTCAAAGGCACTCTTTGAGTGCAAGCTGATAAAGGGAGAACCAATAGAGTCCCATATGCACAATATGATTGGGCATATGGAACATCTAGAAGAATTGGGATTCTCTTTGAGCCTAGAATTGGCTACAAATGCAATTCTGCAATTGTTTCCTGAATCGTATAGCCATATCATCGAGTGTTACTACTTGAGGTACATGGCTAAACTACTGTTAGATTTTCTTAGCATGTTGAAAAATGTCAAAGCAAGAATAAAGAAAGACATGTCCATGATGATGATCAGTGAGATTGAGTCTGAGGATGAAAGCAAAGCCACAAAGAGTTCTGAGGCTGAGGATAAATCCAGATCTTCAACACTCAAGATAAGGAGAAAGAAAAGTGCAAAAGGAATCAGTCCTTTGTACTTTAAGGGATTCAAGAAGATGAAGATGGGGATAAGGATCTCCACTTCAGGTATATACGTTATTGAGTTAAATTTGTCTACTTTATCATCATGGGTACTGGATAGCGGATATAGATCTCACATATGTTTGAATATGCATGATTGGAAAAGAAGTAGGACTTTAAGAAAGGGGGATGTTGAACTGTGAGTCGCAAATGGAGCAAGAATTGCTACCACTACTGTTGGAACCTATGATTTATCTTTGTCCACAGGGCTTGTAATATAATTAATGAATTGCTATTATGTATCTATCATAAATAGAAACATCATTTTTGTATCTTGTATGGACAAGGATAGATATGAATTTCATATTAAGAATGGTCGATGTTCTATTTCAAATGATGAGATCTTTTATGGCAGTGCTCCAATGTCGTATGATCTTTATTTGCTAGATCTAAAGATAAATGTTTATAAAATTAATATCAAAAGAATAAAACTCGATAACTCAAACAAAACATATCTTTTGCAATGTCGTCTAGGGCACATAAATGAGAATCACATATCTATACTCTATAAAAATGATTATTTGGACTCTTTTGAATTTGAATCATTAGAGACATGTAAATGTTGTTTGTTGGGCAAGATGAGAAAAACTCCCTTCCCAGGTAAAAATGAGAGAGGGAGAGAGTGTTCTATTAAGACTCATACATACTAATGTGTGTGGACCTTTTAGAACAAATGCTAGAGGTGGGTATCGATACTCCATTACTTATATTGATGACTTCACTAGGTATGGTTATGTTTAATTGATGTTACATAAGTCAGAAACCCTTGAAAGATTGAATGATTTCATGAATGAAGTACAAAATCAACTTGGAAAAAGTATTAAGACACTTTGATCTGATCGAGGTGGAGAATACTTAAGCTGGGAGTTTGAGGACCTTCTTAGAGCCTATGGTATCGTATCACAGTGGAATCCCCCTAGAACACCAAAACATAATGGTGTATCAGAAAGAAGAATCACACATTACTAAACATGGTGCAATTAATGATGAGTTTGGTCAGGCTTCCAAATTACTTCTGGAGTTATTTTCTTGGAACTGCCATGTTTACACTGAACTGAGTAGCATCTAAATCGGTTCAAAAAACACCATATGAGATATGGTTTGGGAAGCGTCCCAATGTATCTTTTATGAAGATTTAGGATGTGCAACTTATGTTAGAAAAATGTTTCCTGAAAAGCTTGGACCCAAATCTGAAAAATATTATTTTGTTGGATATCCCAAAGAAATAAGGAGATACTACTTTTACATGCATCTGACAACAAAATGTTTGTTTCAAAGTCTGGTGTATTCCTAGAAAAGGAATTTATTTCCAAAGGAATCAATGGGAGGAAATTAGAATTCAAAGAGGTTTGAGACCAATAATAAAGTATTGAACCAATAGAGGTACAACAAGAACAAAGAGAAACATTCATATTTGTGGAATCTCAAATTGCTCAAGTAACACAAGAAACTCGTAGATCTAATAGGACCCACCTTAAGCATGACACATTTGGATATTTTGTGACTCAAGAAGGCAGTGAATTAGTCATAGATGATGAGCCAACAACCTATCTAGAAGCTACTAAGGGACCAAAATCTGAGAAATGGCTTGAGGCCATGAGATCTGAGATGGAATCTATGTACACCAACAAGGTATGGACCTTGGTGGATCCACCTAAAGGGGTAAAACCCATAGGGTGCATGCGGTTCTTCAAGAAGAAGACTGACATGGATGGTAATGTACAAAGTTACAAAGGTTGATTAGTTGCAAGGGGTTTCAGACAAGTTCAAGGTGTTCACTATGATGAAACCTTTTCACCAGTTTCTATAGTTAAGTCCATTAGGATCATACTTGCCATTGCATCTTATCAAGACTATGAGATTTGGCAGATGGATGTTAAAATTGCATTCATTAATGAGAATCTTATCGAGGATGTGTACGTGACACAAACTTGAAAGTTTTATAAATCCAAAGGATGCAAATAAAGTCTGTAAGCTACAAAGGTCAATCTATGGATTGAAGCAAGCATCTCCAAGCTGGAATCTTCGATTTGACAAATTAGTCAAAGGGTTTGGCTTTATTCAAAATGATGATGAACTTTGTGTTTACAAGACGATTAGGGAGAGCATGTTAGTATTCCTCATATTGTATACAGATGACATACTATTTATGGGGAATGGCATCCCATATTTACAAAAGGTAAAGACATGGCTTGGAAATATATTTTCTACGAAGGACTTAGGCGACACATCCTACATCTTGGGAATAAAGATCTATAGAGATAGATCTAGAAGGATTCTTAGACTAAGAGCACATACATCGACAAAGTGTTGAAGAGGTTCAACATGGAGGACACAAAGAGAGGTAACCTTCCCATGTCTCATGAGTTATCATTTGTAGAGTCTAATGTCTAAAATCTTGTGAAGAAAGGGAACAAATGAGTAGGATTCCATAAGCATCTGCAATTGGATCTACCATGTATGCAATGTTGTGTACTCATCCTGATGTCTTATATGCACTCATCATGATGAGTAGATATCAGTTAGATCCAAGTGATACTCATTGGACAGTCATGAAGAACATCCTTAAGTACTTGAGAAGAACTAAGGATCAGTTCCTTATCTAAGGCAATGAGGAAGAGTTGGTGGTAAAAGATTGCACCGATGCAAACTTTCAAACTGACAAAGATGATTACATATTGCAATCAAGATTCATGCTTTGCCTCAACAATGGAGCTGTGAACTAGAAGAGTTCCAAGTAAGAGATAGTTACAGATTCTACAATAGAGTCGAGTATATTGCCGCATCCAATGCAGCAAAGGAGGCTGTTTGGATTGAGAAGTTCATCTCTGAACTTTGGGTGGTTCCAAATATTAGTGGTGCAATTAAGTGATATTGTGACAACAATGGACCTATTGTACAAGCTAAGGAACCCATATCACATCAACATTTTGATCACATACATAGATGTTTTTATTTCATACGAGAGATTATATAATGAGGAGATGTGACGATTTGTAGAGTCCCAACAGAGAACAATGTTGATGATCCCTTAACAAAGGTACTTTTACAGCAAAGCATGATGATCATGTTAGATCACTTGGGATTAAATTCATGGGTGATTGGCTCTAAGTGTAAGTGGGAGTTTGTTGGTATGTATGCCCATAGAGCCAGTCATATGATGATTGTAATGGCATACTTTGTAATTGATTTGAATAATAATAATGGAGATTTTCGTTTATATGTTTAATCTGTTATGAGATGCTTATATAATCTGTTAGATGTTTAGAGAATGATATAACTCAATGATGTATGTCTTCAGGTTGATGACCTGAACAATGAGATCATACATATGACAAGTATATACATTCTTGTTGTGTCTTTAGTCATAAATTATTGTGGAAATTTTTATAGACATCAATAGTACATAAGACTAGAGTGTGTTGGTTGATGACAAAAGCTCATTAGTCATGATATGTGATATCAAACTAAGTATGTAGATACTTGTTAGAGAATAGTACATCAGATAGACCCACCATAAGAGTGATACATGGAAACCATGACTGCTAGTCAAAATCATCTCTTATAGTGATGGTAATGATTGTAGTTCTTAGACCTGAAGTCACTACACTGATCAACATGTCGTTTAGTGTACTTTGACGTCATCCACCATAACTTTAAATAAGAGTTGCCATTAAGGTGATGATTGGATGCACTATGACACATGGGGATGATTGTGAGTGATGTAGAAGAAAGTCGTCCCTCCTAAGGAAGTATGATACTCTGGCCACTTGATAAGCGAGACTGAGAAACGCATGGCCATGCTCATGTGGGTTAATATATGATATTGAGCTTACATATATCTCAGACAATCTGCTATAGACTAAGGAACATAGATTGAATGCTTGAAGATGATGACAATTTTACACCTCAAGTTCAATCTAAATATAAGTGACAAAGGAACTACACAAACACTATAACACCAATCACATATTCTAGGTTGAAGTTGTTCTCCAACTTTCCAATTACTTGGCAAGCAATGATGTGTTACTAGATGCCTCTCTTTGCTTGTGATGTCATAAGTTGGTTATGGACATTCATTGTCAATGTAGCTTGGAACCTGTAGGGTCACACACATAGGATACACTTAGAATAGGAGTTTAGTTTATGAATGATGTTTGAATTTATTACTAAATGTGTTTAGGTATTTAATTAAAAAACAGTCAACTGAATGAACTCTGAACAGACTGTTTAGAGTGTTAGGTTGATTGAAACAGAATGGATGACTTCAGGGCACCAACCGACCAGTTCACTAGGTGAATGGATTGTCTGATGATGAACTAATTGAACCGATTGGCTCATTATCAGGGCAACCAACCAATTAGTGATTTTCTTGGTTCATGAGAAAAGTTGCTCATTTCACTTGATTAATTTGATTGGTTCAAGATTAATGTTCGACATTAATTGGAAACAAATTGTTAATTCAAATGCAATTGGGAAACGCAGTGAAATGATCAAATCACTAGGTGAGCTGATCGGTCACTATGCCAATCGACTGATTCACCAGTGAACCAACCGGTTCAACTGTAGTAGGATACAAAATTCATAGAAATTATGAATTCTTCTACTCCCATTTTGATTGGGAACCCAGACCCTAACCCATCCTATAAATAGAGGAGTGCTAGGGGCTTCCCATAATCAATTTCTCTGACAAGTATTGTCCTCTCTGATTGTGGTAACTAAGAGAGCCTACAACGAGGGAGACCAATTGTGGGAGAGCAAGTCATTGCTAGTACACTGAAAGAAGGAGGACAACTCCTTTCTGTCCATTCAACTAGAGCGATAGGAGTTTCCAATGGTCTGTGTGGACTATTATAGAGGCGGGAATCCGTTGTCTTCTACTTGTGGAGGATGAGTCAACTGTTGTCTGTGTGATCAACCAAGAGCTATTGTTGACGTTGTCCTGGTGCAACCTGAAGAAGGCTGCACACTGCTGCGAGAGATAGTTGTTGGACTTGCTTTAGGACCAGGTATAACCTCACTAACCATCCTTCCCATTACATAGTTGTTGATACGATCTACAGTTTAAGGGAAATATGAAGAGTAAATATTTTTGTTTCTGCTGTCTTCTCTTCCACCATATTTTTACACAACAACCTATCAAAACACTCAATTACTTCTTCATACTCTAAAAAATGACCCCACGGATAGGTTGAAACTAAAACATCCTGTTGAATAAAATTAAAAGAAAACCAAAACAAAAGATTTTGTTTGTTTTTAAGGGGTTAAGAAACTTGTCTACTTTTAGGTTGCGTTTGGGTGCTGTAATTAGGGGTGGTATTGTAGTTCAATTAGGTATTTTAACTGCCGCATTTATAAATACACCATTTGGCCAGATACACATGATTTCTTGACTTCGGTGGTTGGAATGCGGTATTTATCCCCACTTACATTTCATGGACTTCCCAAAATATGCCAATATCAGCGTCCTTTCTAACTGCAGAGACGAGGGTTTCGCCCCGATCGCCCCCGACTCTCCCCCCGACTCTCCCCCGACTCTCCCAATCTCTCTCGCCTCCTCCGCGACCATCTCCTTCCCCCGTTCGCCTCCGCTACTCCCTTCACCACTTACCGCATCCAGTGCCCCCGGTCTTCGGGGCTCCTTTCTGGCCATCTCCTTCTCCGCGATCGACCCCGGCGGTTCTCGTCCAGACGAAGCGAGCTTCCGGCCGTATCCTTCCCGAACGTAGCTGCAGCTTGCACGCGATTAAAGGCCCAACTGTTCCGGTGGTCACGGTTGAAGGCTCGATCTGCTCGTGGTAGCAACAACCCTGATTTGACGATCTAGGCTTCCCTGGTCTCAGGTTAAGCGGTAAGATTTCTTCCCTCATGTCTCTCCTTCTTCCTCGCTCTTCTTCCCCAATTGTTCCCCATGATATCATGCTCAGCGCCGTCGTGTCCGTGTTGTACCCTGTCGAGTAGAGGTTGCCGTAACCTGCCTGCGTAGGCGCCTTGTCTTTGCCACCCCTCACAAAGCCAGATTGGGCGAGAGAGGAAACGGGTGGCCATGGGGTTCCTTTCCCGATTCTGGATCTGAGAGGTGGGATCCATCGTCCATCCATCCCTCTTCTTGGTACTTTGTCTTTCCCAACCCGTCCACCTCCAACATAGTCACGCATACCCACCTCAGTAGCCCCGCCGTCCAGGTTCGGCCCGCATGTCCTGTACGTGGCTGGATAAGATTCGGCAGCGCCACCGGTGATGAGTACCCGAATGGCGTACGTGTGGGGGTTAGAAGACTCACGAATAGGTTGCAGGACGAGTTTGCCATTCCGTCCGGCCAACCACAGACTCACAACAGTTTCCAATGGAATCAACAAACGTGGAAATATTGCAGGACGAGTTTGCCATTCCGTCCGGCCAACCACAGACTCACAACAGTTTCCAATGGAATCAACAAATGTGGAAATATTGCAGGACAAGTTTGCCATTCCGTCCGCCAGGCCAGGGGGTCTCATCGAGGCAGCACCCAAGGAAGCCCTGCCACCAGCACCGGTGCTCAAGCCTGCCGATGTCGTCGACCCTCCTCTACCCCCTTCCGATGTAGCTAGCTGATTAACCCACGACCCACCCACCCCCTGTTGTCGACCACTGATGAATTTTAATAACCCCTTCCCTCTAGGCAAGAATATTATTGATCACTGCTCTCTTGCATGGGTTATTTAGTGCTAATTACCAGGGCAAACAAAGTCGAGCTCAAAATCTCCACACAGCTACTGTAAGTTAATAGGGTAAAACAAACTAGAGCTTATTACGTTTGAGTTTGTTTAATCCACACTCTCATGTCTTGGAACACAGATTCAGTAATGAGATATAGACTGATAAGAGAGACCACATTTGCTGTGGATTGAAAGCCCCCCAATTTCATCATCATCTTAACCAGACAAGCACAACTTTTTTTTGGGAGGTGTTGTTGTTAGACTCTCTTATCTGATTAGTGATTATCCACCCACCCAGCCTGCATTCACGAGCTGTCTGGCTACTTAGCTATAGCTGGCTGCCTAGTTTGTGGTAATAATAACAAAACGTACACAACCTTACAAACTTTTTTTTCAGTATTGCTGCTTTAAATAAACAGTTTAGACACAATCTCTCATGCCCACTCAACAACCCCACCACCAAGCTAGCTTACATGTCAGTAGATTTCTTCTTCTTCAATGGATACGCCTTCCCTTTCACTACACCATTATATATTTTTGGTTCATTGAAATTATTTGCACCAAGTTTTCACTGACCGTCAATTGGTAATCCTTGCAGCCTCTTTGGACTCTACGAGTTGGGTATTTGGTTGACTTGTTCATTTTCCTATGCAGATGTTAGTGATATTCTCGCACAAAGCGGATTTAATTGGGACGACACAAAAAAAATGGTCAGTGTGGATAATGAGGATGCTTGGAATGAGTACATCAAGGTATATTTTGTCTTTAACTTTTCAACCTTTCACCATATAAACTCAAACTATTTTTTGCATCTATTAACATAACTTTATTTAATAGTCACATGAGGATTCCAAGAGATACCGCTGGAAGGTCATTCCAAACTGGGACGACATTGTGGACTTGTGCGCAAAGGATAGAGCCACTAGGGAAGGTGCAGAAAGGGCTGCTGAAGCGAATGAGGTGATGGACTTAGAGTCGGTGGATGAGATGGATACGACAAGCATGGATGATGATACAATATCCACCAGCTCAACTGAAAAAAGAAAGAAGTCGTCAACTGAACGTACACCCTCAAGGAAGAAGGGAGGTGGTACTTCAATTGCTGCTGTTGTGGACAAGATGGCTTCCAGTTTTGTTGACTACATGAAGGCCTCATTGGGTCCAAAAGGTGTTGACCCAAAGGCTGTGTATGAGGAGGTGTTTGCTATTGATGGACTTGATGATTTCCAGAAGATGAAGGCATGCATGTGGTTCATGGACAATGAAAAACAATTCTCTCTATTGAAGTCTCTTCCTATGGAGAGAAAGAAAGAGATGATTCTCATGTTAATCTAGGTATGCTTTGTGTTGATCTTTTATTATACCTTGATCTAATGGTGTCTTCTGCTATAGTATTATTACTGATATGTGCTCCCACATCTTTTTTCAAACTGCAGGTGCTTTTAGTGAAGATGCACAACAATTGCGGCTAAATGCATCTAGGTATGCTACTGCTACAGGTGTTTTTATTGTTTATGTTACTGCTGATCGGGTGGTGGCTGGGTTACTGTTGGTGGGTTGGGTTGTTGTTATGTGCAGGTGTTGGTGGTGGCTGATGGTGTGGGCTGGCGGTGGTGGTGGATGTTGGCTGGTGGGTGGGAGTGCTGATGTGCATGTGTTTCTTATGCAGGAGTAGGCAGTGGTTGTTGGTGGATGGTGGTGGTGTTGTTGTTGGGTGGATGGTGGTGGTGTGTAAGTGGTGGTGTTGCTTGGTGGCTGTTGGTGGATGTCGATGGTGTTGCTGGGTGGCTGTTGGTGGATTTTGTTGCTGGGTGGCTGTTGGTGGAACTTAGCGGTGGAGCTGTGGTGGTGCTGTGGGTGCTGCGGGGTTGGGTGTTGGTTGCTGGTGTTGCTGTGGTGGTTCTGTGGTGCTGTGGAGTCTGCAGACCAGTCAGGGATTGGGTGTTGGTTGGTGGTGTTGCTGCTGGTTGATGGTGGTGCTGTGGGTGATGGTGGTGCTGGTGGTGGCTAGCTGTGATGCATGACATTGGCGACTGCTGGTGGTGGTAGTTGTTGGGTGTTGGTTGGTGGTGTTGTGGTGGTGCTGTGGATGATGGTGGTGATGTGGGTGATGTTGCTGTTGGTGGTGGCTGGCAGTAATCACAAATGGGGCACAAATGAACAACAGCAAATAAATGCAGGAAGAGAAGGAATAGAGTAGATATAGGTGATAGAGTACAACTACTTTATGTTTGCTGCCATGCTGTGTGGATTGGGTGATGGGTGGGTTGGAATGGGTGGGTGATGGATTGATATTACAAATGATAATATGTATAGCTTGTGTATATTATTTGTGAAATGTTTTGGCATATATCTGTCTGTTTTGGTCTAATTTTTTCTATTCTTTTAGGAAGATCGTATGCTTGTCTGTTGCTGTTCATTTGTGCTGTTTCAAAATAGCTATTATCGACATGGTCGTGTAGGCAGTGGGTCGCACATTCAAGCATGTAGTAGTGTGAACTTGTAGGCAGTGAATATTTGATCTCGTTTTGTATGAAACTTAAACATGTGCTTATGTTGAAGGTTTTGACATGGTCACAATATTCAAGCATGTACTGTGCTTTATGTTAGAATTTTCAACTTTTTGTATGGCTTTATTAATTTGGTTGCACATCAGCAGGTGATGGATATCAATGGCTTGTATGTGAATGGCATGTTTTGTATTTTTTTTTTGTTATTTGTTGCACATCAACAGGAAATCAGAATATGGACGTCTCATGCCATGTTTCTATATAAAAAAATGTACAAATAATATGTATGTATTGGGTTTTGTATGTATACCATGTATATACACATATACACATTTGCCAAACAATGTAATTGAGAATGCGATATTTGTAATTACTGCATTTATGAATCAATACTCATCCAAACAATGTAATTATGAATCATGGGATTTGTTAAGTAGGTAATCAGAATCCCTTGACTTGTTGATTACTATAGTAATCACAAATGGGGCGCCCAAACAGCCCCTTGGAAAAGTCAAACGAGTTCATAGAAGATGTTTTGGGTGTAGATGTTTGGCTTAAAATCCTGAATATCATTTCTTTCTATTTTTGTTATCAATATAGCATGGTTTACATTTTATCCCCAAAATGGCACGTTTATGAGGTAATACGTCCTCAAAGAGCACAAATTTCTCCTAGTGGGGGAAATGTATCACCCCAGGAGACACATTGCTACTTAAAAAAACAATGTGTCCTCAATGGGGACACAGTTCCCTAAGAAGAGCATTTGTCTGCAACGGGGACACATTACCTTTACTTAAAAAAGTCATTTTTTTAATAAAGATACCATGTACTAAAAATAATTTATTTACCGTCTCAACTTACAAATAAATTATATTGATGTTTTTGTACTTCTTTATTTAGTTTTCTTGACAAATATAAACCAACAAAATCAATTACATAAAGATTTATATATGTTGTAATTAAAACCATTTGTATCATATATTTCATTTTGATTATTCAATGTTACTATTCTTGTACTTATTTTGTATTACTGAAGTTTTTGATATTATATTTGGTGTCGATGTGTGTTATAATTATATTATTGACGCGTTTGTATATTTTTTAATTAATATCTTTACTATACATTTTATGCAGATCGAGTTTTGTTATATTCTATTATATAAAATTTGTTATTTTTAAGCTTTGCAATTTGTGTACATTTATTTAATTGTGTATTTTAATATATATTTTTAATTTTATATCTACTAAATTTAGACACAATTGATTACATTTATTAATATTATATATTTATGAATTATTGTATTTTGATAATGTTTTTATTTTAGATATTATTTTAAATATGTAAATGAAATATATAAAAGTTAATGTATATAATAATAATTCAAAGGAAAAAATATAATATATAACTTTAGAAAATAACATTTTATAATAATTCAAAGAAATGAAGACTTCTTTTTAAAAATAGGCATCCCCATTTGAGACGCATTGCTCTTCTACGGCCAATGTGATTGAAGATGTTTTGCTTTCCTAAAGAGTAATGTTTTGCCCCTAGGGTCGCATTTTCCCATCATGAGTAATGTATTCTCCTTGGAGACATATTGTCTCGATAACATGCCATTTCGAAAATTAAAATACAAATCATGCTACATTCTTAATAAAAAAAAACGATATTTAGATTTTTAAACCTTTGTTTAACTCTAATATAAAAAAAAACTAGCTTTCCGAATATATGTTATATTTTCTTTCGAATAGTAATATGGCAGACGCCTACTATGAATGTGTGTTCTGTTACGAGGTGTACGAGGTGATGGTACAAAAGAGTTTACAACATCTGCAACTACAACTTGACAGTAAAATTGTGCAAAGCAAACTGAACCAACCAAACCCTTATATGATGGCCCAAGTTTATTCTAGTTATCACTTGTATTCAGTTCCGGTTGAAAATTTCCCAAGCAAACACATGGGCGTGCTCGATTTGTGGTTTTAGACCCAAAGTGAAGGAATTCGAACCGTACACACTCTCAGCTTTGAAGCTAAATCATAAACAAACGTTGATGTTGGTAAGAAAGAGATCGTTCAAAAAACTTTGTTCAAGAGATGTTGGAAAAAAAGATGAAATGGGTTGAAGGAGCTAATGTCGTTAAGGAAAAATGGGGAGCGGAGGTGATGATGAGCGAGGAAAGAGAATACGAGGGCAAGTTGGCTATGGAGGAAGGAGGAAGACAAAAAGAAACTTATCATTGGGCTCTGAAACCTAGCTACAGAGGTGAATCGCGATAGAGGCGTTGGTGATTGTAAACCTTGCCGAAATAGAATGAATAAAGAAAAACCTAATGCCTATATGTTGTGCTGCGTTGTGTGCATGGAAATCCTTTGTAGTGCACGTGAATTTGAGAACGTACCGTTGATAATTTAAGTATTTAATAGGGATGAAAGCTCACCTGAGGGCGTTGTGGAGGGAGCACATCCAGTAAAATGTGGATAAGCCGTAGGGGAATCTGGTTCTCGATTAGAAGCAAATCCCGCCTGATAAAAGGCCAAAGGTATTTGAGAGCGTTTTTGCCAAACACCGGATCGTCCTCGGAAAACCGCAGGCATTGCATCAAAGTAAAGAGGGAACCATCGATGGCAATAATAGTGCCAGGCCCGGGTTCACCCTGATCTATCTTCGGAGGGTTGGCTTTTGCAATTGCAACCAATTGGGAGATCAGGAATACACCATCTCGTATCATGAGAGCTGTGAACGCACTCAAGCCGTCATTCACCAAGCTTTCTGCGAATTTCTTGACACATTTCTTCAGCATGTCGGGGGTGAACTCTTTTTGTTGGCTTATATCTGCGGATTGACTGGATTCTTGTTGGGTGCCCTCACTTAGTATCCCGCTGATCATGTTCTCTACGTCGTGCCTCTCCATAAGTTGGGAGATGTCAACGTCTCTAACATTGATGCTGGTCGAGTTTTGGTCGTTTTGTGTCACCATGTGTCGGGAGGTGTCATGGCCCCAAACCATGAAGCGGCTGAATTCATCTATGTTGACATCCTTCACCACGCGGCGTGCAAATTCCTCTGCGCCTTTCATCAGCGCCTTACCGGCAGGTTTCTCAGTGGTGCTGACTATATCAACTCGGTGCCTTGCCATAAGGAAGCGAATGTATTGTTCTTCCCCTTGTGAGATCTGCTCGAACCCGGAATAACACCTCATGAGCTTCCCCAACTTCAACCTGACGTTTTTTTCCAAAGCATTTTTGTGGCTCCTAGTGACCATGCTGAAGAAGTATTCCAGGACTCTCTCCTTCTGCAGCTCCATTTTCTGAAGGTGTTTGCCAACTCCATGGTGGTAAGGACCAAAGGAGATGACTGCCGGGCTATAGGAATCGGGTTTGAGCCTTCTGTAGCAAGCAGGCACCCTGAAAATGGATGGCTCGGCTGGCTCGGCGTAGGGGATGTGGACAATGTGATGATCCACTGACATTGTTGCTATTCTGGCTAAAACTGCCGTGCTTCAGTTGATACTGATGTAGGATGCATTGTATCCGTGAGATTCGTTCTTTATACATGATGATCCATCCTGAAACGTGGTTGTTGCATGGCAGCGTAGGGTTAAGGAAACGGAGTGGGCTGCACGTATATGCTGACTATATCCTTACTCAAGTTTAACGTTAAGGCTGATTGAACTCTTGGTCTGTTTGAGTAAATTATTCAGAAAAAAAATTTAGTCTTGGTTGACTAGTTGTAGACAAGTGTATTTTAATTACTATTAGGAAGTACTTCAGCTAGTTAATATGGGAATCTAAATCTAAAGGATATATATTATGACATCATGACATGTGCGACCTGCTAAGAGAAAACACATAAGAAAGCTGCAGCGTGCAAGGCAACGGTGCCCCGTTTCACCTATGGGAGTTTATATAAGGCCAAAAAACCTAAATGGCACATTTCCCATTTTTTATTCCCTAAATGGCACGTTCTTGAACTTATTGCCCAAAATGGCACATTTACAGGCCAATTCGTCCCCTGCTGGGACGCATTGTTCTCTCGGGAGGCAATGCGTCGCCAGTTGGGACGCATTGCCCCCACAGGAGGGCAATGCGTCCCGAAACCGGACGTATTGCTTTTTTTTTTAATTTTTTATTTTTTTAATTATGTTACCATGTATACCGTGTATATTATATATACATATATATGTTAAATTGCTAAATTAATATAATCTAAATTAACTTATATACAATTAGCCATATATTTAAAATAATATCTGAAGATAATAAAATAATAACAGAATATTATATTTCTTAAAACATAATATTTATAAATGTAGATAAAAATATTCAAAATTAATAGATATAATACCAAAATTATATAATAGAGTTTAAAATTATAAAAATAAAGAAAATATATACATGTATTTATTTGTAAACTTAGAAGAAAAAAACTAATATACCAATAAAAATAAGAAAATACTAATATAGCAAAATAATATATATATATACACATATATATATGTATATATATATATATGTATATATATATATATATATATATATATATATGATGTATATATATGTATATTTTTGATATTATGTATCATACATATATATATATGTATATATATATATATTATTTTGCTACATTAGTATTTTCTTATTTTTGATATTAGTATTTTCTTATTTTTATTGCTATATTAGTTTTTTTTCTTCTAAGTTTACAAATAAATACATGTATATATATTTTTTATTTTTATAATTTTAAACTTTATTATATAATTTTAGTATTATATCTATTAATGTTGAATATTTTTATCTATATTTATAAATATTATGTTTTGATAAATGTAATATTTTGTTATTATTTTATTATCTTCAGATATTATTTTAAATATATGGCTAATTGTATATAAGTTAATTTAGTTTATATTAATTTAGCAATTTAACATATATATGTATATATAATATACATGGTATCATAATAAAAAAAAATAATATGTCCGGCTTCGGGACGCATTGCCTCCCAAGAGAGCAATGCGTCCCAGTAGGGGACACATTGGTCTGCAAATGTGCCATTTTGGACAATAAGTTCAAGAACGTGCCATTTAGGGAATAAAAAATGAAAAATGTGCCATTTAGATTTTTTGGCCTATATATAAGCCCAGTACCAATGCGGCGACCTTTCATCCCTAAAAGCTACAACACCCATATATATCAGCACTTGCAGCGCACATCCCCGACATCCATGATCCATCCCATGCTTTACGCACTACCAGCGTCTTAAGTATGCTTATGATGATGCAGCTGATCTGGACTACTACTTGTACGCTTCAGTTGTGTGATAGTGTCAGATCTATTGCTGGTCTGACCTAATGGCAATACATGATGAAAACCCAGAACGTGAAGGTTTGTGCGTGAGTTGTGTAGTGGTACACGGTGCATTGTATCGACGAGAAAACCCTCAACGTGAAGGTTTTTGCTTAAGCTTCAAGATGGTTGTAACGCACGTTCAGTGATGATATATAACAATGCCGGATGTATTGTATGACGTAGTATAAAGTACTTGTTTTATTTAATATCAAAGATAGTGGGTATTAGACACGGATTGATCACGGCATTAACAAGTCAACGGTACTACAAACTTACGAGTTATGAATAGTCTGGGCACTAATATGGATGCTTTCAAGACTCCGTCAACACATTTTACTCCATTTTTGGCTCGCTCGGCAATTACTAATTTACAAGTCATTACTGTTGGGAATATGTCTCTTATCTTATTAGGATAACGAGTAATGTCTTAGCAATAAGGAAAGTCCAAATTAGCGTAGACTTGGATATTATTTTCTTATCCAATTCTCTTTCCAATTTAGTTGAAGTTGTATTCTCATTATCCTATTCCGAATAGAATAGTTATATCCTCTTGTCCTACTCCTATACTGGGGTTGGTCTACCTTTCGGGTCTATAAATAGAATAGTAGCCATATGTCATGGGTGTGCCAAAGGGGGAAGCCAAAAAGATAGCCAAAGTGAGAGAGAGCAAGAGTGAGATTTAATTGTGGGTGCAGGATTGTGATAGAGAAACAATCCTTTTAAATTTTTCTAAAGTTGCTTAATAGAATTTTACAGTCTTCTTCGTCAACTTTGTTCTCGTGATTATTTGCTTGGTAGTTATTGACTCTGTTGACAGGGGGGTCATTCTTGTTCTTCTCGTGCATACTCGGACTGTATCTCGTATAAACGGATTTTTCATGGGTTTGAAGCTTCCGCATATCTCTTCAAGTGGTAACAGAGTAAGGTTGTTGCGAGACGATCGATCAGTGAGCAACTGTTGCACGTAAAGCATGGAGGCGTCAATGAATACCGAGGAGAGTCATCATATTAAAAAGTTTGAAGGGAAAAGTAATTTTAGTGTGTGGCAGAGGACGGTGAAAGATGTCCTAGTACAACAAGGGCTAATCGAAGCACTTGAAGGAGAGAAGTATGAAAAGATGTCTGATGGAGACTAGAGAATGGCAGAGTGCAAAATGGTCACTACAATTCATCTAAGTCTCTCTACTGAGGTAAAGTACTATGTGATCAATGAAGACTCGCCGAAGAAATTATGAAAAATCCTAGAAGAGTTGTACATGGAAAAGTCATTGACGAACAAATGGGTGCTAAAAGGCAATTGTACAAATTGCGCATGGAAGAGGGCGTACAGTTTGTTGACCATCTCAATGTCTTAACCAAGCTCGTCACACAACTGGTTAACATGGAGGAGACGATCAGTGAGAGCGACATGGTAGTTCTCATAGTTTCATCTCTACCACATTCATGTGAGCAACTGGTGATAAATATTCTTGTCGAGAAAACTACACTCAATTTTAACGAGGCGGTTACATATCTTTTGGAGGTAAAGAATTTGAAGAAGTCGTCAAAGTCTTCCTCGGGTGGTCAAGCTTTGGCTGTTATAGATGACACCAATAAAAGCAAGGGTCACGTAAAGAAGAATCAGAAAGGTAAGGGAATATCCACATGCTATATATATGATAAGGAGGGTATGATATGTCCCCGGTCTCAAGAAAAATCCAATATATGAAAGGGAACTTGAATCCATTGGTTGTAAAAATTCAAAGCAAGGTGAGTTGTGGAAGTTACTTGCAAAGGGAAAGTAATCATGAAAGGTACCTGGTCTAATGGAGCATATCACTTGGTTGGAAATGTTCTGACCAAAAGACGAGTAGCTGACGGGAGTTCTACCAACATTGGAGGCATAGATGAAGCATTGGCATGTGAGGCGGGCGTCATGAACTCTGAAAGTGATACATGTTATCAACTCCTAGGGGCAGTCGGGTGCGAGGCTGCAAGATCAACTACAAAAATCAACAGGTGTAGAGGAGAAGCTCTCAACTGTCATAAGATGGAAAATATGGTAAGACCAACCACACAGTACCATGGAGCGGGTGTGGCTTAGAAAAGGTACAAATCTATGGCATGGAGGCCAAAGGTGTGAAGGATGCGGTTCCAACCGCAAGTGGAGGTAGTGCAGTTTATCAAATATATATCTTGAGGAGCTCTCACGTGATGGGTTCAGGCATCCATACCTAGACACACACTCCTCTTAGGCATGCATAGTAGAACGCTTCCGGTGACAAAAGTAGTTTCTGAGGGCATAATTATATAAGAAGAATGGGAGAATTTTTTTTGGAAGGAGCAGACACACTTTAACGGATAAGATCCAAGGTGGAGATTGTTGGGATAATGTCTCTTATCCATTAGGATAATGAATACTGTTTTAACAATAAGGAAAGTCCAAATTGGTGTAGACTTAGAGTCTGAGATATTGTTTTCTTATCGAATTCCCATTCCTATTTAGTTGGAGTTGTATTCTCATGATCCTATTCCTAATAGAATAGTTGTATCCTCTTGTCCTACTACTATTCTGGGGTTGGTCTACCTTTCAGGTCTATAAATAGAGTAGTAGCCATATGTCATTGGTGTGCCAAAGGGGGAAGACAAAAAGATAACTAAAGGGAGAGAGAGAAAAAGTGGATACGAGATTCTATTGTGAGCACAATATTGTGATAGAGCAACAATCCTTGTAAATTTTTCTAAAGTTGCTTAATAGAATTTTGCGGTATTCTTCACCAACTTTGTTCTCGTGGTTATTTGCTTGGTAGTTATTGACTCCGTCGACATGGGCCGTACTTGTTCTTCTCGTGCATGCTCAGACTGTATCTCGTATAAATGGGTTTTTCTTGGTCTTGAAACTTCCGTATATCTCTTCAAGTGGTATCAGAGAAAGGTTGTTGCGAGACGATCAGTGAGCAACGGTTGCATGTAAAGTATGACAACATCAACGAATACTGTGGGGAGTCATCTTATTGAAAAGTTTGATGGGAAAAGTAATTTTAGTGTGTGGCAGTGCACGGTGAAAGATGTCCTAGTACAATAATGGCTAATAAAAATGCTTGAAGGAGAGAAGCATGAAGAGATGTCTGATGGAGACTAGAGGATGATGGAGCGCAAAGTGGTCAATACAATCCGACAAAGTCTTGCTGCTGAGGTAAAGTACTCTATGATCAATGAAGACTTGCCGAAGAAATTTTGAAAAATCCTAGAAGAGTTGCACATGGCAAAGTCACTGACGAACAAATGGGTGTTAAAAAGGCAATTGTACAATTTGTGCATGGAAGAGGGTGCACGATGTGTTGACCATCTCAATATCTTCAACAAGCTCATCACACAACTGGTTAGTGTGAAGGAGATGATCAGTGCGAGAGACAAGGTAGTTCTCATAGTTTCATCTCTACCACAGTCATGTGAGCAACTGGTGATGAATATTCTTGTCAAGAAAACTACACTCATCTCCAACGAGGCGGTTGCATATCTTTTGGAGGCACAAAAAATTTGAACAAGATGTCAGAGTCTTCCTCGTGTATTCAAGATTTGGATGTTACAGATGACACCAATTAAAGCAAGGGTCACAGAAAGAAGAATTAGAAAGGCAAGGTGGAGTTGTGCAAGTTACTTGCAAAGGGCAAGTAATAATGAACGGTATCTGGTCTAATGTAGCATATCACTTTGTTGGAGATATTATGACAAAAAGAGGAGTAGATGATGGGAGTTCTACCAATAGTGCAGGCGTAGATGAAGCATTGGCACGTGAGGTGGGAGTCATGAACTCGAAATGTGCTACATATTGTAAGGCCCCTGAACTTGCTTAATGAGTTGAATAAGATTAATTAACATAATTGAGTACTTATAACCCTGATGTAACCTTGTGATATGCTTTGAAGTCATAACACAAGCTTAAGTTTCAAATTTGGTCCAATTTGGACACTGTTTGAGCAAGTTATGCAATTTTATGTACAGTTTGGACTTTTCAGCAATTTACCCAATTGATGGGTTTTCTTTAAAATTTATCAAATAAATTATATTCCTTAGATGTTATCTTATCATTCTTGAGTATTTTGAGACATGGGGATCCTAGTTGAGCCATGGATTGAAGGTGTTTTCCCTAAGGGTATTTTAGGGTTTACCCCTTCATGGATGAGCTACCTTTAGTAGCTATCAACTAATGAATTATTTGATTGGCTTGAAAATTCTACAAAGGAGAGTTAAGAAGGTCTATATGGATTGTGGGGGAGCTTCTTGTGTGTGTGCTTGTATATTTTAATAGTTTAAGGTCATGGACATGGAAAGATACTAGAACTTTAACTTTTTCTTTTTCTTTATCTTAAAGTTTTATATACCTATCCCTAAGCACTCAAACGGACCATATTCTCTTCACCACTTCCCTCCTCCTATGATCTTCATTCTTCCTCTGTGCTTCTTTGAAGTTCCAGTCAAAGGAAGAAGAAAGTGGGGACCTTCTTGGAAAAAGAATCTAGGGTTGCAATTGACTTCCTTTAGGGGTTCCTAAAGCTCCTTTCTAGTGATTTTGACCTAAAAGTGTAAGTATTAGCTTATTTACTCCATTTATTTATTTTCTCTTCTTCATACTATATTTCTCCAGGATGGAACCTTGCTGTTCCATGGTGAAAGTAGCTCTAGAACTCAAAAATATATCCTTCTTGTTTCTCCTTCTAGGGTTTTACTTCTTTGTGGAGAGAAGTGTCTACTTGGCCAAGTTCAGATCTGAATCTAGGGTTTTCTTGCCTTATTTGCTTGAGATTTGTTCTGTTTGGGATCTGACCTACTCTCTAGAGGCAAGTTATATAACATTCTTCACTTATATTACTTGCTAGAAGCTTGTTAGTTCTTGTTTATGCTTTAATGTGATGATCTAAGCATAGAGAAACCATGCTTGTTTAGGGTTACGAATTTTTATGGTGTTCCCTATTCTGTTCCAGTTCTATATGAACTTGTAAACATGTGTCCGACCTTTATAAGGGATAATATGATCTGGGACAGGTTGATAGAAACAACCTATGGCTCTAAGTACAAAACGATCGATGGTGCAAATTAGGGTTTTCAAGCTATTTCCTTCCCTATCATACAACCGATGGTGATACCATGAAACAACAATGATGTTGCTATTTTGGAATCTTATGTTCATGATCAAGGGTGTCAATTGATGGTGACAACCTATGGTCACCCCCTTAGGTCAGTCCTTGGCTCAACTAGAAGTTTTATTATCATCAACTAAGTATTCTAATGATGCATCAATCCATGATGACATTAGCTTAATATTTGATGGTGTTAAAGGAATATATTACTGATCTAACAAGCAATGGTGAATTAATGATCAAAATTAATGGTGGATCAGATCATCACCACATATGGTGGGTTAAGAATGTAATTGTAGATTTGACTAAACCTTAAACCAATGGTTCTTTGGTTCAATTGATCTAACGGTTGTACCTATACTTCAATTGATTACTTTGAACAATGAACCCGATCCAATGAATAATATTGGTTATTTCAACATCCATTGGATTAAATTAAATTCCATGATTCTATATGTGGGTCCTAGTGATGAGAATTTGATGGTTTAATACCATTAATTCGTAGTCTTACCTTTGCTCTTGTATAGTTATATTTGATAAATCACTATATTAAGTGGATGCGTAACTCGCGTGTGATATAGCTTGTTATCCCTAACCTTAATATGTAATTAGATGATGTCGATTGGCTATAATCAGACCTCTTGAATGATTAATGTGACAATGTATTATACTCTTCTTGTGTTGAAACCACAATGTAGTACTATTTGAATATCATAGTGCCTTGCCATGATAATATCTATGGACACATATGTGCTCATGATCTTTTGAGCCTTGTTTAAGGCATGGAATGATGAAGATAACCTTACTATAAATAATGTGATGGTATTAACGACCTTTGGGCATGTTTGAATCCATGATTGAGGTGAAATCCTCTTCATGTTCCATTGGAACATGTGATAAGATATTGGTATCTTGTAATAATATGATGATAAGTGTGGTCCATTAATTTGCAATGAATGATTGCATGTGGTAATGTGGTTAAGATTTATACCCCAAACATTTTTGTATCTTTTGAAGTTGTTATACATATACTCTTGTTAGAAAATAATTAGGGTTTGAATGTCCACTTGTATGATAAAGCCTTAATGCATTCAATTGGCAGTAATTAATCAAATGTAACCTTAATCATGTAGAGCCCTATGCCGTAGGGCCATTTTCAGTGTCAGAACTTGCTAGATGGTGAAACGAGTATTCCCAAGGGAAACTCGGAGCGCATACTTTTGAGTATGTGGGGGTGGCAAGTTGAGGATATATCCTTGTTATCCACAAATGCAGGTTATGGAGGATGGCTATGGTCATGCCTCAGACATTTGATGTGATTGAGGATAGCTACAATTGTACCTCGGATTAGAGGGTTTTGTATACCCTGGCTTCTAGTGTCGTAACTTGTACCAAGTACGGACTAGTTGTTATCAGTTGACTATATGTCAGTGTTGGCAGTTTGACCGGTATGTCACTGTAGTTTACTCGTACTGACCGAGGGGAAGAGATCTTAGGATACCGACACTCCTAGATCTTATATAGAACTGATTAACACTTCACAATGGTCAGTTGGACTTTGAGTGGTACGACTCAAACTCCCCAGGGCATAATAATAAAAGATATAATACCAACTATGTAGTATAATTGCTAGGGTTCAATACGTATCACATTGGTTAATTAACCCTTGTCTTGTCTTTATGCTACATAGTTCTTACATGATGCAGACTTATGAAATTTGAGTAATTCTACTTGATGGTAAATCTATTCGCTTAACTGCTTAGTATGCTTAAACTGTTCAATCTGTTCATATTGCTTATTCGATACCCTAACAACTCCATTTATTTACTGTTTAATTAATATGTTGTAATAAATATATGTTGGGGAGAGTTATATCTCTCGTTGGGACTGGGTCTCACCTGTGGGTCACCACATTTTTTTAGGTGGTCGCGGGCAATGAGGTCGAGGTCGCGCTGTGGAAGAGAACCAACCTGGGGATCAATAGATTTAGAAGGTTGGTTAGTTGTAAATGTTAGTAGTAGAGTCCTAGAGTTGTCCCTATACTCTCAGGTCTGTGTATGGGATATGTTTTCTAGATGATAAAATTGTATTGACATGAGATTTTGGTAGTATGGTAATGATTGCAAATATATATCATGTACATGTGAAATATCTTTTATATGCAGGATGTGACTGAGGTCTTTGGACCCATATGTGAATACTTGTTACAATATATGAAAATGGAATGATGGACCTTTATGTGAAAGTTCTAGAGTTTATTTATATTGTTGGAATTGGTTTTAATTATTCAGTATTTTTGACTATGTGATTAATTAGTAGTTAATTGTGTTTTGTGTTTTGAGTAATCTTATTTAGCGTGACGAGGTGTCACACATATTATCAACTCCCAGGGGTAGTCAGGTGCAAGGCTGCAAGCTGACTACAAAAATCAACAGGTGTAGACGGGAAGCTGTCAAATGTCAGAAGAAGGAAGATGTGTCAAGACCTACCACACAGTACCATGGAGCGAGTGCGGCTCAGAAAAGGTACAAACCTATGGCATGAAGGGCCAAAGGTGTGAAGGATGTGGTTCCAACCGCATGTGGAGGCAGTGCAATTTATCAAATGTACATCTTGAGGAGCTCTTACGTGATAGGTTCAGGAAGCCATGCCCGGACACGCACTCTGCTTAGGCATGCATAGTAGAGCGCTTTCGGTGACAGAAACAAATTCTGAGGGTAGAAGCATAGAAGAAGAATGAGAGAAATATTTTTGAAGGAGCAGACACACTTTAGCAGATAAGATCCAAGGTGGAGATTGTTGGGATAATATCTCTTATCCATTAGGATAATGCGTATTGTATTAACAATAAGGAAAATACAAATTGGTGTAGACTTGGAGTCCGAGATATTGTTTTCTTGTCCAATTTCCTTTCCTATTTAGTTGGAGTTGTATTCTCATGATCCTATTCCTAATAGAATATTTGTATCCTCTTGTACTACTACCATTCTGGGGTTGGTCTACCTTTCAGGTCTATAAATAGAGTAGTAGCCATATGTCATGGGTGTGTCAAAGGGGAAAGCCAAAAAGATATCCAAAGGGGGAGAGAGAAAGAGTGGATATGAGATTCTATTGTGAGCACATGATTGTGAGAGAGCAGCAATCCTTGTAAATTTTTCTAAAGTTTCTTAATAGAATTTTGTGGTCTTCTTTGCAAACTTTGTTCTTGTCGTTATTTGTTTGGTAGTTATTGACTCAGTCGATAGAGGTCGTTCTTGTTCTTATTCTGCATGCTCAGACTGTATCTCTCATAAATGGGTTATTCTTGGGCTTGAGGCTTCCACATATCTCTTCAATTACATGCTTGTGCCCTTACGTAAAATCAGTTCATGTGAAATTTCACAAAGATTCTAAACTGCAACGGGTTAAAATGATGACAAGGTGAAGGCTACACTTATCTTCAATATTTTATGGACATTCGTTGGATTTTAGTATTGATTATTCTAGATGCAAAGTGTGAGACAATTAAGAAAATGAACAATTATCAATTTGTTGAGGCATGCAAATTGTATTGTTCTTAAGATTATTTCTGACTTACACAACACTAGGTGTTAGTGCATAAGTGATCAATGGCTACCTATGATAAACTAGACTTTTCTCTCTCCTAATGTATGTGCTATGCACTTCATCTTTGCACTTTTCTCTCACTCTAGCCCTCAATTTCATGGTTGACATGTTTGGATGCTTCTTGAGCTTATGTTGAGTTCACATGACAAATAGTGACAGTCAATTTAATACAGAACTAAGGTTGCACCTAACTCACACATTATCATCTCTCATTTCCATTTTGATGCCAAATATGTGTCCTTTCACACACTGCTTGTGATCATTGTGTACATGCCACTCTCATATTTCCAACACACTAAATTTCTCTCAATTCTGACACCAAATTTCCAACACACCAAATCCAAGAACAATACATATTTCATAGCTTTTAGTTTCTTATTTGAGTGTTGGGCAGGTCTTTCTAGGCCCGAACTTGGGTGAGATCACGGCACGCAAAGCCCCTCCCCTTTACCTTCACAATCCACACCCACCCTTGGCAACCAGTCATGAGGCCTGATTCTTATACAACCAACTTTGGGCCTTTAGATCCCTTAGCCTTAGATTTAAACCCCCATATGACAACTGGGATTATATCTTCTTCCTCCGTACTATAGCAGTTGGCCATGGATATGAAATCCACCTATTACCCTCTTTTCCTCCACCCTAGCACAAATTGACCCCCTCTTCGCCTTTAAACCCCTTCCTCTACCCATTCCCTCATTTTACTTATTTTTTCTCAAACACTAACACCTCGATTTCATCATCCTTCCCCTTCTTTCTTCTTGTGGTGCCACTGCCACCATAGCCGCAATTGGCATTTGAGATGCTCGGAGGTGGCTTTGGCATGCTTTCTCAAGACTTGGCAGTTGTGTCACTCTCATCCCCGAGACCTAAAGCCCAGAGTCGGCCTTTCTCTAGCGAGAAAACTCCCACTGCAACATATGTCAGCTTATATAACATGAAAAAATGCCTGAAAAAGTCTAGAACTTTGTTGGAAATATAAATTTCTGACTTATGCCATAACGATACCACTAAAAATAATGCAGGTAAAAAAGTTATGACACTTATACTATGATGATAGATACTTTATAACCGACATCAGATGCATGTTGAGAAATAGATTTTAGATGCATTTTAGATAGCTTTTTCGGTATGACTGAACCTTCCTGGAGACAATTGATCATTTAGCAATTGATTCTTTAACAGTTGATCATTTAGCACCAATAAATATATATATGTATTTCCTATTATACATACAAAGATGACTTAAATTTTTTTTTTTATCATTAATGATCACATGGTGAAATTTTTGTAGGATCTTCCATTTCTTGATTTGTATACATAAAAAAGGTAACTCATGTCTATAAAGTAAAGAAATCATTTCATCGATAAAATAAAATTATTTTATTATATGTAGGAGTATTGTTACATTCAATGTTGTTACACTCATGTTGAGTAAGTACTTACTCACACCAATATGGTGGAATGTTTACAATTATTATCATGACAAATGGGTGTGCATCCATGCAAAATATGTCTTTGTTGACACTAACATGGTGGAATCTTCACTATTTATTTATATGCATTGCATAATTTGTATAAAATAATCTTCCTCTTCCTTAGTGAAAACCTCATCCATTCTTCTTTGAACAACTTCAACTCGATGAATCTTCTGATCCCTCTTGTAAAATTTTGAGACATTCAATTTTTCAAAAAATAGAAGAATTAGTATACACTCATTAGAAACTATCACAAAGACACTTAGCAAGCTAGATCAGAACGGCCTTAGTGCAATTTTTGTGTAAATGATGGAATTATGATGCACATCATGGATGCACAACAAATATGGAACACATCCATACAATGGTCAATTTTTTTTATTGGATACTATCTGGCATAATAAATTCACAAATAGAAACAACATGTATAATATTACATGCCTATAAATGATATGAAGAAACAGTTTACAAAAAAATATGAGTTTTTTAATAACACACACTTCTCATATAGGACTATGTCGAAAGTTAATTATTAGAAGTGAAATGCAGTCTACATTTAAATCTAGTCTAATTCAAGTATATACATGAGATAAATAAATATGATGTAGCACAATTTTCCTTACATACATGTTAAATATGTGAGGGTATGTCGCCAATATAGTTTATCATGTAAGATATATGCTTTTAGATATATACTACGTGATAGTTTGTTTAACCTAAAGGATGTATAAGTAGCTTGACCATTCACCACTCATGTTAGTTATGTTCAAATAAGAGTACCAAATTCTTCCTCTAAAGTAGAATCATATATCTAGATCCACAACATTGTATCATGAAAACACAACTTCTTGCATTAGCCTCAAACCCATGTGCACAGTTTCAAAATTTGTACCCATATATTCAATGTTTTTTCTTGATAGATGGCATGTCCATGTTAGTAAGGGAATCATCTTACATAGGGAATCCCAGAATGAGGAATCTTCCATACCAAAAACTAATGTCAAACACATCCCCATCACATTACTTTCAGCAGAAAGTAAATGCTCCATGAACACATCTGAAATCTATTAATATGCACATCTCTAGATTCATATTGAATATTATGTGAAAGTTGAAATGATTAGAAGTGTTCTCAGAAAATAGACTTCCTACTAATGCCCTTCTAGACATACTGATCATTGCAGAGCATATGCCTAGCATTCTGTCATTGAAGATCTAAGGAAGGAGCTTGGTTTGATTTCAAAATAGAAAAATCATATCATGTGAGGTACAACAGGCACTGTAAATATTTAGGTAAACATACAAGACTGGTTGATGATGGTATTCTATATGGGAGACATGTGCATCTACTAGTGCCTAATGACATATTAACACTACTAATGGATGCCACTATATGAAAACTCCTTACCTTTGGCATGCAAATTTACATAGGATAAAAGTATCTTGAATCATGCAGTTCCCTAGTTTTAAACCACTTTGGCTTATATCTCAAGCCACTTCCTCTACACTGATTATGAAAATTATATACAACTTTTGGCGAAGTTTCATACCAGTTATATATTTTCCCATGTCAAGTGGTAGGCATAAACCCCACCTATTCACTATCTCAAACTATTTTGTGAGCCACATGTGATCTCATCTTCCTTTACAACATAGTAGGCCACTGGGTTTGCTCGGAACATCGCCTTCCTCACCCGTCGTGTGATTTAATCGAACCATGCCCAACAACTGAGAAAAGTGTTTGTTCTGGAGCCGAACTGTTGGTTCTATGTCCACATCGATTTATCATGATTAAGCTAGCTAGTAATGGAAACATGGATTTCCACTTAGAATGATAGTCTTGGCTCCCCTTAACAAAAAAGATAAAATGAGTGAAATACATGATGAGTAAATACATAAGTCTGCAAGCCCATCCATTGATGAAAATATCATATCGGACATCAAAAGATGATAACATAATTAACTTTTTATAGATATCTTAGAAAAAACAAATCCCCTATATGTATTAGTTTTAATCTATATGTAGTTAATTATAGTTTCGTGTCTGTTTAAACTGAAAAATAAAAGAAAAATGGAAAGTTATGCATCACCAATTTTGAACAAGTAGTTCCATGTCAACTCTGCTTCAATTTACTCAAACAACATCAGCTAATTAAGTTATAGTTTGAATAAAATCTCAAACTATGCTTTAACTACCTCAAACCATATTATAAAGTTATAGTTTGAATAAAATCTAAGAAAGTGGAACGAATAAATTTGAGATTATGTACTAGCTGTATGTTTGTTTATATGAAAAAATAAAATTCAGAGTAGAAAGAAACAACATTTGTGATGCACGATGTGAGGGGGGAGAGGGGGCAGTGGCGGTAGGTGAGGAAGAGGAGGGGGTCAAGGGCATGGCTCAGATCGAAGATGTGATCATGATCAAGATGAAAGGGAGGAAGACTACAACAATCAACCAATAGATAAAGCAAGACGGCCGAAAGAAAAAGGAGTTAGGGTTGATATCCCAAATACCGGGTCATTCTAAGATAATGGGATGTAAGGATACACAACTGCTGATCACAAGGGTGAGATCCTGATAAACATGCAAATGTCTACTATATGCATGTTTTTAAGAATTTTAATGCTTCTTCAGGCCAATCAACCTCGTAGACGTTCTTTTCTAAAAGTGTTGCCAGGCTTGTGACAAGAAGTGTCAGAGTTGAATATGGTTTCCAAGGCATTGATAACTTTGGGAAATACCTCAGTGTGCCAATCGTTCACTGTAGGATTACTATGAATAGCTATTTTGAGATTGTAAATAAGGTTGATAACCGCATCAATGCATGGACATCTGAAACCTTGTATGTGGATGGCAAAGTAGTGTGGCTTATTATTAGCATCTTCAACAAGCTATAGGATGACCTTTACTCTCTTGAGTACTCTTCCTTTCATATCACCTCAGGTACTTCTACAATATTCAAAACTAGGTCCAGTTGAGCACAAAAAATAGAAAAATAGTATTTCTAAGAGTTATATGATTTTTCTCTAGTTTTCTAAGCATCATGAAACAAAGGAATACATACAATCTTTCTTCAATTAAAATATTTTCTTCCAAATGTAACTATGATTACAAATTGTTCCACTACAAGATTTTTTTTTGGTCTCCAAAAAAAGAAATCTTGCAGTGGAACAATTTGTAATCATAGTTAAAACATTATTATTGAGTGTAACACCCTCCTATAAGATCGAATGAAATGGCATATAAAGTCTAAAGTACCAAACATGCTATAGAATTGTGTTGGACAAAATGATTTAGTGGAATTCTTCAATAGAGAAAAGATTAAGAAGTGTTAACTTACTTAAAAGGGTTATAGTGATTAAACTACCTCTAGATATATAATTCAACTCTATGCTCAATAAGTTAAAGTTATATCATTACTCCTCAAGGAAAGACTAACAAGAAGGATATGATTTGAGGAGTATCTACTAGATCAATCCTACGACTTAATAAAACTATACAAAATACAAGACATGATCTCGAATATTTTTAGATAATACTAAACTTTATTTTAAAAACTGAAATCCCATATCATTAATATCTTTAAAATTGACACCTAGTTCTTGACAACAAATTTCAGCAATACAATACAATACTCATGCTAGTGTTGTACAAACCATGTGGTGTTTGGACGAGGATAGGGTATGCAATATTTATGTAGTGAGTGCGAAAAATACGATGGAGAAGGCATGAGATAAGAATTGGATCAAGATCAAGAATGACAAAAAGGTACTATAACAACTACATAAAATTTTACCCAAAGGGAGCTACCAAATCCCATTCCATCTTGTCATCAACCACATATCAATTGGTGGTAACACACCACAAGAAATACTGACTTATACGGCAGACCAAAATTCTAGAGAAGAGTCAAATTTATGCCGGATCTTAGTTTATCCAGCATCATTCACAATGCCGAAAAATTGTCGTATTTGCCCATGTCGCTAATAAATAACTGGCATACTTCATTGTGCCGGATTAGAAACAGAATTGGCATATCACAATATGTCGGAGTACAATCAGAATGACATATTAAGATATGCCGGATTACAAACATAACCAGCACTACAGATGGCCAGAGCCGACATTGCAAAAGGCCCGGTTATGTCGTATTTAAACTATTTTATTTGTATATCCAGAATGCTATTCACGTTCAGAAAAATTCCTTTTTATCAGTTATAATTACTGGATATATCAATCTGAATTGCCCATTTACATACTTGTACAATGTTGTGATCTATTGTTTTCATATTCGTTAACATGCTATTGAATATAATCCATCATGCACGTATGATTGAATCCACAACTAATCAAGCATTGATATATACATACTTATAGAAGTGCCATACATAATCTATTTTAGGGTAAATAATTCATATAATTATAAATGGCAAAGTCATTACAGGCATTTGGGATACATGTATTGCAGGATCGCAAAGTCATTACAGGCATTTGGGATACATGAATTGCAGGAATTCTAGAAAAATACACAAGTTGTAGCAGCCTTAGACGATGCTCATCCATGTTGTGAATATTATATCCTTGAAAGTCAATTTCAGCTTCGTTCAATATGGTCATATGTACTACACAAACTAGGTTTTGCAGATTTGTTTTCCTTTTGTTTGCTGCTTGCAATGTTGCCACATTTGGTGGTGGGCGCTTGTCTATGAGACACAAATCCTTAAGCCTGGTTAAAGGAGCAGCTTGTCTACGTGTAAATTATGTAGGAGCAGCTTACAGGTTAACCACATTGGTTTCTGCCTCGTTTGATGGTTACAACAACAAAAAATATCGAGTATGTGGATGCAGGAAGCTCAAAGTTGTCTTTACTGGAATTGCTTATAGTGGCTGCTCGAAGTTCATTCCCCACAGGACTCCCATGTATAAAGCATCGTCATCCTTAAGTCTTCCAAGCACTCACTTCCCTTCATAGGGACAGGAGAAACCTTATCTGTGTGTCCCTCTCTAGGGAAGGGTGAGCAACCCTCTCATTGTTCAGACACCCTCAAGAGGATTGCGTGCAAATAGAAGCAACAGAGGACATGAGTAGAGATCCTAGTCAGAGTTTGCCACCCTTTTCTTTGACATTGCCTATAGCTCTCACAACCTGTCCGTCCATCTCCTCAAGAACCTTAAGCAGGTGTCATGGAAACTATACTTGATGATGACCCCGAAGGACGACAGTCGGTCGGGATCCTGAAGAAGGTCATAGAGGGGGAAAGATCTTCATGAGCAACTTTTTGTGACAATATATAGTAGAAGGAATTGTTGTAGATGAAGGAGCAATAGCAGTTGATTGCCACTTTGAATTCGACTTCCTTGTTGGTGTGGATGTCATCGGGGATGCCTGAAAGTGTGCAGAAGAGCTTGGTTGTGTCTGATGCCACTAGAGAAAAAAGGCTTATAGTCCACAAATATTACTGTGGACTATGCTTCATAATCTATGGTTTTAACCGTGGAGTATAAAATGACCGTGGACTATTTCCGTAGAGTAAGTAGCCGTAGACTATTCTTCATAGTCCACGGACAAACCCATAGACTATTACAAAACCGTGGACTATTTGTATTTTCGTATCTCAGATTAAAAATCATATAATCCACTGTGATAACCGTGGACTATTATTCATTTATTATTAAATTAGATTTTACGGTCCATGGTGAAAATTTGTGGTCTATTTGTAATAAAATCGTAGAGAGACAACAATTTGAAGCACAATTCAAATACCAATCAATCCATATGAACACTGATAACCCACCACAAGTGGATAATGCGTGAAACATTACTTAGATCAATCTCATACTCATTCATAAAGCACTCATGTCAAATCACGATCTCTATCAATTAAAAACAAATTTTATGCAATGAGTTTTTCATATATAATAGTTAAAAAGTACAAGGGCACGTACTGGTTCAATCTCTGATCATTACAATTTATGACCACAACATTGCATATTGTATCTCCTTAAACACATCTACTTTTTTCATCTAAAGACTAGATTGAGAACAATATTTTACAATCTTAACAACCATATGAGACTAAATCCCATGAATAGGATCTATGAAGGATGCAACATGAGACCTTGATCTTTGTTAACTTTGTACACTCAGATGTTGTGACTTTGAATCTAGATGACGTCGACAAAACAAAACTCATCATCCTGCAATAATAGAATGTTCCATATGGTCATAAAATTTGAAAATATGGTACTAAATGACTTTACAATATTGATTGTGGAATATAATTTCTAAATGTAACAATCTTTTCATGTAAAATCCAAAATTACTAAGCTAAGCCATGTTTTGTCACTAAGTTGGCAGCATATAATCAATTACGTAACAAATGAAAGAGATTGAATAATAGTTGTATGCATGTTACCATAGTGACACAAAATCATTTCTGCATTACTTTCTTAACATCATAAAGAGGAATGAATAAAAGAGAAGCACAATTAGATAAGAAGATATAGAATGTTAGGAAAATAAGTGTATTTGTTGTTAATGTGCAGAAAAGAGTAGCATAGTTTTATACCTGATAAAAAATCATGAATGTTCCGGCATCATGAATACACATTTGTGTCTATCATTCTTATACTACTATGTGTTGCTTGGTGCTACACCATCTCTCTGCGAACATGATACATATGTAGCTATCATGAAAAACCTACATGCCATAAAATTTGTATATGTTGGATCATTTACTTAGGTTAATCTATGGAAGCTTAAATAAACATTAACACAATAGACCAAAATGTAATCTCTTAGTACATTACCTTTTGTTTGCCACCTGTCTTGCTGAAGACGTGCTTTATGAGATGAAGAATGTACAAAGCATCAATCATTCACTACACTTTATGTATAATGATTTAAGAACTGAAAGACTTTCTGTTCATGGATTTGTTATTGCTATCCAATCCCAAAATCTAGTAAAACAAACGTCCTATGTATTAAGAACTAAAAGACTTCTTGTACTGGACAAACTTTTTGTGAAATAACATAAAGCTGTGTTTGGTATGTGAAGAGAAAATCGATAGGAAAAAAAAGACATTGCTGGAGAACAAAAAAGAGACGTTAGTGGAGAACGGAAAATTGTTAAAATGGTATCTTTGGTAATACGAAATGTAAAAGGTAATAGAGTTAAAAAAATACTTGTACAATGTTGTTTGTCCAATAGTTATAGAATATGAAGGGACAATTTATTAATTAAGAAATACCCACAAATATGAACTGTATTTATTTGAAAGTTAACTAGTGGAACCGTGATTGCAAAAAAAAAATCTTAATCATTTACCATGATGTTCTATAGAGACCGAACACAGATATCCCTTCTTTCTGTGTTTCCCTCTCTTGTTGTCGTCTCTGCCTACCCCCGTTGCTGTAAAAGCAGTTTTAACTTTTGTGATCAGGAGCAGCTCAAGTGCTATGGAAAATCATCTCAAATTTCTTGCTACGAAATTATGTGGCTCTAGACTGATATAATGAAAATATACAATATTAAAGCAAATATCATTTGCATCACAGGTAAGCAGCAACCGCAAAGAACAAATTATTGTTGGGCCGACAACAGAAAATAATATGCATAAGCGAGACATGCTTTTGCTTGCCTGGAAGAGTACGATGACCAGTTTAGGAACAGAAAGCTTCAGCAAGACTGGTATGGAATGCCGCCGAATCAAATACTCGTTTGGATGGAGGAGTCGGGTACTGCGCAGGAAGGATGCCGACACTCGTTGATGGAATAAGCCCCGGCGAGGCGGCGTTCGAAGAGGACAGCACCTGGGCCGTAGAACCCCTTCCCGGACGAGACGTCATAGATGGCGCCCCTCACCGACAGGTAGATCGGCTTCGACTCGTCCGTCCCGTCAAACGCCTTCAGCTGCTCCGCCGTTAGCTCCATTGGAGCACTTCTCGCTCGGTCACGCCGCCACCAACTTAGACTGATTGCCCAGCTTCACCCTTTTTTGGGGCTCAAATATACTAGGGTATGGGTGAAGTATCAGGGTTTATTCGAACTGGGCTTAATGCCTCAAAGCCCAGAAACCGTGGTCCATTATAAGCGAGAACAATGCACTCCAAATAACCGTGGACTAAAGCAGTTATACATTTTTGACCGTGGAGTATAACGGTTTGTGCTCTAGTGTGCGTCACCTTTTCTCCGGTATCTATACATAAGGTGGAGAAACTTTGGAGTATTGTAAAATCAAATTGTGAGAAAGACAAAAAAGACCCAACAAATATTCTGTTCACAAGTAAAAGTAATGAAAATAAATTTAACTAACATGCCGCAAGATCCTTCGCAAAGAACAAAAAGGGACTCCTATTTGCTTGCTTAATAACACACCATTTGGAAAGTAGCGACTGCTGACAAGAATAGTCGTCTTCTTTGTGATGGGGCTATACGTCAACAACCTCCCAAAATCCTCTGCCATGAACACTAATTGCAAGAAGATCGTGAAAAACATATATAGGAAACACCACCGACAAATCAGAGGCAACAGCTAAGAAAACACAATGCCAACAACAATACGACGCCCACGTCATACCTTCTCTAGTGAAGTGTGTAGTAGTCAGTGAAGTTAACGTTCGCTTGCTCATCAATTGATGTCTAGACTATTGGTATATATGAAGAAAACACCTTCAGCCTCTGCAGCGATCTAAGTAGCCAGAACACCCTCTAGACCAACCTTGAGCAGCCCAAAGTAAGGATCAACAATAAATAGATCTCCAATCCTCTTGTCTAATCAAATTACCAGGCAATAGCCACAGATATGCTATATATGTATAGCTCTTCGATTGGTCTATATCACATTTCTTTCATCTATGCCCAGAAAATAGAAAAATAGATTAATTAGAGGAACCAATTAGTCACTTAGTACCTACAAATTTTTTGTTGAATCAATAGGAACATGCAAAGAGTGTTTCGATATTATATACATATTTAGTGTCTCTTCTATTAAAATTGTGTTTGTGTTCCCTCTGGTAGTGACACATGGTACTCATTCTAAACTTCAATAGGAAAGGCATATCAATAATTTTACTAATATACCAAGAGATCCTTTGTGAAAACCAAAAATAGAACGGGTCTGTAATGACACTCCATTCAGAAACTGGAGGCCGAAGGACAATCATCTTCTTCGTGATCAGATAGTACTTCAACAACCTCCCTGAAAGCTCATCGTTCACGAGCAGCATGAAGTTCCTAATCATCATAAATGGAAAACACCTCCAACAAATCAAGACAATAATTAGAAACACAATGTCAGCAAAAATACCAGCACCCGTCATACCTTCTCTAGTAAAGTATGCTTTTGTTGGTGAATTAAACATACCCTCTCAGATTCCATCCAAAGCTTCGCACCCTGTCTTTGACCCTACTTATAGACCATACAACCTGGCCGTCCCTATCCACACGAGTGGATGATGAACTCGATGGACTTGCTTCCGGTCTGGAACCTGAAGAGGGCCATAGAAGGTGTAGGGAGTTTCTGAAGTAACTTTTGGAGGCGTGGGTAGAAGCATGGTGGTAGTTGAAGGAGTAGTTGCAGTAGATGACGTCCCTATTGGTCCAGATGTCTACAAGGAAGCCTGGAAGTGTGATGAAGAGGTCGATGGTATCTGTTGTCACCTTTAAGCCAACACCTGGTGAGTATGTACATGGGAGTCATTGCAAAATTAAATTGTGATAAAGATCAAAGGACTTATCAAAAGTAACAAAAATAAAGTTTACTGACATGCCGTTAGATCCTTCGCAAAGAACAAAATGGGACATACCTTTGATAAATGACACACCATTGAGAAACTGAGAGGATAGCTGTTGATGCTTCCACACACACCCATCCTCCAACTAGTGTGGAGGCAACACCTCAATGCAGCTACCCCAGGCCTCTGTTAGCAACTCTACCATGATGAAATATTGTATAACTTACCAACATGTAATATATAGGTGCTAACAGAACTTACAAAACAATAAAAAAGGAATCTTCTAGAAGCATAGGCATGATCTAAGAGTAAGCATAAGAAAATTCTGCTTTTCAAGCATGAAGCTTCTGATGCCCTTGATGATGGGATTTAGGAATTTTGGTCCGAGATTGCAAATGAACCTAAAATGAAAGATATCACACATTCACCTCCTAATGTACAAATATCAAGAACACAAGCATTTTATTGCCAACGGTTGGGATTGCAGTAATGTTGCTGCAGATACTTAGTGGTAGAGCTATATGTAACTCTGGGGTTATCAAGACCAATAATGAAATGACCTGCATCATGGAGAGTTAATTATCTAATTTGTAATCACACAAATATTCCTTATGTGACATGCTTTCCTTATGATCACAATACCCATGTGCTAAGGTTAATAAAAAAATCTCGGGGTGAATGTTCAAAAGCGAAAAAATCTAGATTAAATCATTGAATGTTTACAAATAACGACATCTTTCAAACTATAAATAAATGTAGGAGGGTCACATATAGCTATTCTAAAAAAAGTTTTCTTCTCTACACAATTGACATAACAAAATAATAAAAATATTTTTAAGCAATTAATCAAAATGTTTCCCATTAGAACAAATATGAAATAAGTCTCCAATCCATGTACGAGCCTCGTGCACCCCCATCATACTCAAAAACCTTCAATTAATTTACGTTGTCATGCTAATGAAGAGTCTACTACGTATGGAAATAGATAGTAATATCAAAATGTGATATATATACACATTATAAGAAAAGAACTTTAGTCTGATGGTACCTCATCTTCAAGGTTCTCATGATCCATACAATCTCCATATTTTCTAAACCACAAGATAGCATATAAATTTTGAATGCATTTGTGAGCTTTCTTAACATTTTCATTGGCTTCTTCAGCCCTAGCCTGTGCATCATGTTCTACCTTTTCTGCTTGTTCTAATCTAAGTCGTGCATCCTCAGCTTGTTTCTTGTATTTCTCTTTTTCTTTGATATGAGTAGGATTTCTAAGATAAGAAAGCTCCCCCCCCTAGAACTACCTCACATGCGAATATGACCTGATCTGTCAGGTCCAAAAATCCTCAAACATATTTCTTCATTACTTATATCAATTTTTCCTTCTTCACATTGGGACACCAATTTTGTAATTTGTGTCTAAACAACCAATCCAGTTATTCATGTTATATAATAATTTAAAAGTATGTTGAATAATATTTCCCATAAAAATATGGATACTTACCATTTTTTCTTCCACAACAACATCCACGAGTTTCTTGTCTTTTCTTGTTCGACTCAACTCAAACATCCTCAGTCAACTTGGTGGGACCCCATTGTTATTGATGGTCTACAAATTGATGACATTTCAAATTATATGAAAAATATACCCTTACAATAT
Source organism: Alisma plantago-aquatica (assembly GCA_963693085.1). NCBI lineage: Eukaryota > Viridiplantae > Streptophyta > Magnoliopsida > Alismatales > Alismataceae > Alisma > Alisma plantago-aquatica. The sequence goes on from OY856410.1 coordinate 155,724,277, forward strand.
CACAACACGACCAATATATCATATTTCTTACATCTTCGTGTTCTACAACACTAAATCGAGTTCTTCCTGTGCAATGAAGCATTGATTGCTTAGTACGACTAATTTTGTTACGAGCACTAGCAACCTAGAAAATGAACATGAAGGCAGATCAAGGAATAAATTACAAAGGGAGTAAAATACTAAAAAAATATTAATATTTATTTGATCTTTACCTGAAAGTAGTCACTTTTCCAATATTCTTTAATTAGAAAATCCCAATCAGATTTTGTGACATATGACAGACAATTTCTAAGAGCTTCATCATCACTGGCATATTTTTCATAAAGATCAAACAATTCACACTTGAAATGACGCCTTGCCTTTCCCAATGATTGATAAATAAAACGTGTCCTTCAATTATTTTCCTCAGGTAATAAATCACTATCATGAATAATGAAATTATCCTACAAATTGTTCAGAAAATATTATAAATGGGACATTGTTAATACATAACACAAATAAATAGTTGATACAAATTAAATAAAATATGAATCATTTGGAGCATTTTCTCCTTCTTTTCAACTGGAATGTGGTTCCACTTTGAATAACTAAGTGGAGCATTTAATAAATTGTGAATAATAACTCCAATCCTACTACCTAGAAGTCGACTTTCAACTTTATCTATCGAACTACCATCAGAGTTGAATTTTATCTTTATTTTTCCATTAGTTTTGAAGCTCTTCAAGAATAGGTTTTTGGCTTTTCCTCTAACCCTTTGTTTCTTAGATTGTTCTAAGACATGGAAACAATTCATAGGTATTTTTTTATTAACCTACAAAGACATGAGAAATATAATATTCTTTACCGGGATGATTATTCTCTCCTTCTATGCCATGGATTGGCTCAACAGTATTTTGTGAATGATCACAGATTGTTTGTGACCTTAAATTCCTCTTATGAATGTTTAACTACCTTACTGCAACATCATCATTGTCCATGGAACCTTCAGGTAGTGTAGTTGTTGTGAAATCATGCTCTTGATGTTGAAAAGCTGCCATATAATTAGAACTTTATCACCATATAAATACATGATATAAGCATAAAACATAATGTTCAAATCTACATTGGTTTTCTCTAAAATGTAGACATGAGAAAATAGAAATTTTTTTACCATAATTTATATTAGTCCCTTTCTTTGCACGGATTGGCTTACCAGACTGTTGTGAGCGAATGGGGATGGTCTCCCGCCTTAAAACCTTCTCACGAATATTTTTCTGCCTTACTACAACATCAACATTGCCCATAGAACCTTCATGGTGTGTATCTGTGGTGAAATCATGCTCACTGTTTTGGAAGGTTGTCATATAATTGGAATTTTATCACTACAAACAAATGCATAATATAAAACATGGAAATACAATTTACATTGGTCCTCTCTAGCATGTACATTAGGAGTGGACTCTTGAAACAAGTCATATAGATAAGCATCCTCACGATATTGTACCCCTATTGTATCTTTCTCAACACCAAAACCATCAAATTGATATGTATTACTAAACCTCTTGTTCAAGCTGACTGCACTTAATGATTTTTTTTTATTAAAACATTGTAGAGTATAAAGGATATTTGTTTCAGTTAAGAACATTATAAATCAATTTTACCGGGATTCTCATTGCGTATACTTATAGTTTGAGGCCTAAAAATCCTCTTGCCCGTGTTTGTCCTCCAGATTGAGACACCATCATCCTCCATATAGTCTTCAGGATGACTATATATAGTATGAGTCCTTTCATCACGTTGCATGACATTAAGATAAAGTTCTTCATCATTTAATTCCTCACTTATTTCTTTCACAACCCCAAAACATTCAACTTAAAAATAAAAGAAGTACGTGGATTATTAGTATCGTAGTAGAATGGTAAGAAGTAAAATATTAACTTAAAACATACCCAAAAGTGGACTATAAGCGTGTGTATTTTCAGGAAGATTTCTAGGAACTCGCATGTCTGTTTGTCTCTCTTGAGTGGCATGGATTGGTTCTAAACAAAAGAAGAATGCAGACTATTAGTGTTATAGTAGAATGATAATAGGTAATTATTACTTAGGAAAATACCCAAAGGTGGGCTATAACCATATGTATTTTCAGACAGATCTCTACGACTTCTCATGTCTGATTCTCTCTCTCAAGTGGCATGGCTTGAATCTAAATAAAATAAGAATACATATTATTATTGTTAGACTAGAATGATAAGAAGTAAAATATTACTTAAAAAGATACCCAACAGTCAAACTATAAGAATGCGTCTTTTTCAGGAAGATTTCTCAGACTTCTCATGTCCGGTTGTCTCTCTTGAGTGGCATTATTTGATTAAAAAAAAGACAGATTATGAGTGTCATATAGAAAGATACCCAGACGCGAACTATAAGCATGAGTCTTTTCAAGAAGATTTCTCGAACTTTTCATGTATGATTGTCTCTCTTGAGTGGCATGGCTCGGTTCTAAAAAAGAAGTATATAGATTCTAGCATTAATTTTCTAAATAAAACTACTTATAGCTCATGTAATCTCTATGTATGTAACTACCTACATGACCTATCTTTACGTTTATATATGAAAAAATAATATAATGTTATGACCTTGATGTAGTTGTTGCTGTAGACGATCTCCATAATTTTGCATGTATAGTAGAAAATCATCTGCCTTCGTGACATCTAGATGTCCATCTTGATGTTTTTGGATGGATCTTTCTCCCTTATGTTGAATCTCTAATTATGATAGATGTTTTTCAAAATTATTAAAAATTAGAATAAGTATAGGAAAATAACATCTCAGTAGCATGCATAAATTGCTAGACTGAAAACATTTACCATGTTCCTCAATCATTCTTTGTTTCATTCCTCCACTCTGACCATTTTGAGCCACTATTTTACCAGAGTTTCCCTTCTTTGACAGATCTACATTAGAATGCAAAGTTGTTATTGGTCCCATACAATGGTTGGTCACAAACACATCATATTCACAATATCAAACTATTTACTTTGACTTTTTCTATAACGGTTGACTAAAAGCTCCTCACAATTACCTGTAAATTTGTTTTGTGTACTATATATATTAACTAATTGTCCTACATGTATCTCAGAACATTACACAAAAGTAAATGTAAATATTGTGGCAGTTTATATATCAAAATCAACTTAAACTTTCATGAAAAAGTCAAAGGAACATATAAAAAATTATCTTTCCAAAATATAACAATGTGAAAGAAAATATTTTCAATCTAATTCAACAAGTACAAAATTCAATGAATTAACTACAAGAAAAGCAAACATAGTACATTCAATTGATTGATTCCTACAAATGACTTCCGTCTTTGTTTGTCCATCCTTGTTTCTTCGTAGCTTCCATGGATAAAGATTTAACATTATCAAGCTGCTTCCACTGCTAATATCAAACACATATGATGGAAATAATGACTCATGTTCTTGAAATGCACTGTCATTGTTGAGAACATCTTCATTGTCTTCATTCTCATGTAACATGTTGTACAAGTCACAAGGTGGTGATTCAACAACAATGGCCCAATTTTTCTTGGAAAGATCATGGGCATAGAAGCATTGCTCTGCTTGACATGCTAGAATAAATGGTTCGTTAGTTTTCAATTTGCGCTTCATGTTTACACTAACAAATCCATATTTATATTGTTGGAATCCTCTTTGTCCATCATGAATGTCCCACTATTCACATCTAAAATGTGAACTCGTCTTCCACCAGTGTACTTCAACTCTATAATTTCATCCAAAACACCATAATAGGAAAATGGTCCATTTGTTGTCTCTACTTTTACTACAACACCACTATTTTGTGTCTTCAACCTTTGATCATGATATTGATTTTGAAATCTAAATCCATTAATGTCTAAGTCTGTATGACATGATGCCTCTTTATCTGGTCCACGAGCTAAGCTTAGAAGTTCATCATCTACCTTACCCTCCTTATGCAATTGAAACACCTAAAAAAATAGATGGTTTAAAAGTAGATGTAAACATCATTTTAGTAACACAAAGCAGTTGGGAGTAACTCATATACTCACATGGTTCTCCAACCATTCAAAGAAGAACTTTTCATGTACCTCCTCAATATTGTCAACACCCATTTCTTGAATAAGTTGTTTATGTTCACTAAAATAATATAAGTGATCGGTATAAAAGTATAATCGATAAAACAATAAACAAAATGTTAAAAAATACAAATATCGCATCAGTGTTTTCCAAACTATACTTATGAGCTTGTAACCATTCAATAATAGTAAGGCTTTTGATGGTTCCTACTGATATTGGTTTCCCATTTTGCTTAAAAATCATAAATTGTGATGATGTTAATGTCTCTCTAATGTCATTGTACCTTGGTTGATGTGATCTAGTTTCATTCTCTTTCATATATATTGAGGAAAAGATCAAACATTCATTAGCAAATGTACATCTCAACTATTGATCCCTCTGGTCGGCTTTTGTTGCGCACATATGATTTCAATGTTTGAAGATACCTACATAAGCCAACTACTATTTAAGACTATATTATAAAATAAGAAAAGAAAGTACCTTTCTATTGGGTACATCCATCTATATTGCACAGGACCTCCAAGAATTACTTGTTTTTCCAAATGAATGGGAAAATGCGTCATCACATCAAAAAATGAGGGTACACATATCTGCTCCATTTTGCATAATGTGATGGAAATATGTCTCTCCAATCTCTGCAAATCTTCTACACTTATAACTTTAGAGCACAACTCCTTAAAAAATATACTGAGTTCCGTTAATGTCTCAGTTGTAACTTCTGGAAATAACCCACGTGTTGCAAGAGGAAAGACTTTTTACAAAAACACATGAAAATCATAAGATTTCATGCCAACAATTTTGCGTTCATTATTCACATATTTAGACATATTAGAGCAAAGTCAATCTGGAAACTTGATTTCCTTTAAGAAATCAGAAAGTATCCTTTTCTCATCTTGAGATAGAGTAAAGCATGCAACTGGAACATCTAATTTTCCATTTATATATCTAGGTAGGAGATCTTGCCTTATTTGCATAGCTTTTAAATCTTTACAAGCTTTTGAACTGTCCTTTGTTTTTTCATCAACATCCATGATTGTTCCAATTAAACTTTCGCATAAATTTATCTCTATTTGCATGACATCAAGATTATGGCGTAAATGAAGAGTCTTCCAGTATGGAAGTTCAAAGAAAATACTTTTTTACTTCCAAGCATGAGAAGCCTTATTTCTTGAAGATCTCTTCTTTCTCTTACTAAGGTTAGATACAAATATTTCATTTAGTTGGCTCAAAGCATCTTCTCTAGATAGCTCTTGAGGAGGAGGTCGTTCTTCCTTTTTTCCATCAAATGCATGTTCATTGAGCCTCCATATATGATCTTGTGGCAAGAATCTATGATGGCCCATGTAACAAATTCCCCCCCCCCCTCATGTTTTAGTCTGAGAGACCCAGTATCCTTATGACAAGAAGGACATGCGAATTCACCCTGGGTTGACCATCCAGACAAGTATCCATACACAGGGAAATAATTTATGGTCCATAACAATGCAGCATGCATTTTAAAATATTTCTTTGAAAGAACATCATATGTATTGACCCCTACATCCCATAGCTCTTTTAACTCCTCTATTAGTGGTTGTAAGTAAACATCAATCTTATAGGTCGAAGACTTCTTCCCAGGTATTAAAATAGAAAGAATTAAATATTCTTATTTCATACAAAGCCATGGTGGCAAGTTATATGGGATGAGGGTAACATGCCATATGCTATAAGAAAGGTTCAGGTTTCCAAATGGATTAAAGACGTCAGATGCTAAGCCTAGCCTTATATTGTGGGGGTCACTAGAAAAAAGTGGATGTATTTCATTAAATCTTTTCCATTCCTCTGTATCGGTAGGGTGCCTTAATCTTTCATCATCTTTTCGCTCCTCCTTAGGCCACCTCATCTGTGAAGCTATTTTATAGCACATGTCTAACCGCTTCAAATGCGGTATTAATGGAAAGTGCCATAAAGTCTTAGCAAGAAGTTTTTTTGGCCAACTTGAACTTCTTCCTATTCTTTTTAGGATACTTGTCTTTGACCATGTCTTCTACACATGTGCATTTCTACCTAGAGACACTGCATTTTGAACATTTATTAGCATTCTTTTGATCCTTCCAAAACAACATGCAATGATTTTCACAAACACCAATCTTCACATAGTCAAGCCCCATGTCAGTGATATATTTTCTTGCTTCGTATAATGACTCTAGAAAATGACAACCCTTAAATGCCTTAGACAACAATGTGATCAAACTATTGAAACAATTATTGCTTAGACCAAGAAACCCTTTGAGTTGTAATAGAGACATTGTGAATGATAGTTTCGAGAATCCTTCAGATCCATCATGAAGTGGCTCCTTTGCATCTTTCATCATCTTAAATAACTTGGAAAATTCATTATTCAAATTATCAGTCTCATCAATTTCAACTATTAGATCTGAGGTAGGAACAAAGCTTCTAGGAAATCCTAGCCCATCCCTTATCATTCCCTTTACATCATCAACAACATGATTATCATCAACAACATCATTAACATCAACATCAATGTGAACATCATCGACATTAACACTAGCATCAAAATTTGTCACTCCAACTGATTTACCATGTGCCACCCAACATGTATACCACTCAGATATGCCATTCACTATAAGATCAGTAGAAACCTCATCTTTTTTCTTGAAACATGCATTATTACATTTAACACAAGGGCAAGTTATGTAACCATCAACATCTGTATTTTTAGATGCAAATTTTATAAAATTTGCAACACCATTAACATATTCTGAGGCTAGTCTATTCTTATTTTTCATCCAACTCTTATCTATTCTAGACATTGAATCCTATAATGTAAAGATCATAATTATTAAAAATATATTAAAAAAACATTAATATATGTAGAAAGATGTCCTTCCATTTAAACAAGCATACAATAGAAAATCAAATAATAGCAGGTGCAATCATTGATTGAAGATAATACATAGTTGCATGTCCAATAATTCAAAATTTTACTACTTATGGGATAAAGAAAAATATGTCTCATTCATGAATTCTGATAGAGATCAAATTAGTACTCACTCAGTTCCCTGGGTTGTATAGAGCTCCTTTTCATTTCAAATAATGCAGCATTAAAAAAAGATTTTGATACCCTATATTGGGAAAATTTTCTATAACAGAATAAATTATATATATAAGAAATTAAAAAATAAATACAATAGCTATCTCATGTTTATGGCTTCAGTGGGACAAGTGCATCACAAATATTTGAAGAGGAAATATACTGAGATAAAAATTCATAAATAGTACTATCAAGAGATGAGTTATTTTATAACTAATATACAATCACTATTGTGTTTAATATACAAGCACAAACAACTAGAGAGGTCCGATCGGGTCATCCTCAATCTATTATATGCAGCTAAAACTACCAATAACTACCATCTATGTTTAATTTACATATGGTTGAGATTTTTATATTAGTAATGGGCTTGAGTGAAGTCCTTCAATTCATGATTAAGAATAATTTAAATAGTGTACTTATGACTACCTCAAAAACAAAACAAAAAAATGCATTATTACATTTAACACAAGGTTAAACAATGTACTTTTCACTATATCAAAAACAAAAAAAAATGCATTATTACATTTAACACAAGGGCAGGCTATGTAACCATCAATATCTATATTTTTAGATGCAAATTGTATAAATTTTGCAACACCATTAATATATTATGAATGAGTGACAAGATAACACACTCATTGAGATGTTCCTTAAGAAGCCACAATGTCGTGCTGTTATTGTATCTCATTCATATACATAAACATGTATTAGTGATATATATGTATATTATTATATTAAAATGATATACATTATGTGCATATTTATAACATCATATTACTAATTACACATGGCAGATTGGTAGTTGACTAGATGGTTCAGGCGGACCGTGAAGGCACTTTTCGAATTTTGTCCACCTTGTGTGATTGTAGCTTCCTCTTTGATAGCTTGTTACATTTCAGAGCATGTAAGGCTTCCCTCCCCCCCACCCTCAGTCGCCTCCTTGTGCCTTTGATATCATTACTTTGTCCCTCCTACATCTAAAGGAGGCTCTACGACTGGAGATGGCTTCCTGCTACAATTATTGTATACATGCCAATCCTCGACTTTCACATCCTATTTGCATTGTTCTTTGTTTTGTTCTTCCTATGTTTTTGCTACTCTATATGTTATTTTTATTTCTCTTTGCGGTCATCCTACCTGCCCAGTTTTTGTTTTATTTTCATTCTCTTAGTGAAGGTAGTCATTTCCCCTCCCCCCCTTCCCTCTCCTTCCCCTCACTACTTCAACACATGATCAATAATATCTCACCTATAACCCTTCCTCATTGTTGAATACACTAGACAATTTTATACCAATTTATACAATCATAGTGGGTGACTAGTATAGCTTGATATTATTGTTGGGTTTTAGGGGAGACAGAGAAGGCAGCGGAAACAAAAAATTCTCCCCCAACCCATACCGAGGAAACGCGTCAACGTCTATATAATAGGAAAGGATGGTTTGTGGAATCATACCTTGTCCCGAGGCTTGCTCGGCGACAATACCTCGCGCAATGCGCGGACTTCAATTCCGGACTTCGACGGCGTTTGTGCAGCTCCTGGTCGCATCGGGACTGACAACTCCTACTCGAACCGGACGGATGACAGTTGTCCTCCTAAGCGGAAGTGTCCTCCCGCCTCTGTAGTAGTCCACACGGACCACCAGGAACTCCACTCTCCTTGTCCCACAAGGAAGTGGAAGGATTCATACCCTCCTGTTGACGTACTAGTCGCCAACACGCTCTCCTGCCTCCTGTTGCAACTGCAGTTGTCCTTCCCTTGCTGCACCTCCCTATTACGGGAAGCACTTGCTCGAGCTCTCTCACGGTTACCAAAACCAGAGAGAACGACAACTTACAGAGCAACTGGTTGCACTGAGCTGTACTTTGAGAAGCCCCCAATACCCCTATATATATAGGAGAGTCATGGGACAGGGTTCTCCATCCCGGGAAATGCGGGACTAAAGCAGGAGTAGAAGGGTTCGAGAATTTTCCACAAAAAGCAACTGGTTCGCAACTTGAAATGATCGGTTCACAACTGAACCGATCGGTTTGGCCATTGAGCCAATCGGTTGGACCTGAGCCGATCGTTTGGGGCACTCCAATCGATCGGTTGGTTCCCTGAACTGATCGGTTCATGGTCCTAATCTGGCACGAAAAGACTTTCCTTGTTTCGTTCCCAATTGGTATCAAATACCAATGTTATTCCCAATCGAATTGGGCAATTTGAAACCAAAGGAAAATTCTTGCCGACATGACTTTCCCAACTGGTCGGTTGCACCAGTTGAGCCGATCGGTTCAACCCTTGAACCGGTCGTTTCAACCTGGGCATGAGCCGATCGGCCTGGACACTCCAGTCGACCGGTTCAACAACCTCAGCCGACCGGTTCATCACATGAACCGATCGGTTGGGAGCACAGGTTGGGCAAAATCAGTCAATTGCGATTTCAATCAATCCGATACTCCAATCAATGCATCCAACACCTTGAACCATATGATATTGAGCTATCAACTGATTGAGTGTTTAATTGAACTACTAAACTCCTTTAGTAATCAATCTAAACATTGCTTTGTGGACAAAACTCCTCTTCCAGGTTAAATCCTATGTGTGTGACCCTGCAGGTCCATTTCACGTTGGCAGTGAAAGTCCATAACACTTATGACTTCACAAGCAAAGAGCGGTGCCTAGTCACACATCAGTGCTACCCAAGTGAAAGTAGAAAGTTGGAGAACAACTTTCATCCTACAATCCGTGAATGGTGTTACAACGAATGTATAATTCCTTTGTCACTGATATCCCGAATGAACTCGAGGCATGGAACAGTCATCCTGTCAATGTTCATTCACTTCCTTGATCTCAGAGTAGACTGGAAGAGATATGTATGACATCAGTATCATATACTGATTCACACATGCGTGCACGCCTTTCTCAATCCTACTCATCAAGTGGCCATGGATATCAAACTCCCTCATGAGGGACAAATCCCATATCTATCACTCACCCCTCAAAAGCCCCATGTGTCAAAGCCACCCAATCATCACCTTTATAACAACCCATGTTTCAGGACTGCGTTTGATGATGTCAAAGTGTTCCCAACAACATGTGTTGAGTGCAGTGATTTTAGGTCTAAGAATCACACTCACCACCATCACTGTGAGTACTGACTGTGACTACCATCTCATGGTTCCATGTGTCAAACTCACGGTGGGTCTGTCCGGTACACTTGTTCTCTAACAAGTACCTATGTGTTTGGTTTGATATCTCTATATCATGACTAATGAGATTCTGTCATCAACCAACACCACAATCTAGTCTTGTGTGTCATTGTTGTCTATCTACCTTCCACAATGACATCCGACTAGGGACATATCAAGAATGTACAAACTCTTAGCATCCGTATGATCTCATCGTTCAGGTCATGAACCTGAAGGCATACGTCATTGAGTACTGTCATTCTCTAGACATTCAATCTGTTCTATCACTATCTCATATGACTGAACCAGAAAGAATTGGAAGCTTGCCTTTGATGTTTATCAAATCAATCTTAATGTATCCCACCAATCATCCCATGATTGTCTCTCAGGGCATACATACCAACAGACTCCCACTTGCACTGCGAGCCAATCACCCATGAATCATATTCATAGTGATCTTCAAACATGTCCCACATGTTACTGTGCTCTTAGTGGAAACATAGTGAGTAATGGCAACACCTTGCCAAAGTCTGTACAAATTGCATGCCTCACATCTCTTCGCCGTACGTCGCACGTATGAGATGGAGTTGTCGTAATATGCAATCTAGTATTCCTTTGCTAACCTTTAGCCACATTGCATGATCAAGGATTCCAGACTTGTCATCAATGAGTGGAATATAAGTTCATCTCATGAACTTTCAGATCCATATAGTATCCATTGTTGTTCACTAACACCTAGATACTCGGCATTTCCCTTTTAAATGGCTTTATTGGAACACTTCCAATTATCAACAAACTTTCACTTTTATACATCTTATGTATATTTTGCGATTAATTTTCTGTCCTTTCGGAAGTTCGCATCAATGTAACTCTTTACATCGAACTCTTCCTTATCTCCATAGAACTAGTACTTCACAAGCACTTATCAAGTTCTCATGGTATTCCAGTAACCCTTACTGGAAATAGACAGACATCCACTCGTCATGTCACACATACGAGTTATCAGGATGAGCACATCATATTGCCATGTCCTACATACAAGATGATGAATGCATTTTATTCTTGCCATGTCATACATGCAAGATAATGAATGCATCTTATTCTTGCCATGTCATACATGCAAGATAATGGGATGATTACATACATGATAGATCCATATCTATTCTTAGTGTTCCCATTCTTCATAAGAATTGGACACTTGGCCTTGGGATACTAACTCCATGTAACATGGACAAGTTTTCTCCCACTGAATCTGTGCATACTGAACACTTCAGTACATATTGCCAATGTATGCTCTCTCTTTCCAGGTCAATAGATTTTCGAGAACTATCTCTATAGATCTCTATTCCTATCACATAGGAAACATCTCTATCTTCCTTAAAGATAATTTCCACATTAGGATTTCCAATCTAGAACATTTCCATTTCACATCAATATGTGGAATGTGAACACGCTCCCACTAAATCACAGATCCCTTCTTTATCTTTGACATATCAGTCAAACCCTTTGACTATATCATCAAAGTAAAGATCCAATTTTGAGTTGCTTATACTCAATCAATCACATTGATTAGTCCATTGTAACTTATAAACTTCATTTGCATTAGTGGATTCATAAACCTTATAGGCTGTGTCACATACACATCCTAGTTTTATTCCTCATAGGAATGCGGTTTTAGTATCCATATGCCAAATGTTTTAGTCATTAAGTTGCAATCAACAAGCATCATCCTTCTCAAAATGTTATCCATGTGTCTTAACATTTAAGACTCATCTGCACTTATGGATATGATCCAATGAGTGCTACCATCAAGGTCATACCTTATGGTTCACATGGAAGTCATTTAGGATGTAATGGTTTTAAACCATAACTCAAGATTCGGTTCCTCATATTCATCTTGATAGTTGACTCATCACATGAACAACTGATCACATAGATAATTGAGGTGTATCTGTTAAAGATATAAGAACTCACAACCCTTGTGATTCTTAATTTCTTTTATTAGTGTGGGGTATTCATTTATTAAGAAGAATTCAGTTATTTGATAATCATTCTCTAACTCCTTAGAGTATGATTCCTTCTTGATTCAGACATCACCATGCCTTAATCATGAGTTTACTATGATACACTATCATAATCACTCATAAGGATCTCAAACATTTGGTCCAAGTATTTCATTCATTGATCTCATCAAGAATTAATACTTTACCAAATTTGTACTTCATTTATGATAATCTTGAACACTTCAAGATATTCATATTGGTATTTCTCTAAACACCATTTGAAGTATTAGCATTTATTCCAATAGGTATGTAAATACATCACATGTATTATGCCTAATAGGATAATCACTCTCCCACTACATTAGTGAAGATTGATTAATCATGTCTAAGATATTCATGTCCCTTACTTGTTCTCTAACCAAAAGAGTCTAGTTTTATCCATCACATGGAAACTAGAAATGAATTTCTCATGATTAATGCTAATTAAATTGTTTGAGTTATCTATAACTTTTAGGTATCGTCTTATCTTATGCATATCAAATATCACAAGATAAATAAGGCATTGCCACAAAGATCACATCTTTATAAATTGAAACATCTCTTTATTAATTGCCATCATTGTCACACAATATGCAAAAATAAAGTGTTTCTATCTATTGGCAAGTATGAAATAGCAGTTCATAACTGTATTACATGCCTTATTGGCTGAAAATAAACTAAAGTATTCCTATCTATAAAGGCAACACTTGCCCCAAGTAAGAATGCTTTACACTTTACATCTTGATATCATATATCTCAAAAAGTGTTACAAGTTTATTTACATGACACCTTCAAGTAGAGGCTTCAGTCACCTCCTTCTTCTTTTGTTCTTCCAGGTAGAGAGGACAATTCCTTTTCCAATGTCCTGGCTTTTGACAATGGTGGCAATTTCCTTTCTTTGTCACACCTCCCTTGGCCTTGAGAGCTGAAGATGGCTTGGACTCCTGGCTAGCTTCAGAACCTTTCTTAGCTTTGCCCTTGACCTTACGCTTGGACTTGCCTTTCTTGCTCGTGATCACCATCACGGACTTAGGCTTGTCCTTCTTCATCTGTAACTCGGCTATCCTCAAGATGCCCAACAACTCTGACAGTGGCCTATCAAAGTTGTTCATGTTGTAGTTCATCACAAACTGACTATAAGATTCTGGCAACGATTGCAGTATCACGCCAGTAGCCAACTCTTGGCTCAATGGAAATCCCAGTCTTTGCAGGTTCTCCACATACCCAATCATCTTGAGTGTGTGAGGACCAACTGGATCTCCTTCTGTCATGACACACTTGAACAGCGCCCTAGAAACATTGTACCTCTCTTGCCGTGCCTGATCTTCATACATGTTCCTGAGATGCAAAATCATCTCTATGACACCCATGTTCTCATGTTGCCTCTGCAACTCATGGTTCATTGAACATAGCATCAAGCACTTTGCATCAATGACATCATCAAAATGCTTCTTGTAAGCATCCCTTTCTGCCTTTGGTGCATTAGGAGCGGGTTCCTCTGGAATTGGAGTATCCAGGACATAGAGCTTGCGCTCTTGAGTGAGAACAATTCTCAATGTCCGATACCAGTCATGGAAGTTTGTCCCATTTAGCTTGTCCTTGTCAAGGACCGATCGCAAAGAAAAGTTGTTGTTGTTTGTTGCCATTTGAACTACAAAAAGGAAAATATGCAATTTTAGTCCAAAACTCATTTTTGACTTATTTGATTGATTTGAAAGTTTGACGATATAATTAGGCCTTTAATTAATTATCGCTCCCACTATTTTAGTTCAAATTGATAGCCCTCACCATCAATTCGGAAGATTGCAGCGTACAACCTTCTAGTGGGCAAGATCCTGAAATCCTCTAAGCCATGGACTAGCTAGGGCTGTCACCCACAACATAGATCTCTCAGGTAGGCAACTTTTGCCAATTGCATCATATGCAACTCTTGATAAGATGTCATATACAACTCTTTGCAATGATCATCTCCATGCCTCAAGGTACTAGATCCCATCTAGATCACCTTGTTAAGTCCGACCCAAAGCAAACACGATGAATATGCACCCTGCTAGGGCAGACCCACACATTCATCCTTCACGCTTCCACGAGATAGACGGTGCACCACGCTAGGGTGTGCCCACACTTGGTCGATCAAGCTTTTCACGTGTGTCGCATTTGGAAGGCATCTAAAACTTAATATTTTAATGAGGGATTTGGTTTTTATATACACATACATATCCAATCACCACAATATATAGTACGTATCATATACATGCTATATCCCACAGAAAACATGCACAAGCGATAAAAAGCGATGATTATGGCCATCCTAATGTGATTCCTTGAGCCAAGAGGAATCACGGTCATCTAGGTCTACATCACATGCAACCTGTACAAGATGAACTCTGTGCCTTGCCATCTGAGTAGATCAACTCATCACATGAATGATATGTACTCTCCAGCCGGTCGTCTGGATGCCACCAGCCGATCGGTTGGCTCCTCCAACCGATCAGTTTGCCTGGTCGTCGTGCATCTCGTCATGTCTGCCACCCGCTCGTCTCGCTCCTCGAACCGGTCATCAACCGATCAGTTCACTCCTTGAACCGACCGTCTGGAAGGTCAACCGATCGGTTCACTCCTTGAACCGATCGTCTGAGCAGTCGTCTTGATGTCCGCCGGTCTTTGACATAACAGGAAATAAAATCTATCCTATATATTACATTGCTTTAAAAGGGAAACCCCGAGTTACATTCGGGGGGAGCAAAGGTAGGAAAGAATCTCGAATTATTTCGAGTTACATTAGGAATAGGAGAAGGAAGATCGGTGCACAGACCAAGATGCAAGCAACCAATCACAGATAGGGGTTTATAGGCCATAATCATGCTACATACATCCACCACAAAACTCATTTAATGGCGACGCGTATCGAGTGCATTAATAATACATATCATATATGTAATTAGGGATTTGTGGATTTAGGATTGGACATGCATAAAGCCGATATTATTCGCATCGTATGCAATAAATAAAGGCGACAAACCAAAAATCGATCATATCGATATTCCTAAAATATAGAGCAGTTGACGTGGCTCTGATACCACTGTTGGGTTTTAGGGGAGACAGAGAAGGCAGCGGAAACAAAAAATTCTCCCCCAACCCAAACCGAGGAAATGCGTCAACGTCTATATAATAGGAAAGGATGGTTTGTGGAATCATACCTTGTCCCGAGGCTTGCTCGGCGACAATACCTCGCGCAATGCGCGGTCTTCAATTTTGGACTTCGACGGCGTCTGTGCAGCTCCTGGTCGCACCGGGACTTACAACTCCTACTCGAACCGGACTGTCGGATGACAGTTGTCCTCCTAAGCGGCAGTGTACTCCCGCCTCTGTAGTAGTCTACACGGACCACCAGGAACTCCACTCTCCTTGTCCCACAAGGAAGTGGAAGGAGTTGTACCCTCCTGTTGACGTACTAGTCGCCAACACACTCTCCTGCCTCCTGTTGCAACTGCAGTTGTCCTTCCCTTGCTGCACCTCCCTTTTGCGGGAAGCACTTGCTCGGGCTCTCTCACGGTTACCAAAACCAGAGAGAACGACAACTTGCAGAGCAACTGGTTGCACTGAGCTGTACTTTGAGAAGCCCCCAATACCCCTATATATATAGGAGAGTCATGGGACAGGGTTCTCCATCCCGAGCAATGCGGGACTAAAGCAGGAGTAGAAGGGTTCGAGAATTTTCCACAAAAAGCAACCGGTTCGCAACTTGAAATGATCAGTTCACAACTAAACCGATCGGTTCGGCCATTGAGCCGATCGGTTGGACCTGAGCTGATCGTTTGGGGCACTCCAACTGATCGGTTCATGGTCCTAATCCGGCTCAAAAAGACTTTCCTTGTTTCGTTCCTAATTGGTATCGAATACCAATGTTATTCGCAATCGAATTGGGCAATTTGAAACCAAAGGAAAATTCTTGCCGACATGACTTTCCCAACTGGTCGGTTGCACCAGTTGAGCCGATCGGTTCAACCCTTGAACCGGTCGTTTCAACCTGGGCATGAGCCGATCGGCCTGGACACTCCAGCCGACCGGTTCAGCAACCTCAACCGACCGGTTCATCACATGAACCGATCGGTTGGGAGCACAGGTTGGGCAAAATCAGTCAATTGCGATTTCAATCAATCCGATACTCCAATCAATGCGTCCAACACCTTGAACCATATGATATTGAGCTATCAACTGATTGAGTGTTTAATTGAACTAATAAATTCCTTTAGTAATCAATCTAAACATTGCTTTGTGGACAAAACTCCTCTTCCAGGTTAAATCCTATGTGTGTGACCCTGCAGGTCCATTTCACGTTGGCAGTGAAAGTCCATAATACTTATGACTTCACAAGCAAAGAGCGGTGCCTAGTCACACATCAGTGCTACCCAAGTGAAAGTAGAAAGTTGGAGAACAACTTTCATCCTACAATCCGTGAATGGTGTTACAACGAATGTATAATTCCTTTGTCACTTATATCCCGAATGAACTCGAGGCATGGAACAGTCATCCTGTCAATGTTCATTCACTTCCTTGATCTCAGAGTAGACTGGAAGAGATATGTATGACATCAGTATCATATACTGATTCACACATGCGTGCACGCCTTTCTCAATCCTACTCATCAAGTGGACATGGATATCAAACTCCCTCAGGAGGGACAAATCCCATATCTATCACTCACCCCTCAAAAGCCCCATGTGTCAAAGCCACCCAATCATCACCTTTATAACAACCCATGTTTCAGGACTGCGTTTGATGATGTCAAAGTGTGCCCAACGACATGTGTTGAGTGCAGTGATTTCAGGTCTAAGAATCACACTCACCACCATCACTGTGAGTACTGATTGTGACTACCATCTCATGGTTCCATGTGTCAAACTCACGGTGGGTCTGTCCGGTACACTTGTTCTCTAACAAGTACCTATGTGTTTGGTTTGATATCTCTATATCATGACTAATGAGATTCTGTCATCAACCAACACCACAATCTAGTCTTGTGTGTCATTGCTGTCTATCTATCTTCAACAATGACATCCGACTAGGGACATATCAAGAATGTACAAACTCTTAGCATCTGTATGATCTCATCGTTCAGGTCATGAACCTGAAGCCATACGTCATTGAGTACTGTCATTCTCTAGACATTCAATCTGTTCTATCACTATCTCATATGACTGAACCAGAAAGAATTGGAAGCTTGCCTTTGATGTTTATCAAATCAATCTTAATGTATCCCACCAATCATCCCATGATTGGCTCTTAGGGCATACATACCAACAATTATTGCAAGTTGTTACCATTCAAAGACTTTCAACACTCTTATTGTATGCCAACAATAGGAATGACCATTATAGATAGGTGACTTCTATGAAGTAAAGTGTTCAAAACATAAGTGGCATAAAAATGTATGAAATGAACTAGGGTGGAAGTTTTTCAAATGTGGATGTCTATTGTGAAACCAACATGATAAAATGTACAACTTTTATCAATTCAAAGTATTGGTCGTCGTACTACATAGGTCATGGGAGTATCAAGAAAAATTGTGCTATAATATTAAATGATGAATTTGACTTTCAACAGTAGATTAACAAGTCAGATCAGTGAAAAGCTTACTTGTCCGTTGTGCTTTAGGATGTTATATTGGCAATCCAACTCTAATTGTGGTGTACATGTATAATCAAATCAAGACTAGACATGACTTCAAGAAAAACATTATCAAATGATAAATGATAGACAAATAAGTACTCTGTCACTAGGACTTTACCAATGTAGCAATGATGAATAGCCAACAAAACATAACTTTTGGTCTGATTTTGGAAAAGCTTTGAACTATATGAAAACACTAATTTTGTTTCTAATCAGCAAAATATTAGAATATCCCATCTAGTGGTTAATATGATTGTTTTGATTTCTTACCGTATAGTCACAAAACCAACTAGATAATACGTGTGTTATCTACATACAAAAGAAATCACATCGTATTACTTTACTAATTACAATTAATATTTGTGTATGTATCAATTATAAACTAAATGAGTTGATAGACTTTTTATACTAGGCATAATTGGTAATTGTGAATTGATAGACATCTCTTTTGTAAAGACCACTTTGTTCAAGTTGTTAGTGGTGAATTGAGTGGCCACTATGTTGTAATATGATTTCTAATTTAATTGAGCATGGTTAAATTATTAAATCAAGTGAAGTATGTCAGTTAAACTAGCTATATTGATTTTTTATCAACTAATTGCATCCCTCAAGTGTCATAGGATCCCAATGTATGGTTTGTTGGTGAGGCAAATGATGTATTCTTTCGATTGACAAATGGTAGACAGTAGCTGAGCATTGTACAAACTGTCTCGAATACCAAAGAACAGAAAATTTAGAATCACACTTAAAATCCAATTAATTACATGCAATCAAGAGTCCCTATTAAGAACATAGGGTTTATGTTATCAACGACTAATCAATCATATGCACACTAATACACACCTAACATTTCCTGTATAGACCTTACATGGAATTAGTAATACTTAAATGAGACCTAACCATCTCCTTTTTTAAACCAGACAAAATTGAAACCAACATGCCTCTCTTTCCCTAATATGACCTTAATTGAACTTAACTCATCAAATTATACTTGAGCCCTTGTTGTGTAAGTAGTTAGGTGGTGGCCTCTAGAACTTGGGAGCATAGCCGCCTAAGCAGTCATACCTAAACACTTGTTGTTTAAGCACCTAGGTGCCACAACCTAGCACGACAATGAATTCTATTATTTGTACATATATATTTTGTATTCATTCATATTTTTACATATACATTAGATAAGATATATATGTATATTTTTTATAATTACTCATGTTTTTACATATATGTTAGATAAGATATATAGCAGACTATGAAAATGTTCACAATACTAGAGACTCATTAACGAACACTTCCCTTCAAAGCATTGGGGCCCATTTTCTGACAAGTACATCCATAGTCGGTATGGGATGTACTCATGTTAGGATTATATTTTTAAGTCAAACAACTGCTCACTAAACATCGTGCGGGAATTTAATGGTTTAGAGGATGTTTTGCGCTGAGCAAGTTCTCATACCATTCTGTAAGGTATCCAGAGTTATTTCTAATGGCACCAACTCCTAAAACTAAAACTGGTCTCAGATTAGAGATGTCGCATACAGCTCGTGAAAACATAATTAACTAATGCGGAAGCATTCAATAAGCAGCGGATTACCAAAAATAACTAAAAATTAAAACCTTTTTACCAAGAGGTCCATCAAATGAAAACTTTCTCACATAGAACAAAAGTAACACATTTACATTTTGTATTTCAAAAGTACATCTCTTGTATCATCTCTCTCTCTCTCTGTGAATTACAAGCATCAGCTGCCCTATTAAACTAAACACAGGCAGTATGAAAATCTCGAGGCACTAAGCCAAAATCTCGAAAACACTAACGACTACGCCGAGGACCTGAGAGTACAGAGACGACACATAGGACTCTATCTACATCTATACAAGGTACAACATCCAGTGTCTCCACCTGAGACTTCACTGCTGTCCCTGCTGCTGTTGCTGCTATCCTTCACCTACTGAAGGATTCATGCCTCCTCGTCTGCGTCCACCTAAAAATGTGGTTCCCACGGGGGTGAGACAATTGTAAATTGTCCCAGTGAGAGATATAACTCTTTGCCAGTAACATTATTATTGCATCTTAAGAAGATAAATATGCACAAAGGAATCATATTTGTTTGACAGTAGATAATTTAATGTGTAACATATTAGAATAATATTCTTATCTAGAACATTGCAGCTATAACTTGAAAGAGCAACATGTCACTTATCCATTAAGGAATATTAAAAACATGTATAACATTTATTCACTACAGCATCATTACCACAACCTTAACTATCTTCAGGCTAGATCATATATCTAATACCTGGCATTGTCATTGTGGAGTCATGGCCTGTAGCCATACTTTTTTCCACAAAGTGTTGGGATCTTAATCCCTCAACTCACCAAGTACATTTCCTCTTCTTAACAAGTTCATCATCATGATTATAGCATCTAGATATTTGAACCCATAACTCACCATAGGATACTTATTACCACTTGTTAGGTAACTTTTACCTTCAGATCATCTGACCAAAGACATCATAATTCTTGTTATACAATGTATTTTACATAGTACACAAAGCTCAATGATTCTTGCTACACAAAGCATATGAAAGCTTATAAAGCCTATAAAACATTCTTAATAAACAAGCATCATAGCCCATACCTGGCTATGCTTCTCATCTCATCATCCCTGCATGATTAGTATTCATGGTAACAATTATAATGCTTTCATATCAGTATCATACAACACTAAGTAGTGTCATCCCTTTTTAGGGTTCATGATTTCTCTTTCACATCAGTACCATACAACACTAAGTAATACCACTATTCCCTCTTTAGGGTTCATGGTTTCTCTTTTATATCAGCACCCTTCATTAGGGTGTTCCATAAATAACCACTTGGGTTCTTAAGATCATATTATTAATGATCATCCCTATTCCATTGCTTCTCAAATATAGAAACCAAAAATAGATATCATAAGTATTCAAACATACTTATATATCATCCTCATTCATCATTGAATGTATTATCAACACAAAGTATGAGTATCACTCTCATCTTTATTAGAATATGATTGTATCATAGTCTATTGTTTGGAATTAACCTTTTCATAAGGCATGTTAACCTATACTTAACAAAGTGCATTTCATCTCAATGTAACAATTGTCATGACACATTTCATGTGTCATCTATTCCATTTATAATGGACTTATAACACATCATGGTATATCAGAATTAGGGTGTTGGATGTGATATCTATCATATCTTGATGAATCACTTTCCTCAACACCTTCATCTTACTTGAGTTTATTCACTTAGCTTGTATTAGGGTATTTCTTATCCTAATACTTATGCACTAGATCATCACATTCATCATGAAATGTATTGGTCATGATTCATCTATTTAGAAAACACAACCATTGCCAAAGGTATGGACTCACCCTTGAGTCAGGGACTATTAATATAAGGATATCCATAATCAACCTCTCTAGGTATTTCATTTGTCAATACATTAATCACCATTCCATCAATATGAATAGGATTTCCATAATTATAACTTAAGGTTCACTTAGCATCTCACAAACATATATAGATTTCACCTAGAATCACTCTTCATTAGAGTTTCACAAAACATCCTTCTATATCAGGGTTTCACCTAGTATTATGTGAAATTAAGGTTTCACAACACATCACCCAGTGTTAAGGCTTCACATTAGTATTAATGGCACTACCCTATATTAGGGTTTCATATATCTTTATCCCATTTTAGGGATTAGGATTTACCATTCACATCCAAGTGGGGTTTCTCTTTCCTCATACCCAAATTAGGGCTAAGATATACAATTCCTATTAAATTAGGGTTTCCTTAATTGTTACACTAAGTTAGGGTTACATCATCACCCTGGATTTATAATAACAGTCAGTTCTTCCCTAGATTAGGGTTTCACACATAGCATTACTCTAATTAGGGTTTCACACATAGCATTGAGTATCTAAATAGGTTCACCATATTGGACCTTCAATTACATGAGATATTCAAATGAATTAACCATGTTGATCTTCACAAATTTAATTACTTAGACCCTCAATGATCTTGGTTCTCATACATCATTTGGTTGAAAACCATTTGAAGAAGTTGTACTTGAAATCGAGTAGACAAAGTAGGTATTGAAACCGTTTGCACTTTGGGTCTCCAAACGGTTTGAGATCGTTTGGTCCCAAACGGTCTTGAGACCGTTTGGTCCAAACCCTCTCAAAACCGCATGGACCAAAAAGGCACTTCAACACTCAATCGACTCAATGTTTCAATCCATGAACCAATTATAAATTTAACCACTAGAGCATTCATCAATTGGACCACTGAATCACCATTCAATTAGACCTTCAATTTAGGGTTTTGAACCCAATTGAACTAGGTATGATAATCAAGAAACCATCACTTAGGGTTTGAAATCGAGAATCCACCAATGGTTGACATTGTGGAACCAAATCAATTGAAATCAATGAACTATCATCATCACATGATGTGACCTGACTTAAAATGGTCTTGGATGACCACGAAACGGTCTTGAGACTGTTTGGTTGATCTCCAAACGGTCTTGAGACCGTTTTCCCATTCCATCATCAAAAACCATGACATTCAATTAGGGTTTTGAACCATTGGATCGATTATCAAATCCGCACTTAGTTGCAAATCGATTTGGTACCTTTGGACCTTCAAACACTTAGCCATACTTAACCCTAGACCTCCAAACGGTCTTGGGTGACCCCCCAAATGGTTTTGAAACTGTTTGGGTCAATCAACCCAAAACATCATCTCAACCAATTTCAAAATCAGCACATAGCCGATTAGGGTTTGCAATTAAGGAATCAATCACATTTGGATCCATCAAGGACTACCAATTGGAACCATTGGATCAAGATCCAAGTACCACAACATATATCTTCAAACGGTCAACCATCTCAAACGGTCAACCATTCCAAACGGTTTAGAACTCAAACCACCAAACGGTTTGCAAACCGTTTGGTCACCAAATGGTTTGGTGAAACCGTTTGGACCCAACATTGAAACCGTTTGCCCTAGATATTTGAGGAGGTGTGTGCTTATGATTATGTCATCATCATCAAGCTCTAGAACCACGAAACTTGTTGTGATTTCCATGGAGATTGCATCAATCAACCAAACTTAATTTCGGAAATGTAGAAATGATCACCAATTGATAAGGAATTGATTGCAATAATAAAATTAAGGGTTCAAGTTATAAAACCCACCTCCAATTGAGCTCCAAAGCTCCAAGATCATGGAAACAATGGTGGATGAAGCTCCCTTCACTATTCCAAGGCTCTTCCTCAAGCTTTGAGTGAAAAGAATTGGTTAGATTTGAAGAGGGGATCGAGTTATGAAGAATTCATACATTGATTTTCGATTTTCACCATGGATTCAAGGTGAAAGGAGGTCAAGAACCTTACCAACAGGTTGGGGGTCGTCCTCCTCATCCTCCACAGCTCCTTGGTCGTTTTCCAAGCAAGGGGAAAGAAAAGAATCCGAAAAAGCCTTTGTTTTGGCTTGGAAAGGGTACTTTTATAAGAAAATTGATGAGAGAGAAAATTCTTTATAAAAGTCTTTTAATTCCAAAACTGTTGCCACCACTTCCCCCTTGGTTTCTTGCATGAAAGGGCATCTCTATATCCACCGAGCTTCCTTCCATTATCCAAGAATTAAGGTAAAAGAAATTAAGCACCTTAACCCTTATAATAAGAATATCCATATGTGAGTGGAAATTCTTTTCCTTATAATAATGGTGAGTGGAATTTCACCTTCTTCGGATATGCTCGTGCCTTTGCAAGGCGTTAGGCTCTTCCACACACATCTGAATCCAACCATTTTAACTTTGGTTGAAGGCCCTTTAATTAATACATTCATTTTTTCCCTAAATTGAATTAGGGTTTCACTTAGGATTAAATCTTGATTATTTTAATATCAAGATTCTCTCTCCTCCAAATTAATTCAAATGAGGCGCCCTTCTCATTTTATTTACCCCACATGTTTCTAAGAAGAATTAGGGACTTTGTTGAAGTGGTAATTTGCATATTGAACCCTAGGTTTTGGGTAAATTGCACATTACACCAAAACTAGGTTTTAATGCACAAGGATTGCTTTACAAGCTTAATCTTGGTGCCCAAGCTTATGGAAACCATAAAAATACATCATATTCCTTCTTATGATGTCTCAACATAAGAGGAAAATTTTATCATTTGCAATTTGCAAGTTAACCCCTCAACTTGGTAATTTGCACTTTAGTCCAAAATAAGCAAACATTGCTTCAACATTGTTCAAACAGGACCAAAATTGAAACATAAGTTTCTCATGAGCCCTAATTACTTTTCCCAAGATAAGATTAAGTATCTAATCAACCTCATTAGGCAAAACATCTAGGGTTAGCACATAACCCAGGTCAGGGATGTTACAAATTATCCACCCCTTATAAGGATTTCGTCCTCGAAATCTCAGAAAAAGGAGGGACAGATTATTCATTAATCATGCCCTCTAGTCTCCACATATCATCTTAATGTTATGGAGATATCATGGATCTATAATTCACACAAAGTTCTTTTCATTAAATCCTCCTAATCACTGTTTATGTTTATGCAGAGCATAAACCCCTAACATGTGATGTCCATATTATTGAAAGGAAAAAGCATAAAAGAACATACTTCAATCATCACTCAAGAATATTTACCAAAAGAGAAACATATATATCTAATAGAGATAATTCACTCAGCAATCCTTTATTTGTTTGGGAAAGTTCACTGAGAAAGTTTACTAAGAAATTAATTTAGAAATATTCACTGAGAAGGTTCACTAAGTAGTTTGTCTTGGAAAAATTCACTAAGTAAGTTCACTAAGTATGTTCAGTGAGTAATTTGTTTTGAAAATATTCACTGAGCAAATTCACTGAGTATATTCACTAAGTATTTTGTTTTGAAGATATTCACTGAGCAAATTCACTGAGTATGTTCACTAAGTATTTTGTTTTGAAAATATTCACTGAGTAAGTTCACTGAGTATGTTCACTAAGTATGTTGTTTTGAAAGTATTCACTGAGCAAATTCACTGAGTATGTTCACTAAGTATCTTGTTTTGAAGATATTCACTGAGTATGTTCACTAAGTATTTTGTTTTGAAGATATTCACTGAGAAAATTCACTGAGTATGTTCACTAAGTATTTTGTTTTGAAGATATTCACTGAGCAAATTCACTGAGTATGTTCACTAAGTATTTTGTTTTGAAGATATTCACTGAGCAAATTCACTGAGTATGTTCACTAAGTATTTTGTTTTGAAGATATTCACTGAGCAAATTCACTGAGTGTGTTCACTAAGTATTTTGTTTTGAAGATATTCACTGAGCAAATTCACTGAGTATGTTCACTAAGTATTTTGTTTTGAAGATATTCACTGAGCAAATTCACTGAGTATGTTCACTAAGTATTTTGTTTTGAAGATATTCACTGAGAAAATTCACTGAGTATGTTCACTAAGTATTTTGTTTTGAAGATATTCACTGAGCAAATTCACTGAGTATGTTCACTATGTATTTTGTTTTGAAGATATTCACTGAGTATGTTCACTAAGTATTTTGTTTTGAAATTTTTTTCACTTAGCTCTTCCTATTTAACCTCATTATACTCTCTAGATTGTTTCAGAATGACTACTTGATCAGAGTAATAAAAAAGATAACAATTTAGGAGTTTCATACTTGCTTAATCTACAATAATCATATACATGTCCAGGGTATACAAGTATTGATATTAGGTAGTATGCACTTTATTTACTATCATATTCTTCACTTTTCATATCATTATACACACAGGATTTTCCATTTCTAGATTTTCTCCAAGCATCACTTCTATATTTCATATTTCAACACACAGATAGGGGAAATTATAAAACATTTTAAGGAACACTGAGTAAGATATAAGTTCTCATCTCCTTTGTGTCCTTATAGGACTAGTCAGAGGAATTCAAAAACAACTACTTTCATATCTTTAGCACATCGAATCATGATATGAAATATCAAAACAAAACTATTTCATCTGACCTGTTTGGGACGTCTGTTCACGTCCTCTATTGTTACTAGGGAATTGCCTCCCTTGTGAGCCTTGTTGACTCTGCCCCTGAGGTTGAGTCATCCTCGTATCCCCATCTGGACAGTCCTTTGCCAGATGTCCTGGTTGTCTACATTGGTAACAGATCCTAGGCACAAAATGTCTACGAGATCCATTTACCGATGTTGATGCTATGTCATAGGCTCTGCTTGGAACATTACTATGATCCCTATCCCTACTTGACATCCATTGAGTCTGGGTATGGAATCTCGATGATGCTGCTGTTGCAGAAAATCTCGATTTCTTAAAACTTTCAGACCTTTGTTCTTGATACTGGATGTACACCTTATCACTAGTCTGTCGTTTCTCGACTTCAGACCTCTCTATCCTCCTTACTGACTCCAAAAAAGTGGAAAACCTCTCCCTGTTCTCTAAAGCATACACAGGAGTGGTTGGTTCGACATTCATCCCCTTCTCGAAATGCCGAATTCTTTCCTCATCACTAACTGCCATTTGCGGACAAAACCGCAACAACTCCATGAACTTAGCTTCATATTCGCTAATGTTCATCTGTCCTTGTTTGATTCTCTCAAATTGAAAGATTTTCTCATCTAAATACGTCTTAGGGAAGTATCTACTGACGAATTCTCATCGAAAAACCTCCCATCCAATTTCTTCACCTGGTATCTTATCTTCCTCTATCATCCACCAATGACCATCACTTCCTTTTAAGAGATACACAACATGTCTTACTTTTTCAGCTTCAGGAATATCAAGGATCCTAAAAGCCTTTTCCAGCTTTGTCAGCCACAGATCAACATCTGCTAGATCAGATGTACCAGCATAGTCTATGGCTCCAACCCGACGAAGTCTCTCAAAAGTCTTGCCGACTCCATAACCCTCATAATGGGTTGGTACCCTAGGTGCAGGTGGTGGCATCCGATCTGCCATATGTGTTATGGTTGTCAAGAACTTCTCAAATAGAGCATGGAGGGCAAGATTTTCTATCACAGCTGGGTCAATCTGGGGTTGTTCAGGTACATGCCCTTCCCTATTCTGGTCTCTTGCAACTCCTCCTGGTGCAGCAGTGCTGCCCTCAGCAGCATGTTCTTCATGTTGTCTAGACATCTTCAAGTTCTTCTTCTCCTATGTGAGCAGAAGATACTATCAGATAAACTGGAAGACACTTAGAACAGACTCTGCAACCTTAGTCCTATGTCTCTGTAGACTCAGCGAACCTAGAGCTCTGATACCACTTATTTGTCGAATACAACTTGTGAAAACATAATTAACTATTGCGGAAGCGTTCAATAAGCAGCGGATTACCAAAAATAACTAAAAATTAAAACCTTTTTACCAAGAGGTCCATCAAATGAAAACTTTCTCACATAGAACAAAAGTAACACATTTACATTTTGTATTTCAAAAGTACATCTCTTATATCATCTCTCTCTCTGTGAATTACAAGCATCAGCTGCCCTGTTAAACTAAACACAGGCAGTATGAAAATCTTGAGGCACTAAGCCAAAATCTCAAAAACACTAACGACTACGCCGAGGACCTGAGAGTACAGAGACGACACATAGGACTCTATCTACATCTATACAAGGTACAACATCCAGTGTCTCCACCTGAGACTTCACTGCTGTCCCTGCTGCTGTTGCTGCTGTCCTTCACCTACTGAAGGATTCCTGCCTCCTCATCTGCGTCCACCTAAAAATGTGGTTCCCACGGGGGTGAGATAATTGTAAATTGTCCCAGCGAGAGATATAACTCTCCTCCAGTAACATTATTATTGCAGCTTAAGAAGATAAATATGCACAAAGGAATCATATTTGTTTGACAGCAGATAATTCAATGTGTAACAGATTAGAATAATATTCTTATCTAGAACATTGCAGCTATAACTTGAAAGAGCAACATGTCACTTATCCATTAAGGAATATGAAAAACATGTATAACATTTATTCACTACAGCATCATTACCACAACCTTAACTATCTTCAGGCTAGATCATATATCTAATACCTGGCATTGTCATTGTGGAGTCATGGCCTGTAGCCATATTTTTTTTCACAAAGTATTGGATCTTAATCCCTCAACTCACCAAGTACATTTCCTCTTCTTAACAAGTTCATCATCATGATTATAGCATCTGGATATTTGAACCCATAACTCACCATAGGATACTTATTACCACTTGTTAGGTAACTT
This sequence comes from Alisma plantago-aquatica, assembly GCA_963693085.1. Taxonomy (NCBI): domain Eukaryota; kingdom Viridiplantae; phylum Streptophyta; class Magnoliopsida; order Alismatales; family Alismataceae; genus Alisma; species Alisma plantago-aquatica. Next base: position 155,752,658 of record OY856410.1, read on the forward strand.
TTACCTTCAGATCATCTGACCAAAGACATCATAATTCTTTCTATACAATGTATTTTACATAGTACACAAAGCTCAATGATTCTTGCTACACAAAGCATATGAAGGCTTATAAAGCCTATAAAACATTCATAATAAACAAGCATCATAGCCCATACCTGGCTATGCTTCTCATATCATCATCCCTGCATGATTAGTATTCATGGTAACAATTATAATGCTTTCATATCAGTATCATACAACACTAAGTAGTGTCATCCCTTTTTAGGGTTCATGATTTCTCTTTCACATCAGTACCATACAACACTAAGTAATACCACTATTCCCTCTTTAGGGTTCATGGTTTCTCTTTTATATCAGCACCCTTCATTAGGGTGTTCCATAAATAACCACTTGGGTTCTTAAGATCATATTATGAATGATCAAACCTATTCCATTGCTTCTCAAAGCTAGAAACCAAAAATAGATATCATAAGTATTCAAACATACTTATATATCCTACTCATTCATCATTGAATGTATTATCAACACAAAGTATGAGTATCACTCTCATCTTTATTAGAATATGATTGTATCATAGTCTATTGTTTGGAATTAACCTTTTCATAAGGCATGTTAACCTATACTTAACAAAGTGCATTTCATCTCAATGTAACAATTGTCATGACACATTGCATGTGTCTTCTATTCCATTTATAATGGACTTATAACAAATCATGGTATATCAGAATTAGGGTGTTGGATGTGATATCTATCATATCTTGATGAATCACTTTCCTCAACACCTTCATCTTACTTGAGTTTATTCACTTAGCTTGTATTAGGGTATTTCTCATCCTAATACTTATGCACTAGATCATCACATTCATCATGCAATGTATTGGTCATGATTCATCTATTTAGAAAACACAACCATTGCCAAAGGTATGGACTCACCCTTGAGTCAGGGACTATTAATATAAGGATATCCATAATCAACCTCTCTAGGTATTTAATTTGTCAATACATTAATCACCATTCCATCAATAGGAATAGGATTTCCATAATTATAACTTAAGGTTCACTTAGCATCTCACAAACATATATAGATTTCACCTAGAATCACTCTTCATTAGAGTTTCACAAAACATCCTTCTAGATCAGGGTTTCACCTAGTATTATGTGAAATTAAGGTTTCACAACACATCACCCAGTGGTAAGGCTTCACATTAGTATTAATGGCACTACCCTATATTAGGGTTTCATATATCTTTATCCCATTTTAGGGATTAGGATTTACCATTCACATCCAAGTGGGCTTTCTCTTTCCTCATACCCAAATTAGGGCTAAGATATACAATTCCCATTATATTAGGGTTTCCTTAATTGTTACACTAAGTTAGGGTTACATCATCACCCTGGATTTATAATAACACTCAGTTCTTCCCTAGATTAGGGTGTCACACATAGCATTACTCTAATTAGGGTTTCACACATAGCATTGAGTATCTAAATAGGTTCACCATATTGGACCTTCAATTACATGAGATATTCAAATGGATTAACCATGTTGATCTTCACAAAGTTAATTACTTAGACCCTCAATGATCTTGGTTCTCATGCATCATTTGGTTAAAACCATTTGAACAAGTTGTACCTGAAATCGATTAGACAAAGTAGGTATTGAAACCGTTTGCACTATGGGTCTCCAATCGGTTTGAGATCGTTTGGTCCCAAATGGTCTTGAGACCGTTTGGACCCAAACGGTCTTGAGACCATTTGGTCCAAACCCTCTCAAAACCGCATGGACCAAAAAGGCACTTCAACACTCAATCGACTCAATGTTTCAATCCATGAACCAATTATAAATTGAACCACTAGAGCATTCATCAATTGGACCACTGAATCACCATTCAATTAGACCTTAAATTTAGGGTTTTGAACCCAATTTAACTCGGTTTGATAATCAAGAAACCATCACTTAGGGTTTGAAATCGAGAATCCACCAATGGTTGACATTGTGGAACCAAATCAATTGAAATCAATGAACTATCATCATCACATGATGTGACCTGACTTCAAAAGGTCTTGGATGACCACCAAACGGTCTTGAGACCGTTTGGTTGATCTCCAAACGGTCTTGAGACCGTTTTCCCATTCCATCATCAAAAACCATGACATCTAATTAGGGTTTTGAACCATTGGATCGATTATCAAATCAACACTTAGTTGCAAATCAATTTGGTACCTTTGGACCTTCAAACACTTAGCCATACTTAACCCTAGACCTCCAAATGGTCTTGGGTGACCCTCATGGTCTTGAGACCATTTGGGTGATCCCCAAATGGTTTTGAAACCGTTTGGGTCAATCAACCCAAAACATCATCTCAACCAATTTCAAAATCAGCACATAGCCGATTAGGGTTTGCAATTAAGGAATCAATCACATTTGGATCCATCAAGTACTACAAATTGGAACCATTGGATCAAGATCCAAGTACCACACCATATATCTTCAAACAGTCAACCATTCCAAATGGTTTGGAACTCAAACCACCAAACAGTTTGGTCACCAAACGGTTTGGTGAAACCGTTTGGACCCAACATTGAAACTGTTTGCCCTAGATATTTGAGGAGGTGTGTGCCTATGATGATGTACTCATCATCAAGCTCTAGAACCACGAAACCTTCTGTTATTTCCATGGAGATTGCATCAATCAACCAAACTTAATTTCGGAAATGTAGAAATGATCACCAATTGATAAGGAATTGATTGCAATAATAAAATTAAGGGTTCAAGTTATAAAACCCGCCTCCAATTGAGCTCCAAAGCTCCACGCTCACGGAAACAATGGTGGATGAAGCTCCATTCACTATTCCAAGGCTCTTCCTCAAGCTTTGAGTGAAAAGAATTGGTTAGATTTGAAGAGGGGATCGAGTTATGAAGAATTCATACATTGATTTTCGATTTTCACCATGGATTCAAGGTGAAAGGAGGTCAAGAACCTTAACAACAGGTTGGGGGTCGTCCTCCTGATCCTCCACAGCTCCTTGGTCGTTTTCCAAGCAAGGGGAAAGAAAAGAATCCGAAAAAGCCTTTGTTTTGGCTTGGAAAGGGTACTTTTATAAGAAAATTGATGAGAGGGAAAATTCTTTATAAAAGTTTTTTAATTCCAAAATTTTTGCCACCACTTCCCCCCTTGGTTTCTTGCATGAAAGGGCATCTCTATCTCCACCGAGCTTCCTTCCATTATCCAAGAATTAAGGGAAAAGAAATTAAGTACCTTAACCCTTATAATAAGAATATCCATATGTGAGTGGAAATTCTTTTCCTTATAATAATGGTGAGTGGGATTTCACCTCCTTAGGATATGCTCGTGCCTTTGCAAGGCCTTAATATCATCCACACACATCTGAATCCAACCATTTTAACTTTGGTTGAAGGCCCTTTAATTAATACATTCATTGTTGCCCTAAATTGAATTAGGGTTTCACTTAGGATTAAATCTTGATTATTTTAATATCAAGATTCTCTCTCCTCCAACTTAATTCAAATGAGGCGCCCTTCTCATTTATTTACCCCAAATGTTTCTAAGAAGAATTAGGGACTTTGTTGAAGTGGTAATTTGCATATGGAACCCTAGGTTTTGGGTAAATGGCACATTACACCAAAACTAGGTTTTAATGCACAAGGATTGCTTTACAAGCTTAATCTTGGTGCCCAAGCTTATGGAAACCATACCACTACATAATATTCCTTCTTATGATATCTCAACATCAGAGGAACATTTTATCATGTGCAATTTGCAAGTTAACCCCTCAACTTGGTAATTTGCACTTTAGTCCAAAATAAGCAAACATTGCTTCAACATTGTTCAAACAGGACCAAAATTGAAACATAAGTTTCTCATGAGCCCTAATTACTTTTCCCAAGATAAGATTAAGTATCTACTCAACCTTATTAGTCAAAACATCTAGGGTTAGCACATAACCCAGGTCAGGGATGTTATAAGAGAGTCAGCTAGAATGAACCAAAATAGACAAGAGAGACTCCATCATGATGTCTATAGGATTGGTGGCTTGGATAGAATTATGAAGTTCTACACGTAATGTTTTTGGATGAAGCTATTGAGGAAGAGGGAAATTCCCAAAGAGAAGTATACTAATATAATGCTTTCCTTGGGGTTGGGCATAAAGATTCACAATTTGTTGTGGAACTGATCTATAATTATGGTGAGTTCACATGACATTGGAACTGGTTTAGGACATTTTGGCATTGCATCATAAAAATAATTACAAGTTGGTTAAAATGTAAGGGGCAAGGGAGGCAAAATTACTCGTGAACTTGGACCTCTTAAAGGTGGAACGACTATTATTGCATTTGTCCAGGACCCTAAAGGCTATATCTTTCAGCATATTTAAAGAGACCCCACACCTGAACCTTTGTGCCAGATTACGCTTTGTGTTGGTGACATTGACATGTCTTTAAAATATTATAAAAGGGCATTGGGTACGAAGTTGTTGAGAAAGAGTGATAATGCAGCCTACAAATACACCATTGCCATCATGGTTATGCGGATTAGCACCAAATGACTATTCTAGAATCAACATATAACAATGGAATGACAGATTATACATAAGGGACTCCTCAAGTTTATATAAGCATGGATGATGTTTATAAGAGAACAATAGTCGTCAAAGAAGTTATTGAAGAGCATGGAGGAAAAATTTACTCGCCAAATTGGACCAATTCTGGAATTAATACCGAGACTACTTCATTACTTGGCCCTGATGGCTGAATATTTTTCCTTGTGGATAACTTTGATTTTCTCAATGGAGAATGTGGCCTAATTGGGCACTTATTTTCAATGGGTACATAACTATAGAAGAACATCTGTCTTATCCACCTTGGTGTCATTCAATAAATTACCCTTTGTCATGTAAAACAAATCTTTGTGATGTGTACTAAACGACTACTGTAATCCCAATATCTGAACATGTGTTTGACGCTTATAGTTGGTAACGTGTTTTTCTTCGTGGGAAGTAAAGTAGAGGACATGTTACATCTCAGATTCATGGTGGGTTTCTTTAATGGTTATAAGAATACTCACATTCACTAATGTTGTTTTTTTGCTTTACTTGCAAAAGAATTCTACATTATATAGATGTGATACATAGTGATGTTAACTAATCAAATTAAGGGGCGTGCCTCTAAAAAGAGTAATACAGTGGTCAACTAGAAATAAGCAAGTACACTGTTTATGCTGGTACAACATTATCTCATTGTTTGCATTCAATTAAAAGTCAGATTTCAACAAAGCTCATCTAAAGACCATGAAAACAACAACATTATGTGGAAAGATCTGTGTGCTTGTTTTCAGTCTTCAAATGCAAGCCTTGAAAGCATCATTCTACAAGTGCAAAGGGAGTATGATGGAAAAAATGGAAATATGTAGTGTAAATTGTTCTAGTGTGTACATACATAGATTTACTTGGGAGTTAGAAACTTAGTCTTCAAGAAATATGATGCACGAAAAACACAAGCCAAGGAAAGCTCAAGCTACTTAGCATTTGCAAAATGAGAACCCAATAGGATAAGGTCTATCAATGACAATAACATTGTAGAGACTCTATGTTAAGCTATGAAACTAAATAAACATAATCGAACATGAGACTGGAGTAATCTGTTTACATATTAAGATATCAAGTTTGAGAAAGTAAGATTCATATGATTTTCCTTAACTATTAATAAATAATAAATATAAATAGGTAGACTCATAGCAGTTGCACATAGTAGGTAGGCAAAGCAAAACATGACACTCCCTAGGTCTTTGACACATTAGTCTTCATCCTTACAGTCCAAATTATGCATGCATATTTTTCAAAAGCTTGCCATTCCATAGTGGTTTCTATTACTCTAGCAACAGTGTTAACTAAACATTTGGGTGAATGAAAATAAATTGCTTTCTCCTGTTATAGTAATATGTGATCTATGGTAGAGATGATGATGACTACTTATAACTATATACATTTTAAACTTATTTTGTAACTAAGTAATAACTAACTATAAGTTCACAAATTTATCAAATGGGATGTCTGTATATATGTGGTTCTCAACTAAAATGGCAGTGGAGCAGGTCCATATCACCTAGAAATATTGATTTGATTGCGCATGATACAACAATGACATGTAGAAGCATGCCCTTAGGAAAATAGGTTGAATAGCATACCAAGGCTGATGTTCTCTTAAGGTCTGAGTACTAGAGTGCAAACATTGAATAACATGCTAGCAATTGTTACTCTTGGTTGCACATAGTTATGTCAATGTCACATGTTAGGGCCTATGATTTGGTAAACTAAAATTGCATAACACGGTATGGTAGGCTCCTTTCAGATTCTACCACATGCCTTGTAAATTAGATATGAATACTGTGACTAATTGCCCAACATCATCTATGCCATAGCATTATATATTATGCAAGACAAGTATCTGCCATGGTAGTAGACTTTCACAAAGGCAAGAAAATACTTTATATGGTTTTGTAACTTTGTTAATCGACAAGAGAATGACAGTAACATTGTCAGTTGGGTTAGGAGATGATCTATGTTCTTCCATTTTTTTTAGAGAGACAATCGATATCCATATCGAAAACTTATGGGAAATAGCTAGATGGGAGGCACATCTTTTCATGGTATAGGAAAGAAGGTTAAAGGGAGATGGGGCTGAAGGATGTGTTAAGTGGTACTTTCTGTTTAGCCAGAAATTAATTAATGATCCAAATTGTAAGCAATTAGTATGTTGACATTGGATAGATCGATGTCCTTTTGTTAATAGATTTATTAGGCAGACACCTGCAAAATATTGAGATCCTGAAGCTAGTGATGGTTGAACCCCTAACGTGTATGAGTAATAAAATACATAAGGGATTTATCGACTACTTTTCTGGTTGGCTTTTTAGAATTAGCTTCTCTTTCTTAACTTATCATAATCGTTAATCAATGTATATAATTTTTTACTTTTGTCAAATAAAACGCAATGCACACAAAACCTTCAGTCAAAGTTGATTCATAGAATACTCAATGTTCTAACATAGTTGGGACCTTGAGATAGCCTAAACATGAAAAAAGACTATAACTATACACCTTGAACTGTAATTGGGTAATATTTCTAAATTAAAATACTTACTAATGCCAAGAAAAAGGCCATGGTTCTAGATTTGTCAGAGTGAGCGCATTTTGTTCTTTATTATGTTCAGAAACTACTAACAAATAACTAGTTAGGACTGATCTTTCTATCATTAATGTGGGTATACTAGTCATTTATTATTATTGGAATACAAATTATGTTGTTTTGTTGCAGCAACGTTATGATTAGGTTGAGAAGAATTCATTTATGTACTTGCAAATTAATATTGACCCAACAACTAGAAAACCACGTAGGGGAGTCGCTTTGCTCATTTCTTATTAGATGCATAGTTTTGTCTCCATCCCAATTATGTGAGCGCTATTAGAAAGATAATTTAGTAGATAGAGATTAGAGAGACAAAATAACAAACAAAACAACAAAGATAATAATTTATGGATGTATTTACTCTATTAGATAACCACAATATCTGACTGTTTGGATGTTTGCTGTGGAAATCAGTGTTGGAGTGCACAACCGTGGAAGTCTAGAAGAAGCAAAATCACAAATACTTTATATCCTATAATACTCCTCCCTTCTGCAAGGAAAAATTATCATCATTTTAACATTTATGTAATTATGAATCTAGACCTTGTCATGACAAATACTGAGAGAGAATTCAAATAAAACATATTTAAACTCAGAGTAACCTGTTCAACCTTCCTTCATTGAATTAGAGTGCAACCGCGGAGCCGGTGATGGCAGTAGTGTGAAAGGCATACCAACCTCTATGACTCAAGTCTCAGTGAATTTCCGGTAGTGTTTGAACACCATTCCTAGAGGTCTCACAACTAGATGGATCACCAATCGCCTCTCACAGTATTGTTGCAGCGATTTATCCCAAGATTGTTGGCCCCTGAAGTCCAAAAATTAGAAGTAGAAAAGATAAATTAGAGAAAGTACGACTCTGACATGATACTTGTATCTTCTACCTGTAACATTGAAGTCACCCGCTAACACGCAGGGAGAGCATACGAAAACAAAGGAATGGGGCACATATAGAAGGGACATAGGCGCACGAAGAGGGAACAGAAGGCACATGAACATATAATAGAAAGCACACTTTAACAGTCTGAATGGAAGAACCACGGAAGAGCCTCCAAGGATAGTGTGATGGGAAAGCGTTACGCGTGCACCAAGAGGAAGGGGATTCATGGGAAGCGCACGGTTGATCGGGGTCAGAGAGATGGGGAGACAATTGGATTATTTCAATTAGGGATTGACTTTCAGGATGGGTGATATTTTTCTTTTAGTAATGGAGAGAAAATTGGTACATTATCATTTCAGGAAATAGAATGGTGCCTTTTATTTTTCATGGTGTGCGCTCCTCCTGACTTTCCCTCCTAATATATCTCATTATGACACTTTTTTTTCACATGCCATTATCACACGTGGTCTAGATTAAGTAAACCAATAAACGATTCTCTTTATAAGGATGCTAGAAATAATTGTCGAGTAGGAGAGGATTTTTTGTGGTGAACAATAGCCCAACAACTCCAACTACTCTACTCACTCTCTAACTTTTCCCCATCAGATTTTGCAAACCCATTGCATGACATTTGACATAATATCTTGTTTCAGCAATTTATGACTTGGCCTATCAACAAATGGGAGATACATGAATGACAAGTAGACAATATGTTGTATTTATGATTTATAGATGGAAATATTCCAAGTATGTAAGGATTATATAAGTAGTAAGATAGAAGGTGGGAGAGTTAGAATCCTCATATGTTAGCTACTAATTAGTAGAAACAATACAAAATGGAACTAATAAACTTCATCTTGCAATCATACTAGTCTGAATGTAACTATCCTGATAGTTTATAGTCAAGTTCTAAATATGAAACCTTAAAATTGATAAATGAAAAACCAAGATGAATCATATATTCCATAATCTAACTAGTTGATTCATTCCTCTAATTTTGGGTTTGGCATAAACATGACCTCAATCTTGGGGTTTTATTGAGTATAGGGTTGGTCATGTCATGTCAATTAAAATTAGTTAATGTAAATTGGGACAAAATCAAGTTTGGTTCAGGTTCACTCTAGTCCCTGTGAAGTTGGGTTTGGTTCTATGTAGTTTTCCATCATGTCTTTTGTTAATATTTGTTATAATAAATTATGTATGGCTCATGTCAATCAGTTGTATTCATTGAATGCCAATTAGGTCAATATGGGTTGTGGTCATGCATGTTAATCCTTTGCTCCAAGTTGGGTCGGGTATTAGTGTGTTTAAGTTGCTTCAGATTTGGGTTCACAAATGTGCACCATACTACCATGCCTATTGATTTTTCCTATAATAAAATTTAGATATCTTCTCATACATTGCATAGGAAGCATTCACAAAAAATTAATATGAAGAATAGGTAAGGCGTCATGTGTGTTATTGCAATGAAGGGATAAAAATGATGAGAAGTATTCAATTGGTATTAGATAGTTAAATGTTTGTTTGTGAGACACAAACCTAAAACTAATTAGGAAATGATGAGATTAGGATATTGATGACAACAATGGGCTAACTACATTAATTGTATGTGAGAAAGAAGGCCTTTAATATCTAAATGCCAATTACGTTAATGTGTAGAGTGACTTAAAAGCCAATATACTATGAAATCTGAGAGAAGAACATGTCAGTCAGTTGCTGCATTAATGGATTAAGAGGGCTCAACTTAGTGCAAAACGAAATACAAAAAGGGGGAACAGTTTGCAAATAGATTTATAAAAATTCTAACTCGAAACACTTCAATAGTTGACCATATATAAGCCTATAGGTTAATGCATTTCAATAGAAAAATAGAAATATAGAATTGAGACATAACATCAAAACCACGAGGGCAGTCCCAATTATCATATATTACTACTTGAATGTATTCAAGTACCTTATTGAAAGAGATTGTAGAGAGACATCATGACATATGTCATGGACTACAGTAGAAGGGACAAAATGAAAATTAAGCCAGCCACAACCAACTATATTAATTCATCATATAAATTTACTAGAAACATGGTAAGATTGTTCTTCCCTTTACCTTTAAAGTAATCAACGATCAGTCCTTTGGCAATGGGCCATAGAACCATGGCATGTTAGAGAGGTTCAAATTTGATCATATATGACTAGTACCCAATTTGGGAAACCATCAAAAGATAAATAGAAATGATTGGAGATCTTAAACTCAAAATATGGAATGACCTAAGAGAAGAGGAAAGAAGAAGATAAAATAATGGTAGAGGATGAGGATGAAATGGCAGATGAGCATGAAATGGAAATGTACGGTGATAAGCAAAAGGGAAGTATACCAAAAAGGTGAAGTGGATGCTACACAAGTATAGGGCCAGTAGAGTCCAAAAGACGATTGTGGTAGATCCTTCATCATGGGACATAGAGGAAAGCCCTCCTCGAGCAATTCCTAGTCTATCACTTTGTGGTTCTCTTTTAGAAAAACTAGTTAGATTTCTTCACAGATTATGATGGGCGTGCAAATTTTTTTATCAGGTTGTTGTTGCTTACCTTGTGGAAGAGGCACAAAGGCGACGCGCATCCGAGGGGTAGGAGGAGCAAAAGAGGATTTATGTAGTAAGTTGTTTTAGTAGGAAAATGGATGGGAGAGATTTTCTTTCCTCCTTAATCCACCCACACCCATGTATAAATACAAGAAACTTATTCTCCTATTATTCTCTCAACACTATCGTTTAAAATGGTAGAAAAGTATGATGGAAATGACATTATTTGTTGTAGTCCGAAGTCAAAAATATAAAATCTTATATGACATTTAGTGCGGGTTTGTTATATACTTGTTATATCTTCTTGAATTGGGGTTATTTTAGGTATAGTTATGTTTGTTTGTGTTGATGTCAGATCGGGTTGAGGTGAGATAAGATCAAGTGAAATTGGGTCAAGTCAATTTGGAGTAGGGTTGATGATGGGTCTAACTATGTTGGGTCAGATTGATGTATGACTGAGTCTAGACTGGGCCCAGTTGATTTTGAATCAAGTTAATGTTGGGTCAGGTTGACATCATGTCAGGTCAATGTCAATATCAGGTCTGGTTAAGTTGGGCCATATTAATTTGGGTGTGACCTTCTCAGGTTGACTTGGGCCACATGTCCGATTTAGGTAGGGTGTCAGGTCAATTAGATAACACATTTTTAAATCATACGAGGTTTTGTGTAACATCCCAAAAATTTAAATTTATTTCATATTTTGATACATGTACACTAATATAATGACATATAAGGAATTCATGGAAAAAAGTTAATCAAAACCTAGATCTAGTTGGATATGTAGATTCTAGATTCCTTAATCCACTATTGTTCAATTTTGGAGCCATTTGAATTTCGTTTGACCCCTCTTATGATTTTATAAAGTTTCTATATAGTTGAAACCCTAATTAATGGATAATGTGATTCATGCATGACTATATACTTAAGCTATGTGATTTTTCTCACTGTCACGCAATGTATATATAGGCCACATTCATTTTCCTTAATGACACACATAAGTCTTTACTATCACACTCTTTAGTACTGGACTTCCTGTTGGGTCGTTGGATGTGAATCAAACGGCGAGATGATCATCTCCCACCTTCAGTAAAATACCACTGGGACTCTATAGTTTAGCATTATCTTTCATGATTCCCTCTCAATCTCATGCTCTTACATTTCCCCACCTTATCACAATACTCTTGCTCCTTTAGATCCCAAGCAGAATCCAGAATCTATTGAGCATCATCTCACCTTTCCTCTCGGTCTATGCATGAAATGCCCAATAGGGTTGGGACTCCACTCACCACCCGGTTGTTGTAGACACCATATCTAAGGTGCACACCCCTTATTATATGTCCAGAAACAACCTACACCCCACTATGATCTCCTCGCTTCCTTCAATTTCAACTATGGTAGCCCGAGGCTCTCCAACCTACTCGACTTGCTCCTCTTGCCTAATATATGCTGGTCCAGTTCAGCATCCCAACAACCCAGTCCACAAAGATGATGAGGGAAGCAATGGAACGGTCATCCGGGGACCAAAGAATCTTCTTCACCACTTAGTTCTTCTTAATTGAAGATATCCCATGGTTTCCCCCTTTTTTGCATGTTTCTTCAGTACATGAATCCACGAAGGAGATCATAGCGTCATTTTTCTTGTTCTATACATCGGTCAACTTCATGGATTGAGTATGTACTCGAGCGCACTTCTTTTCCCTATTTTAGTGTTTTGAGCAGGTGTCGACAGGTTTCCCCTGTTCTTCCTCTTCTCTGCCATGGCAACAAGGTGTTCTTAGTCTCCTGACCACCATGGAAAGGGATGTCATGCTTTTTGGTTTCGGTCGGAGGTAGCAAAGGTGCCTAGAACCTCGGTTTCTGATGGTATGAGCAAGATCTCAATTTTTATTCTCAAATTCTTGTTGTTTTTTGCCTGTTCTCTCCGTCCATATCTTCACGTGAGCCGGGATGGAGAAAGAAGAAACTAGATGTTATTTTTCCAATTTTACCCCCATGATATAGATTGTTCAGTCACGCCCACATGGGCATGCACGTGATTTCCCACCCCTTTCCTTGACTATCTCAATCGCACGTTTTGAGTAAGTGCCAAGCCATGTGGCCGGCTCCTGTTGGGCCAGCTCAACACCGGGCCATATTGCTGATTTCAGATATGATTAGTGACGTGGCTTTTTTAAGCTTTCTAATTGGTCATAATGTATCCAATCTTTACAAATTCATGGAATTTGCTGCAAAGATCAAATGCAGATGAACATTATATAAATTTTGCTCATTTTTCGAGCTATAGATGATGGACTAGGTTTCAATGCATGTTTTGTTTTGGTTTTCATGAAACATGGGACTTATTATAATTAGGATTTACAGAAACATGAAACCCAAAACATCACGTTAAAGATTATTCATGAATGAATGTTAATTGACTTAGTATTAGTTTACTATCCCAAGAGTGTGATTAGGGTTTCATCAATCCCAAGAGTGTGATTAGGGTTTCATCAATCCAACAAGAACAACTAAGGTCTTCTCTAATAGAGAGGTAAGCATGTCCATGAACTTTGAGTATTTAGTATTAGTTTTCATCATTTTATGATTACAATGATAATCGAGTTAAACTATATTGGAGCCATGTACTTCAATTTGAACATTTCTTGCATCAGTGCTATTATATGTTTCTTATGCTCTCAAGTTATATTTCAAGATTTATGTCATGTTTATGGGAAATCCAAGTGAAGTTGATTATGTCAAGTTAATGATGAATCATGTGATGAGTTTCATAATATGCCCTCATCATGGTAATGATAAGCCTACGGGCCTTATGAGCACAATCACTGTATAAAATGAGAGGACACTATAATCAACCATAAAGATTAAGTTATATGAATCCAATTATAATGTGCAATTAGACTCATGCTTTTCCTTAATGCCAAGTTATTATTTTGACATAACAATACTCAATGCTTCTTTCTCTAACATGGTTTTTATTGCATGCATGTCTGGAGGGCGTGATGCCCGTAGGTATAGAGAAAATTCAAGGATAGATCATATGGAGACCAGTTTAAGGAATAGATCAAAGTTTCTCAAAAGACACATATGGTGGGGTGCTATCTACAATAGAAGATCCTAATGAGTATAGATAATTTCTTGTATGTCTTCAATAATGTTTAATCATGTCTGTTTAGTTAGTTTCATCTCAGGAACTCAACTGTAAACAATGTACAAATCAAGTTCGATATTAATGCATGGTTGTTCTTTACTTTATTTGCAATGATTATTATGATTATGACATCCCTCTAAGCTAAAGTGCCCCATGTTATGTAAGACATGGGAGTTGCTTCCGTTGATATATGTATTCAAAAAGGGGGTGTTACAATAATGGTATCAGAGCAAATAAGTAGATCGACACCAGAAAAGTCATATGTTTTAGACCTAGGTATTGAAAACGTTACTAAAAGATATTAAAAATCAAAGTAGAGGTCTAGTCAAGAGATATAAGAAAAATAAGGATTAGAGTTATATGCCTAAGTATTTTGGATTTTTATGTTAACTCTAGAATAGTGTGTAGCATTCTCTCTCTTTTTTTCCATTTGCTTGTGGTATGGGATACATGCTTATGTGGTTTTGTAGAGAGAATGTTATGTGATAAACTCATGGTTGTCTTGTCCTTTCAAGTGCATGTGGTATGGGACATGCGTATGGGAGAGGTGCTAAGATATGTCTGATAAGATATGTCACCACTGAATATATGACCAACCACCATGTATTTAAAGGGGATATAGAAAATAAGGTTTGACATTAAAATTTGAGACATATAGTCACCTAAACCTAATTAGTTACATAATAAGACCAAACATGCAAATAAAGAGTAGATAACTTGAAAAAAAAATCATGCACATGCTAATGTTCTCTACTATATTATGATTATGTGTTCAAATTGAACATCATGTATTACTGCTATGCTTATAAATTATGAATTATGAAATTATAAAAATCATGTTTAAGTATAAGAAATCATGTTAAGTTGATATTGTCCTCTCCATCATTTATGTGAGCCTTCACCAGCCTTATGTGAGACTTAATTGGCCTTATGAGCTCTGTGGGAGCATTATGTGAACCTTCATCGGCCTTATGTGAGCCTTAATTCACTGCTACAGATATAGCCTTCGACGTCGGGTAAATAAGCCTTTTGACGTCAGTTTTTAAATGACACCCAAGTGGGTGCCACTAAAAGTAGATGTCTTCCACATCGGTTATAAAACTGACAACAAAGAGTCGTTCTTGATTGCAACCAAAAAAAGAAATACCAACTGCGCTTTTCATAAATAAACTAACTCCGTTGACAACTTTTTATTATCATTTATATTAAAAACTGACAACACAGAGCCGTCCTCGATTGCAATAAAAAAAGAAAGAAGTGCCAGCTGCGAGACCATAGTTGTTAGTTTTTAAATAACAACCGACTCCGGTGACAGCATTTTGTTGTCGGTTATATTAAAAACTGACAACAAAGAGCAAACAAAAAAAGAAGCATCATCTTTGGGACCAAACCACAGTTGTCGGTTTCTATGAATAACTGACTCCGTTGAACTTTATTTGTTGTCGGTTTCCTATAAATAACTGAGGGGTTTAACATTTGTTGTCGGTTTTGTAATTTAACCAACGACAATTTTTTGATTTTTTTTCTTATTAGTTTGCATGCCTACTGTCCTTTGGTCAGTAGGATGTAGAAACCTACAGTTATGAACTGCAGGTTTACATCATCCATTAATATCAGCCAACAGCAGGCCACAAACCTGCAATATTAACAAGATGGACAATTTTATATATAGATCATGCGATTCAGACACATGTATAAGAACATTTAATTCATTCATATGATTCACACACATGTAGAAACATGTAGTTCCATTCTCTCCTCCATTTCATATTCACAAACATGTAGCAACCTGCAGTTCCATTCATTCATCTCTTTTGACATTCACACACATGCATATGTAGAAGCACATTCATCCATTCATTCATATTCACATTCACACACATGTATATAGATAAGACAATTAATAAAAATCCATTCATGTCTTTCAAAGTTTAACATGTCACCAAATACAAAAATAATGTTACGACATCAAAGTTTAGAAATGTCATTCTTTATCAGAATCATCATCGCCATCACTACTCTAAGTATATTAAAAAATTCCCAACACTTCTAAGTCTTTTACCCATTGTTCTCTTATATCATCTAATTGTTCCATTGTATAGGGACTATGTACATCTAATAACTTTTCCCCTGTAATGAAGTCACTACTTTTAAACACCTACAAAGAGAATGACATATATATATAATTAATAAGATTAATATATTTCATATTATCTAATGAGACTAATACATGTTGTATGCTATTGATTTCCAGTGTAGCATGTATGAAAATTAGGTCCATATATCACAACACGTAGTATGCACAAGCCCAACCGTTATCTTGTTTAGCACACTATAAATTTCAACATACAAAATGTTAATAAGTAAAAACAAGCATAGTTCACATAAATAATATATACATTGGAGTCAGAAAATTACTTTCACAGTCTCCTAAACTAATTGTTTCTTTGTCTTGCATATTTTTCCTCCAACTTTTTTGAAATCTTTTAAGCCCTACATGTTAATGTAACAAATTAAATTGCAACATTAAATAGTAATGTAATAATAGATGTTAACGGATATATATATATATATATATATATATATATGAAAATTTTCTCATGTGAATAATGGCCTTTTCATTATGTGTCCATAGCTCTGTAATAGCTTCCTTGTAGGATCTAGATAATAAATAGTGAACGTCTTGGGGACAATAACCAGTAAATCCAAATGCTTACCACTAGAGATAAGAAAGTTAAAAATATATAACACAAAATCCACAATGAAATGTAATTTTCTTAAGTCCAAATTATAAACAAAGTAAACTTACTCAACATTGAATGGAGCTATTATCACGCTCTTCTTTGTTTTACCAAAATATTAAAAGTGACAGAGCAGTATAAGGTAACTGATGAAGGGTATTTATATGCAATACTGATCAAAGATGGAATTAGAAATACCACATGGGTAAATGAAAAATAAATACAGACGTTGTATAAGTGGCTGCAAAATATATATTATATATGCATTAATATATAAGAAACCAGATCACCGTATATAATATAAGGTATATAGATATTAAAACAAAATCTCACCACATCCATAGCTCTATCACAGATGTATTCAGCCAATCATACCTAAACGAATCCAAAATATCTTGTATAAATAGATTGTTATCGTATGATTGGCCTACAACATCCTACAGAATATAAACATTTATAGGACGCTATTTGTTATGTTCTCCTATCCATATTACCATACCCCTACAATTAGGACCTATCGAGTGGTATAGGTCCTTTAGAAGCCAACTAGGTATTGTAGGAGGAGGTTGTGGAGGTGGAGGTGGAGACAGAGCTGTAGCGGGTTTCTTCCTTTATATATATAATTTCATATCAATTGACTTGTATATACACGCTAACAAATTAACGTAATGTAAACTTACCAAATCAGTATAGAAGACATCTATTTCGGGCCACAATATCACATTTCTGCCTTCTGCTTCACCAATTGTTTCAATATCTGGGTGGGCATATGGCAATGGATGTTGCCTCCAATGAGGGAATACAAGACTCGGCGTCACACGAACATAACCATCTGGTAATGGAGTGCCATGAATCACTTGCCTTGAAAGGCATGGGAAAGCCTCAGCCTCTGCAATGACAAATTCTTTGACTCTTAGACGACATGACCTCAACCCCTACAAATTACATAGAGTATGTTATATACATATATACATAAACATATCATCTTGAAAAGATTAGCTACTATGTCATAAAAATACTTACAACGGATGTGCTAGATGGTGGGTCTACAGGGTTACTCCCAACCACATCTCTTGTAGGGGAAGAGTGGCACAACACATGTACCGTCTGAGTGGTGGCATGAGACGCCTGCCACTTGCTCATTGCTTCATGGAGTCTCTTATCAAGTGCTTCCTCGACTCTACTATCAAGTACTCCCTCGACTCTCCTTTCAACTAACTCATCTACCTATACATGGACAAAAGAAATGCTAACTTTTGATTATTGAATTCCCTTTGCAATTAACATTAAAAAAAAGAATAGGTTACCTCAACTTTTGAAAATCCCACTTTTGGGATATGTTTGCGCCGTGATGGCCCAAAGAAGGTTTTTATGCCCACACCAGCGTCTGCACCCCTAACACATCTAGGATGCTCTGGCTTACCAAGAGAAACTTTCAATTCATCCCTTGTGCCCTCAGGGATGAACTTGCCTTGCTTCCTCTACTCATGAAGCTCTCGCTAATCGCCATCAATAGAAATTGGCAAGTAAACATAACAATCATCAATATTGATTGCATCTGAGAGTTGAAGTTTACCATTTTTTCAGCCGCCTCAGCAGTTGTGGGCTTGGTTATATCTCCTTTCTTGTTTTGCCTCCCAGCTATCCACACAACATGTCGAGGAAGATTTGTAGGAGTAGAAGTAGAGGACTCACCAGTTTCCTAAGTAGCAGCAGACTCAGCTACATCAATAGCTAGTAGTTTTTGGCGAACACCTTCATAGCCACTTGGACCCATCGTGTGGTCATGCACATTCAGAGCATGCCTTTCTCTTTGAGCCTCACTGATAGCCTTGTTAGTAAGCATATTGAATTGGTTAGTAACACTAAAGGTCAATCATGAATAGGTGAATTCATAAGAATGCATATTAATTAAATTGGGAGTGACACTTAATACCTTGATTTCATTGGTATTTGCCTTGGAAACAAACACCTCCCAATCCTTTGGGTCCAGGTAGTTCCATTGCTCAGTGGATGACTTCTTCCTATTCACAGCATCTCGTATGTATAGTCGGTGGAGATTTGTCCTATAGTTCCTTAGGACCCTCCCACAGTGCTGCATCACCTTTTTATGATGTAGACTTTCATCCAGTTCGAATATACTATGCAAAATTAAATATATTTAATATACTAGTATCCTAAAATTCATTATTCTGCAAAATATACTCTGCAAATGATAATAACTTACACATAGTTCTTTCCATACTAAATCTTTCTTTGCTTTAGGAACTTTTAGCCAAACACAATCTAAATCATGACTACAATGGCTACAAATAAGAACCCAAAGATATGAAATAAATGAGTTGCAGTTCACTCCAACTGGATTTCCTGCATGATCAAAATCCACAACCAGTTTTGGTCCATTGCCCCTTTGTTTTATTAACTTGTTCATCATAGTGATGCCCCTTTTTTTCTCAATTTTTTTGCTTCTCATCAAGTGTCACAAGGTTTTCAAGGGGTACATCCTCCTGAAAAATTGACAAAAAAAACACTTATAGGATATAACTTATAAATGAACATATAGATTGTCACAAGGTTTTAAAAAAACACTCATTTTAAAACTTACATTGCCAGGCGGCGCCTCATTGATATCCTCACCCTCATGGTAATCATCATCACGATCATCACCCTCATGGTCAGCCATATGGAAGTGTCATTAAAAAAATCATTCATTTAACATAACTAGAAGAAACATAAAAAATAAACATATAAAAATAAACATATAAAAAATAAACATATAAAAAATAAACATATAAAAAAAAGATGTTTCTAATACTGCGATTTATCAATTATTGTTCCTTCGGTGTGATCTCAGCACACATATAAGTCATCGTTAGATTCAATATTTGGTGTTGGCAACCCAACTGAGAATGGACTCGAGTCATCATACTTATCATAGTACTCTTCTTCATCTCTAGGATCTTCAATGAACTGTCTTTTACCATGAAGAACAACCGACCATTTTTCATTTGTAGGATCATCGATAAAAAATACTTATTTCACCTGTGATGCCAATATGAATGGTTCACCCTTCTCGCCGATCTTTTCAAAGTTCACTAATGTGAAACCCAATTCATCCACTATAACTCCTTTGGTGTTATCAACCCAATTACATTTAAAGAGAGGAATTCTGAAATCTGCATAGTTAAACTCCCATAAGTTTTCAATGACACCGTAATATGACATTTTAGCTTCATGTGGACTCTTATTGTGACAATGTGAGTTTTCCATTATTTAATTTATCTTTCACCTTTATAATGATCATTCATAATATCTTTTGACTCCTTGATCAATATAGATACCCAAAATCAAATTCTTTTGTATTCTATGAATTTCATGCACTTTTGGGCACCTTATTTAACTTAATACACCTCTTTGATCAAGTTCTTGAATTGGACTAGTTAACTATATCTTTTGGTCTCCAAACTTGTACACATTATTCTAATCTTCATGTTGAAGTTATGGTTCAAATTTGAGAGCATATGGACCTTCCCATGATTTTATACAATTTTTCTAAGATTCCAACATTTTCTTAGCTTTTTAGCCCTTTTCCTTCCTTTTTCCCTCTCTTTTCCTTGTTGGGCCCGGCCCATTTCCTGGCTTGGGGCGCCGCTGGGCAAGGTGGGTTGACCCAGAAGCCTTGGATCTTGATCCAACGGTGCTGGGGTCATCCCCAACCTTGCGCTTGGTTTGGCAAGGACCACGATGGACCAGCCGTCACCTCGCCCGACCCCAAGCGATCAAACCTGACCGGCTACACCCGAAAACTTGACCAATGAATCCCCCAGCTGTTCTTGAAGATTCCGCATGTTTTAGTTGGGTGGAATTGTTGCTTGGAGGACAAGGGAGCAAGCCAACCCATGGGGTGCGCCGCCCCCTCTCATAGCCCTAACCCTAGCTTTGAGTCCCTATAAAAAGACCCCCGTTGAGGTCGGCCCGCCCCCACGATCACGAGCAGCGCCTCCTTTCCTCGCGCCTTGCCCTCCTTCTCCCTCTCCTTTCTTCTCTGGCCACCGCACTACCGTGGAGCACCCCTGCTCGCGGATGGGCGTTTGTGTTTAGGGCGAGCAGCAGCTACCGCTGGATCAAGGTCCACGCTAGTCCTCATCACCGTTCAACGGTCTGATCTACGCGAGTCTCCCCCTCTCTTGCTCCTTGTCCGCGGGCACGTGCCTGGGAGCACGTCCCCTCCCTGCCGTCGATCAACCTCACGAGACCACGGTAGATCACCGATCAACGGCCCCAGATTTTCGGTATTTTTTCTGCCTCTCTGCCCTAAATTCCAGTAAATAGCCTAATTCTTGAAAAATCGATATCTTAAGATCCGTAGCACCACAAATAATGAAATTATAGTCCATTTTGATCAGAAAAATCCAAATGACCTGGTAAAAATACTTGTGAAGCTTAATTCTCGATATTTATCACTGATATGCCATGATCATGATCCTTTGCCTTTTTAATTATCTCATATGATGATTAATCTTGGAGAAACTCTTATTCCTGTTTCTAATGATCATTTTGAGACACCAAATCAGTTTTGACAAAATATGGGTTAGACATGATCCTCTTAATTCTTTACCATAAAAATATGAATCATATACTCTGAAATAAGGTTTATTCTTAATATAATGATCTAGAAATCCCTCTTTATCATGGGACTCCCTAATCTAATTTCGAGTCCTTTTGTACTATCTGATATTGGAAATGATCTAGAGATTTGAATAATGATATTAATAATTAGGGTTGACATGTATTCCTAAATATACCTAGGAAGGTAATCCATTCATGAAACCTATTTGATACTTGAATATTTGTTGAACTTTTTAGGAATATTGTTGATGACCTAAACCTAAGGTAGAAATAGGAAAATGTAACCCTAATCTCGAATAACAAATCATGATCTTTTTACACTATGATCTTGACCCTTGATCCAATATTTTGATCTAGGATCTGACTCAAAGGGTTAATCTACTCTCTCTCTTGGGATCTATAATCCAAATACTCTTTAGAAAGGTACGCTATTATACTACTCCTCCTTGGTTGTATGATGATATTTTCTTAGGTAACTCTTGAAATATGCTTGGCTAGTTATTTGGATGAAATATTGTTCCCTATGAATAGTCTTCCATTTTTCTTCTATATTATATGTTGAGAAACATGAAATCTAAATCACTAGACCCATTATGACTGCCTGTATATTGATGTTGATAATGATGTTGGAAAAGTTGATAATGTTGATATTGGATATAAGCAAAACTCCTTCTTTGGAAGGCGGGATTTTACACTTGGATCTCCTATCTCATATGATGAGAAGGAGCTTGGTGACCCCCCATCGCGTTGGGGTAGTAGAGTCACCCACACTAATATAAGCATGCTTCTTGAATTACAACATAATGGGAAATTCGTAATAACATTTGTGTTGAACAACATTTTGGTTTTTGGAAAATCGTTCAATAATGTTTTGAAGCATAAGTCCTGCCAAGCATACTAGTTTTTCTTATAAAACTACTTTACTTGTTTTTATATAGCGTACCGTGCAATTGCATTGACATTGTGTCTTGATTTTCTCGATTTTAGGTAATGCAAGGAACTAGATTCATCTACTCTTTCATCTACTGCAATAAAGACTACTACATCTTATGGACTCTACATGGGAGCTAATTGTAAAAGGGATGTAGTTTTAGGCTAGTTCTTATCTTTTTCTCTTTCCTATTGCCTACGGGCCTATGTACTAAACATTTTTGGTTCATTTTAATAAAGAAGGATGTTATTTCATTTTTGCATATTATCTGTGTGTGATTTTCGGGCCACTCAGGGTCGGACACTCTCATAACTCTAACACTGCCCTTTTGGACAGTGGGATTGGGATTAGGGTAAGAATGGATCCGTGATAGTTGGTATCAGAGCCATAACACACTTCATATGCATTAGTGAAATGATGTTCTTAATCGCTGAACCAAGGCATCCCTAAAGTTCACTATGGTGAAAACTGAGGTGTCTAGAAAGAGCACAAAGGGGGTTCTGGCATAATTCCTCCTATCCGTCTTCACGGTGGTTGAGGTTCCTCCTGCTCCACCTGGCCTTAGTTGATCCAGAAATGGATGGAAGGACTTCCTATAACCCTAGAGAGTCTTCTAGCATCTTATCTCTTCTTTAAGGATTACCCAAGCCACCTATTAGAAGGAAGTAGGATGACTCCTCATCTTCTCGTTCTCCTTAAGGTGTCATGACTTGATCTATATACTCTCTCTATTTTGGGTAAATTAAGGACGGGAAGAACTAAAATCCGATAATAAATTGAGAAAACTCGTTGCAATATTACCGTGATCTATCATATTCTTGCTTTGAAGGTTATAAACAAGAAAACTTATATTAGTTGAACTCTTGCAGATGGCCCCAAAAACCAGGAACAACAGGGATGGTGAAGGGACCTCTGGTACTAAAGACAAGGGGAAGAAGCCCCGCATGGAGGATGGTGAAGATGTCGGTTCTGCCAATAAGACCAACAATATGGGGGAATGGGAACTAAAACAAAAGGCCATTATGGATTCCCTTCATGACCTAGCTGTTCGTACAGCATCCCTTGTACCAACCCAAAACCCAAAACCCACCACTATCCAAGATTTTCTAAAACTCAGCCCTGAAACCTTCTATGGGGAAGACAAAGATGATGTCCTAGACAAGGCTGATGCCTGGTTAGTGTCTATGGAAAACACTTTTAGGGTTTTGAGGAGCCCTGAACAAGACAAGGTTGGTTTTTCCACCTACCAATTGAAGGGAGCAGCCAAATTGTGGTGGGAGAATTATATCCGGTCACAACAGGTCATCCCTGTCAACTGGGAAGCCTTCAAACCCATTTTCACCAACCGTTTCCAACCCACATCTGAGAGAAAGGAGAAACAAAAACAATTCCTCACCCTTACCCAAGGAACTAACACAGTGGCTGAATACAACCGACAGTTCCGCCTGCTGGAGAGGCATGTCACCAACCTCACCGAAGAACAAAAACTTGACCGTTACATTGATGGGATTTTCCTTACCCTAAAAGCTTTTGTATCCTCATCCAAACCCACCAACTTTCAAGATGCCTATGACCATGCCTTGTCCATGGAGAGGACCCTGGGGATGGGACACGGGAAACCTTTACCTACCCTTGCCTATCTAGGCCTGACTGAAGTTGTACCTGCAAAACCTGAACCGAAGGGAAAACCCCATATTGGTGGCAATAAGAACAGGAACCGACAGAAGAACCAGAGAAATCCTCCTGCCCAAGGCCAGAACCAGAACTACAACTGTGGTCCTGCACAAAACCATAATCATGGCCAAAACAGGGGTCTAGGCCGGAACGCCAATATTCCTCATTGTCGTAACTGTGGTAACTTCCACCCTAGCCAGTGCAAGTATCCGTCCACGGTCTGCCATTACTGCAAATAGGAGGGTCACTTCAGAGATAGCTTCCCCCACCCTCCTCCAGCATGGGCCAGGCAAGGTGAACATAGACAGGTTCGTGTCTTTGCTGTGAATGCAGATGAGGCGAAGGCCAATGAAAACAAACTCATGGAATGTACCTTTTAAATTCAAGATTATTTCCAGAACTTTATATCATGATTATCTTGTACATTGTTCTTACACAAAATATATGTATACGTAGGTATGATGCAAATCTCCGACCATTTTGTTGTTACTCTTTTTGACTCTGGGTCAACAAACACTTTCATGTCTAAGAATCTTGCCCTTATGTTGAATCTTGAATCAAGGGACTTAGGGTACATACTTGATGTAACTACCCCAAGTGGGAAGGTGAAAGTCTCCTACTATATTGTCGAGAAATCCCTCTGTCTTATGCTAGACGTAGTTTTGAGTCAAATTTCATAATATTAGACATGGAAGACTTTGACCTTATTTTAGGGATGGATTGGCTCCATAAAAATCATGCTCTAATCGACTGTCGTGCCAAGAAAGTCATTATTTCCAAACCCAATCTCCCTATTCTTGTAATTCCTGGAAGGAAAGATTGAAATCAAAACGTTGTCATTTCTCTGATTAAAGCCCAAAACTTGATAGCTAAAGGGTGCAAAGCATACCTAGCAACTGTAACCATAGTCAATCCTGATACGAGTGCCCTAGAAAACATTGATATAGTGCGAGAGTACCTGAGTGTCTTTCGTGAGGAGCTCCCTGGGCTACCACCAGATCGTGATGTTGAGTTTTCTATTGATTTAGCACCTGGTACCACACCTATTTCTCGGGCACCCTATCGGATGGCTCCTACTGAATTGACTGAGCTAAAAAAGCAGTTGCAGGAGTTGCTTGACAAGGGTTTCATCCGCCCTAGTACCTCTCCTTGGGGAGCCCCCGTTTTATTTGTCAAGAAAAAGGATGGTTCCCTTCGCATGTGTATTGACTATCGTATGATCAATCAAGCTACTGTGAAAAACAAGTATCCGCTGCCCAGAATTGATGACCTTTTCGATCAACTCCGTTCTACCCATGTCTTTTCAAAAATTGATCTTCGTTCTGGCTACCACCAACTCAAAGTCAAGGATGAATACATTCCTAAAACAGCCTTTCGAACTCGATACATGCATTATGAATTCCTTGTCATGCCTTTTGGGTTGTCTAATGCCCCTGGTGTGTTTGTGAACTTGATGAATAGTGTCTTCCAACCTTTCCTCGATGAGTTTGTAGTGGTCTTCATTGATGACATATTGATATATTCGACTGATACTGAATCACACCGCTTTCACCTTCGCAAAGTTCTTGACATCCTCCAATCTCAGAAATTCTATGCAAAGTTGTCAAAATGTGAATTTTGGATTTCTGAAGTCATGTTCTTGGGCCACATAATTTCTGGTGGGAAAATTTCTGTTGACCCCGCCAAAGTCTCGGCTGTTCTTGAGTGGCAAGCCCCAAAGAATGTTTCGGAGATTCGCAGTTTTCTAGGTCTTGCTGGCTATTATCGACGTTTCATCCAGAACTGCCTTGCCTCTCACTAAGCTCACCAGGAAAGGAGAACAAGTTATCTGGTCAAAGGAGTGTGAGTCCAGTTTTCAAGAGCTAAAGACAAAGCTGACAACTACACCTGTCTTGACTCTTCCCTCGGGAAATGATGGGTTCGTCATCTTCACCGACGCATCAAGGTTCGGTCTGGGTTGTGTCCTCATGCAAGAGAGAAAAGTAGTTGCTTATGCCTCTCGACAATTGAAGCCAAATTAGGTCAACTACCCAACCCATGACCTCGAGCTTGCCGCCATCATATATGCTTTGAAAATATGGCGACACTACTTGTATGGTGCCACCTTCGACATCCTCACCGACCATAAGAGTCTGAAATACATCTTGACACAGAAGGATATCAATCTCAGACAGAGGCATTGGCTCGAATACCTTAAAGACTATGACTTCACCATTGCCTACCACCCCGGTAAGGCAAATGTGGTGGCCGATGCACTCATCAGAAAGCAGGCTAAATGTGCTGCTGTCTTCACTACGGAATGGAAGAACTTGGAAGTCATGTCACTTTGGGCCCCAAGGCGTATGGGCAACGTTCTTAGATTGGCCAGTGTCCATGTAAAACCGGGCCTCCTCTCCGAAATCCTGTCAGCTCAAAAGAATAGCAAGAGCCTTGATGATATGACTAAGCTTTTAGAGAAGACCCAAACTCATCTGACAGTCGGTATGGATGGTGGAATCCGATACAAACAGTGCATATGGGTCCCAGAAGATTCAGTCATGATAGAAATGGTGTTACGAGAAGCTCACGGGTCAAAATACACGGTGCATCCTGGATCGACGAAAATGTACAAGGATCTGCAAAGGCACTTCTGGTGGAGGAATATGAAGACCGACATTGCTACTTTCATCTCCAAGTGTCTGACCTGCCAACAGATCAAGGCTAAACATCAACGTCCAGGAGGTCTTCTACAACCCCTACCTATCCCCGAGTGGAAATGGGAAAACATCACCATGGATTTCGTGGTGGGACTACCCAGGACCAGGAAAGGGAGTGAAGCCATTTGGGTTGTAGTTGATCGTCTGACTAAATCGGCCCATTTTATTCCAATCAAGACAACAACCAAGGTTCCCGAGTTAGCAGAACTTTATGTTCGAGAGATAGTCGGGCTGCATGGAATTCCTGTATCTATAGTATCAGATCGTGATGCAAAGTTCACTTCTCACTTGTGGCGACAAGTACAGGAAGAACTGGGAACTCAACTGAATTTTAGCACTGCTTATCACCCCCAAACTGACGGACAATCTGAGAGGACAATCCAAGTTCTAGAAGACTTGCTGAGATCATGTGTCCTCGATTGGGGTGGTTCTTGGGACCAATACCTTCCTCTCATTGAGTTTTCCTACAACAATAGCTACCAATCCAGTATCGGCATGCCTCCCTATGAAGCTCTATATGGAAGACCGTATAGATCTCCACTTTACTGGGATGAAGTAGGCGAAAGATGAATTCTGAAATCTGAGGAACTACAACTCTATTCTGATAATGTCAACCTAATCAAGCAAAGGTTAAATAGGGCACAAGATTGTCAGAAGTCTTATGCTGATGCACACATGACTGACACTCAGTTCTTAGTAGGTGATCATGTTTTCCTGAAGATTCGACCCATTCAAGCCATTGCAAAGAACAAAGGAAAACTCAGTCCTAGATATGTGGGTCCTTTTGAAATTCTGGATCGTATTGGGGAATGTGCTTACAAGTTGGCTCTACCTCCACAATATAGCATGATGCACAACGTCTTTCATGTGTCGAACCTGAAGCGGTATGTCAAATACCCTAGCCATGTCCTCAATCATGAACCAATTGAATTAAAGGACACCCTTGTGTACCAAGAAACTCCGGTCAAGATACTTGATACTCGCACCAAGGAACTCAGAAATAAGAAGATCGATATGGTTAAGGTGTTGTGGAAGCACCATGGGAGTGATGATGCTACTTGGGAGTTGAAGTCAGACATGGAGGAACGTTTTCCTGACCTCTTCAAGGAAGTCTGAATTTTGGGGACAAAATTCTTTATAAGGAGGGGAGGATGTGACAATGTGATTTTTCCATTATTTAATTTATCTTTCACCTTTATAATGATCATTTATAATATCTTTTGACTCCTTGATCAATATAGATACCCAAAATCAAATTCTTTTGTATTATATGAATTTCATGCACTTTTGGGACCTTATTTAACTTAATACACCTCTTTGATCAAGTGCTTGAATTGGTCTAGTTAACTATATCTTTTGGTCTCCAAACTTGTACACATTATTCTACTCTTCATGTTGAAGTTATGGTCCAAATTTGAGAGCATTTGGACCTTCCCATGATTTTATAAAAAATTTCTAAGATTCCAACGTTTTCTTAGCTTTTTAGCCCTTTTCCTTCCTTTTTCCCTCTCTTTTCCTTGTTGGGCCCGGCCCATTTCCTGGCTTGGGGCGCCGCTGGGCAAGGCGGGTTGACCCAGCAGCCTTGGATCTTGATCCAATGGCGCTGGGGTCATCCCCTACCTTGCGCTTGGTTTGGCAAGGACCATGATGGACCAGCCGTCACCTCGCCCGACCCCAAGCGATTAAACCTGACCGGCTACAACCGAAAACTCGACCAATGAATCCCCCATCCGTTCTCGAAGCTTCCGCACATTTTAGTTGGGTGGAATCGTTGCTTGGAGGCCAAGGTAGCAATCCAACCCATGGGGTGCGCCGCCCCCTCTAATAGCCCTAACCCTAGCTTCAGGTCCCTATAAAAAGACCCTCGTTGAGGTCAGACTGCCCCCACGATCACGAGCGGCGCCTCCTTTCCTCGCGCCTTGCCCTCCTTCTCCCACTCCTTTCTTCTCTGGCCACCGCACCGTCGCAGAGCACCCCTGCTCGCGGGCGGGCGTTTGTGTTTGGGCGAGCAGCAGCTACCGCTGGATCAAGGTCCACGCTAGTCCTCATCACCGTTCAACGACCTGATCTGCGCGAGTCTCCCCCTCTCTTGCTCCTTGTCCGCGGGCACGTGCCTGGGAGCATGTCCCCTCCCTGCCACCGATCAACCTCGCGAGACCACGGTAGAGCACCGATCAACGGCCCCAAATTTTCGGTATTTTTTCTGCCTCTCTGCCCTAAATTCCAGTAAATAGCCTAATTCTTGAAAAATCAATATCTTGAGATCCGTAGCACCAAAAATAATGAAATTATAGTCCATTTTGATCAGAAAAATCCAACTGACCTGGTAAAAATACTTGTGAAGCTTAATTCTCGATATTTATCACTGATATGCCATGATCTTGATCCTTTGCCTTTTTAATTATCTCATATGATGATTAATCTTGGAGAAACTCTTATTCCTGTTTCTAATGATCATTTTGAGACATCAAATCAGTTTTGACAAAATAAGGGTTAGACATGATCCTCTTAATTCTTTACCCTAAAAATATGAATCATATACTCTAAAATAAGGTTTATTCTTAATATAATGATCTAGAAAGCCCTCTTTATCATGTGACTCCCTAATCTAATTTCGAGTCCATTTGTACTATCTGATATTGGAAATGATCTAGAGATTTGAATAATGATATTGATAATTAGGGTTGACATGTATTCCTAAATATACCTAGGAAGGTCATCCATTCATGAAACCTATTTGATACTAGAATATTTGTTGGACTTTTGAGGAATTTTGTTTATGACCTAAACCTAAGGTAGAAATAGGAAAACATAACCCTAATCTCGAATAACAAAGCATGCTCTTTTTACACTATGATCTTGACCCTTGATCCAATATTTTGATCTAGGATCTGACTCAAAGGGTTAATCTACTCTCTCTCTTGGGATCTATAATCCAAATACTCTTTAGAAAGGTACTCTATTATAATACTCCTCCTTGGTTGTATGATGATATTTTCTTAGGTAACTCTTGAAATATGCTTGTCTAGTTATTTGGATGAAATATTGTTCCCTATGAATAGTCTTCCATTTTTCTTCTATATTATATGTTGAGAAACATGAAATCTAAATCACTAGACCCATTATGACTGCCTGTATATTGATGTTGATAATGATGTTGGAAAAGTTGATAATGTTGATATTGGATATAAGAAAAACTCCTTCTTTGGAAGGCGGGATTTTGCACTTGGATCTCCTATCTCATATGATGAGAAGGAGCTTGGTGACCCCCCATCGTGTTGGGGTAGTAGAGTCATCCACACTAATATAAGCATGCTTCTTGAATTACAGCATAATGGGAAATTCGTAATAAAATTTGTGTTAAATAACATTTTGGTTTTTGGAAAATCGTTCAATAATGTTTTGAAGCATAAGTCCTGCCAAGCATACTAGTTTTTCTTATAAAACTGCTTTACTTGTTTTTATATAGCGTACCGTGCAATTGCATTGACATTGTGTCTTGATTTTCTCGATTTTAGGTAATGCAAGGAACTAGATTCATCTACTCTTTCATCTACTGCAATAAAGACTGCTACGTCTTATGGACTCTACATGGGAGCTAATTGTAAAAGGGATGTAGTTGTAGGCTAGTTCTTATCTTTTTCTCTTTCCTGTTGCCTATGGGACTATGTACTAAACATTTTTGGTTCATTTTAATAAAGAAGGATGTTATTTCATTTTTGCATATTATCTGTGTTTGATTTTTGGGCCACTCAGGGACGGGCACTCTCATCCCTCTAACACTGCCCTTTTGGACAGTGGGATTGGGATTAGGGTAAGAATGGATCCGTGACACTTATCCTTTGCACTGGTAAAAAATAATGAAGATGCTTGAAGGGTGACCCCACTGTTTTGGACGACGCTCTTATCATCTTGACACTTTGTGTAATATGAGAACCCATTTATGTCAACCCTCTATAAGGCATAACATTCATTTTTGGTTTAAAGGTGAGGCATTTGATATTTTTAGCAATATTATTAGGTGTTTGAGATAGTTGATGTAATACTTTATCTTTAAACCACTTAATAAATGTCTTGTTATGCTCTCTAGCAAACCACATTGAATGGGCTCGAGGATGTTGTTTCTTGATAAAATTGGTATGTTCCACGATATAAAGACTCACTTCGTCGATGTTGTGTAAAATATACAAATGAGCTTGTCCCAACAGCTCACAGCTGATTACTTTCATCCGTGATCCTAAAATCCCTTTGCCAGAATACTTCTCAATATTCTTGTCATTTACAGGAGCGTCATTACCACTCAGAAAGTCATTATAACCTCTCTCGCCACATAACCTTCAATAATAATCCTTTCAGGCTGATAACAGTTTCGAACATCACCTTTAAAAACACTCATGTATCGTTCAAAAGGATACAACCAATGCAAGAAAATTGGTCCCAACATTTTGACTTCCCTAGTCAAGTGGACAACAAGATATACCATGATATCAAGGAACAAAGGAGGAAGAGACATCTCAAGATGACACATGGTAACAACCACTTCTCTTTGTAACTTATTGAGAGTCTCAGGATCAATAATTTTGTTGCACAGACTGTTGAAGAAGAAATAAAGTCTGGTGATTACAAACCTTACATGCTTCGACAATATAGATCAAATTTCCATAGGAAATATTTGTTGCATTAGAGTATGACAATCATGAGATTTAATACCTATCATCTTCAGATCTTTCATTGATACCAATCTACCTATGTTGGATGAGTAACCCTGTGGCACCTTAACATTAACCAACCACTCGCAAAAAGCTTTCTTCTCCTTTCTAAACAATGTGTAACAAGCAGGAGGTAAACATGTTCTCCGATCCCTACTAACTACTTATGTTAATTCTTTCCTTATTCCCATTTCACGTAGGTCCATCCTGGATGTGATCCCATCTTTAGTCTTACCTGGTATATTCAGTAGAGTACCAATGACGCTATCACAGACATTTTTCTTAACATGCATGACATCGATACAATGTCTGAGTGCCAAAGAACTCCAATAAGGAAGATCCCAAAATATTGACTTCTTCTTGAATAAAGATTTGTCACACTGTGTGGCCATGGTACATTATGATCTCTTACCAAATTCATTGAGAAAGTCTTTTAGTCTTTCATAAACAACCTCCCCTGGTATAGGTTTAGGCGCACTCCGTTTGTCATTCCATCAATTGAACGCTTTACGCAACCTTCGATATGGATGAAATTTTGGAAGGAACCTTCGATGACCATGATATAAATTCTTTCCGCCTTGTTTTAGCCATATTGAATCTGTGTTATATTCACATATAGGACACACTTTAGATCCTTTGACACTGTATCTAGACAAAATCCCATATACAATAAAGTCATTAACAGTGCAAAACAACATAGCGTGCAAACGAAATGTCTCTCTACATGCAGCATCATAGGTCATCACACCTTCACCCCAGAGTTTCTTTAAGTCATCAATCAGAGGTCCAAGATAAATGTCGATATCATTTCCAGGTTGTTTAGGGCCCGATATCAACAACGACAACATAACAAATTTATTTTTCATACACAAATAGGGAGGAAGATTGTATATAACAAGCATAACCGGCCAAGTGCTATGTTGGCTGCTCAATGTCCCGTATGGATTCATCCCATCAGTACAAAGCCCAAGTCTTAGATTCCTGACTTCTTCACCAAATTCTGGGTACAATAAATCAATCTTCTTCCACTGTGCGGAATCAGACGCATGTCGTAGCATCCCATCATTATTTTTCTTAACCTCTACATCCCACGTCAAATTTTTTGCATCTATCGGATTGGAAAACAAGCGTTGAAACCGTGGTATTATAGGTAGATATCACATCACCTTGACAGGAGAACCAGTTTTAGACTTCCCTGAAGTCATCATTTTATACCTTGATGCACCACATTTTGGACAATCTTTTAAATCCACATTGTCCTTTTAAAATAATTCACAATCATTTGGGCATGCGTGTATCTTCTTGGCCTCCATTCCCATTGGTCACAATACTTTCTTTAACTCGTATGTTGAGATTGGTAGCTCGTTTCCTTCAGGAAGAATTTCTTTCAACAAAGACAACAATGACGTGAAGCTTTTGTCGCTCCATCTATTGTTAGCCTTCAACTTATACAATCTCAACACACTGCTAAGCTTCATAAACTTAGTACAACCCGTGTATAACGATTCTCAGCATCATGCACAATGTTCCTAAACATGGGAGGTGGATCGGTGTACTTTACCCCACAACTATCCAGCATCTAATCAACGATGTCTACTGGAACTAGTTCGTTCACATCTACATCATCGGAGGCAATTTCTTCTTCCACACAAGCACTACTATTGACATCTACTGATTTCAAGTTTGAAATCTCTCCATTCCAGTACAATTCTGTATAGCCTTGTACAATCCCGTTGTACATGACATGACTTTTGATTTCATCCAATGCTGACTTTCAAGTTGTTACCGCAATGCCTACATGGACAGTAGAACCTATCTCCAGGTTGTTTCCTATGTTCCTCCGCAAATCTAATAAACTGATCAAGACCAGTAATAAACTCTGGGGTGCAACAATTTGGAATGAACATCCATTATCTATCCATTCTACGATCAAGGAGAAAACAAGTATATATTAGGGTTTAGGGATTACATATTAAGTTATGATTATTAGGGTTTATTATTTTAGATTTAGGGGTAAAGATTTAAAGATTAGATTTAGCGTTAAAATAATAGGGTTTCGGGTTAAAATATTTGATTCCAGGGTCTTATATATATATATATATATATATATATATATATATAAAATAAATGTGTACCTCCTATCCCATTCTTGAACACCTAATCTCACTAGTAAGTGTATAATGTATATTGGGTTTTCAAGAAAATTTTGACAGCATTTCCCCACTGTTCTCCAAGTACATATGTACTAAGAGAACAAATGGGGAAATGCTGACAAAATTTTCTTGAAAACCCAATAAACATTATACACTTACATCCTAAGTGAGATTAAGTGTTCAAGAACAGTCCCAAACTGGGGACTGTCCAAGATTTACTCCTAATGAGTAAATCTCGGACGAGTTTCTAGATCAACAGTGTACATGCATGTTGTCATTCCTATAGCAATGATCCTAGTTTCATCATTCATATCCTAGGTTGGTTAATAATAGCAACATCTTGTAGTCTTAATCATATACCCTAGTCTAGGTACCACATTCTATAACATTGATTTCAACATCTCCAATGTAAATGCATGTTCATCATCAAGATAATCATTACACACAAATTTAGGTATCCTATCATTCATAATTGAGCAATATAGCTAATGCAATATTAGGGTGAAATTTGTACAAGATTAGGTTTCAAATATATCAACATGCACATTAGGTCACATTTCATTTAGATTAGTTAATTAAGAGAGAAAGCACATTCATTATTGATTTCAAAATTTAAAAACTAGCTCATTCATTATCATCATATCATGTTGGATGGATGTGTCACCTCTACTGGTGGCTGCTGGCGGCACTGGCTGGCGACACTGGTGTTGCTGGAGGCGCGGCTAGAGGCGCTGAAGGAAGAGGTCCGACGGTGGCGGCTGGAGGAGAGGGGCCGGCTGGAGCGGCACTAGCGGCAGAGGCTGGAGTGGCGGCGACGTCAAGCTAGCCTGGAGCAGCGGCAGCGGGGAGCTAGCCTGGAGCAGCAGTGTCGAGCTGGCTTGGAGCAGCGACGGAGGCGTCAAGATAGCCTGGAGATGGTCTTCTCTGGCGACTCTGGTGGCTTCGACAGGTGGAGGAGAGGAGGAAGAGGTGAAGGAAGAGGCAGAGGAAGAAGGAAATCGCCAGACGTAAAACCAATAGAGGGAATGAAACAGATAATGGGAGAAGAGTCTGTTTTGTACGGGTGCTATTAAGTTGTACATAGCCATCGATTATCTAAAAAATGGAAGCCTAAAACCAATAGCGTCGGCCACTGTTGCAAACCCAACAACTATGTTCAACTTAAAATAAAAAAATTGCACCCGGGTAGGTTTATAGTCGTCAGTTTTCAGTTATAAATCCGACGTCTATCCACATATCTGACAAAAATTAATCTTGGGTTACGAGCATTATTTTCAGTTTACAACCAAAAACCAACGCCGAATAAGAAAAATGGGGGGAAAATATTTTCGCGGGGATAACGCGCGAACACACATCTTCGTCAAGATTTAGTTAAAAATCATACATCTATCCACATATCTGCCAAAAAAAATTGATTTCGAGTTACGATCATCATTGTCAGTTTCCAACCAAATATCGACGCCCAATAAGAAAAATGGGGGAAAATATTTTCACGGGGACAACGTACGAACACACATAGTCGTCGGTTTTTAGTTAAAAATACGACGTCTATGCACATATCTTCCAAAAAAATTTGTTCTTGTGTTACGATCATCATTGTCATTTTCCAACCCAAAACTGATGCCAAATAAGCAAAATGGGGGGAAAATATTTTTACGGGGACAACGCGCGAACACATATCATCGTCAGTTTCACTAAAATCAACGCCGAAATGATAATTTTGGAGATGCCTTGGCATAAATTTTTTCCCTTAAAAATTGTATTTCGCTGGTGATTTGGGACATTGTATTTTATTTCACAAAAACCGACGTTAAAGAAAAAATGGCGCCCGTGTTTTTTGTACATCGGTTGGCCTTCTCATATAGGTGACAATTGTCATTTTAAGCGGACGTTATATGTTAAGGTGTCGGTTCTTTTACTTTAACCGACGCCATAAAATGTGACGTTGTACATCATTTCTGTACTAGTGATTGACCTTAAGAGCTCTGTTGGAGCATTATATGAGCCTTCACCAATGTTATGTGAGCCTTAATTGGCTTTATGAGCTATGTGGGAGCATTATATGTGAGCTATAACTGGCCATATGTGAATTTTAATCGGCCTTATGTGAGCCTTACCCGGCCTTATGTGACCCTTAATTGGCCTTATGAGCACTATGGGTCCAATCCAGGAGGATGACTATATCAACTCAAGTAAGAATCCATCTTACAATGAAATCATGTCAAATTAATCAAGTTCTCATGTAATTATATTGACTATGAGTAAGTCATTTCTTAAGTATGATAATGAGAATCTAAGATCAGAGAGTTTGTGTACATAGAAATTGTAAGAAAAGGTGGCAAATATGTGGAAATTTTGAGGATAAAATTTTTATAAGGTGGATATAATTTTAACATCCCAAAAATTTAGTTTATTTCATAATTTGATACATGTACACTAAGATAATGACCTATACATAATTGATTGATAAAAGTTAATCAATACCTAGATCTAGTTGGATAGGTAGATTCTAGATTCCTTAATCCACATATGGTTCAAATTTGGATCCATTTAAATTTTGTTTGACCCCTCTAATGAAATTTATAAATTTCTACATAGTTGAAACCCTAATTAATGGATAATGTGATTCATGCGTCACTATATCCTTAAGCTGTGTGATTTTCCCATTGTCACACAATGTATATACAGGCCACATTCATTTTCCTTGATGACACACATAAGTCATTACTGTCACGCTCTTTAGTACCCAATTTCCTATTGGGCCGTTGGATGTGAATCCAATGGTGGGATGATCATCTCCCACCTTTAGTCCAGTATTGTCGGGACTCTACAGTTTAGCGTTATCTTCCCTGATTCCCTCTCAATCTCGTGCACTCATGTTTCCCCATCTTTAGATTCAAAACAGAATCCCGAATCTGTTGAACCTCATCTCACCTCTCCTCCCGATCTATGCATGAAATGCCCAATAGGGCAAGGACTTCTCTCGCCACTCGGTTATTGTAGACTCCATATCTGTGGCGCACACCCCTACTTATATGTCTAGAAACAACCTATGGCCCACTATGATCTCCTCGCTTCCTTCAATTTCACCTATGGTAGCCCAAGGCTCTCCAACCTACTCTCGGCTTGCTCCTCCTGCCTCGTTGCTGCTGGTCCAGTTCAATATCCCAGTGACCCAGTCCATGAAGATGATGAGGGAAGCCATGGAACGGTCCTCCGGGGACCAAAGAATCTTCTTCACCACTTAGTTCTTCCTAAATTCAAGGTATCCCACAGTTTCCCCCTTTTGTACAAGTTTTCACAATTCATGAATCCACGAAGGAGATCCTAGCATCATTTTTCTTGTTCTATACACCGGTCAACTTTGTAGATTGATTATGTACTGGAGCGCACTTCTTTTCCCTGTATTATTGTTTTGAACTCATGCCAACAGGTTCCCCTATTCTCCCTCTCCTCTTCCATGGAAGTAGGGTGTTCTCAGTCTCCTGAACACTGTAGAAGGGATGCCATGCCTTTTGGTTTCAGTCGGAGGTGGAAAAGGTGCCTAGAACCTCATTTTTTTGTTCTCAAAGTCATGTTGTTTCTTGCACGTGTTCTCCGTCCGTCTCCTCGCGTGAACTGGGATGGACAAAGAAGAACCCAGATGTTGTTTTGCCAATTTTACCCCCATGATATTAATTGTTCAGTCACACACACATGGGCATGCGCGTGATTTTCCTCTCCTTGGCTTGACTATCACAATCACACATTTTGAATAAGTGTCAGGAATGTGGTTGACTCCTGTTGGGACAGCTCAACACTGGGCCATACTGCTAATTTCTAATATGATTAGCGACATGGCTTTGTCAAGCTTTCTAATTGGTCACAATGTATCCAATCTTTATAGATTTATCGAAACTGCTGCAAAGAACGAATGCAGATGAACCTTATATGAATTTTTCTCAATTTTTCAAGCTATAGACGATGTACTAGGTTTCAATGCATGTTTTTTTTCACGAAGCATTGGAATTATTATAATTAGGGTTTAAACAAACATGAAACCCTAGACATCAAGTTAAAGATTATTCATTAATCAATGTTAATTTAATTAATAGGACAATTAGGGTTTACAAACCCAAGAGTGTGATTAGGGTTTCATCAATCCTATAAGAACAACTAAGATCTTCTCTAAGAGAGAGGTAAGTGGGTCCATGCACTTTGAGTATTTAGTATTAGTTTACACCATTCTATGATTATTAGGATAATCGAGCTAAACTATATTGGAGCCATGTATTTCAATTCGAATATTTCTTGCATTAGTGCTGTTATATTATTCTTATGCTCTCAAGTTCTATTTCAAGATTTATGCCATGTTTATGGTAAATCCAAGTAAATTTGATTATGTCAACTTAATGATGAATCATGCAATGAGTTGCATAATATATCCTCACAACAACAAATATCAACTTTTTCGGCATAGAAAAATGCCGAAAAAAGACAAAAATTATGCCGGGTTTGTTCATATCCGGCATAATTCAAAACGCCAGAAAGATGCTGTCAAAAAGCGTGTCGTATTAGATATTAAGAGGCACTTTACATGTTGCCGGAATGACAATAAAATGGCACTGCATACATGCCGGGGTTGGATCTAACAATGCTGCACAATATCTCCAAATACGACATTGAAGCATGCCGTATTAGATATTAAGCGGCACGTTAAATGTTGTCGGCATGATAATAAAATGGCTCTGCATACATGCCGGAGTTGGATCTAACAATGTTGCGCAATATCTCCAAATACGGCATTCAAGCATGCCGGGACAACAGGTAGGTACTGATTAGATGACTACCCATACCAAGTGGAAAGGATATATGAAAATGGGATCAACTTTATACGTATAGAAACACACAAAGACTATATATATATATATATATATATATATATATATATATATATATATATCACAAGTTCAATTCTGTATCATAATGTTGTAGAAAAAATATTTTATTCATGATCTGAAGTAATTTTGATACAAATGTTTGCTTCATGAGAACATTACATTTACAGAAAACACATACTTTGCTTTCAAGTAATACACCCTACATCACTTTCCCCATAGAGCAACAGAGACATTTCACCTACTTTATGACCGAAATTCATTCTTGAGTCTTCTCACAAAAATCTGATCTTAATTTTATTTGATGATGTCGTGGATAAAGTTTATTGTCATCTGCTCGTGGTCAATATTGATGCTGGCCTTAATTCTTATACTGCTAGTCAAATAATTGAATCAAGCACTCAACATCATCATCTATTGTGCACGTCACCTGTCGGAACGATGGTGGGCCTTCCAACTTTTCCCAATTACATCAGGTATTCCTCAGTCATTGCTGCTACCTAGCCTTCGTTTGTAGTAGCCTCACAATAGAGACTAGCATCACCATCACCGATTTCCTCCCACACCATGGAAGTACTGCAGTCATTGTTGTATTGCTAACGGATCGTATCAAGGATCAGCACCAACATTAATTGGCTAGATGTTTGAATACAATTGTTGTCACTGGAAGCAATTACAAAACTATACAATGACAAATCATGAGGTACAAACACAACGGCTTTTTATCTATAGTTTATGAATGACCTGTAGATGAAAAATAAATGAGCCGTCAGAAATTGAGAAAGAAAAAAATCAAAGGCAGCATTAGCTGCAAGACTTTGTAATAAATAAACAAATGCTCGAGAGAGCATTTACCTTCTATCACTCAACAGTGACCGTCTTTTATTTCCATAATATTGTTCTCCCTCGCCACCTGCAACTTGAAACTGTAATTGGATAAGTTGACAACAACAAGTACAAAAGAATCGTGTATAAGAAAAAGCACTATGACTACTGATAACAGTTGGAAACTCAGAATCAACCCAAAAATGTTACGTTCAAACGGCCTGCGAGAACATCAATATAGATGTATAAATGAAATATTAATCTCTCTTTCATAACAGAGTTAAACCCGAATGTCTTCTAGAAAATAGCAACTCAAAAGAGCAAAGGTCATATGTAACATCATGTAACAAAACATCTGTAACACCATATAAATACCAGTGTGTTCGGAACAGCCAATCATCTAACACACAATATGTAAAATAACACCATATTAACACCAGCAAAAAATTATCAGATTGATTTACCAACTGGTTATAGAGAACCAGCTTGAGCATCAAGCCTAACACGATCACAAGAGCTCTAAAGAAAGCATATACACTAGTTCATCATCACAGCAATACCTTGACATTTACATCCTAAGAACTTTGTCCTATTCTAGGTACCAGGAAGCCGCTTTACCTCTCTCCAGGGGGCGTCACTGCCGGGGATAAAGACATTGAATCTAATGTCGCCGTCGTCATTGTGGCTTGTTAATGTTCTCCATCTCCTATGCATAATGATCTAGGATTCTGGTCGTAAAGGAGCAGATGAGCTAGTAGAGAAGATGGTTGTACGAAGTAGTTAGAAGTTGACTATGCAAAGTCTATAGCCTGTGCAGAGAATTGCTTCCTCTGGTTGCTGCTAATGGATGACTTGTGAACAATTGTTGTCCAGATGCTAGCTGCTGCTGCAGTGATGGATGATGAAATTCTGGAGGTGGGAATATTTCACGCCGTCTAGTAGTACTTTCTGTATAATGTGCAACAACTGCTATCAACAAAAATGTAGAGATATAACATTATCCTAATTCAATGCACAATACTCATTAGTTTAGACAGAATGTTTTAGTAACAAAGACCTTATTAGCAGGTTTGGGGTTGGGTCCCACCGTCCAAGCTGGGTAGGACACACCACTATCCAGCCTCGCCAGCGATGTCTCCATCTTGGCACACAAATTTCACTTGCTGTTGTTGTCCTTTCCTGGTTTCCCATGTCATGTGACCCTTTTGTTTAGTTGTATCCTCCAAAAGGATTTGCCTTTTCTTTGTGTTGCTCCCGCTAATTAGCCGACATCATACAAGACCGTCCTCCCATTCTCTACAAGTCCGGCATGCTATGCTGCTCGTCCCATATTTGTTTATGTTATCGTCCCATACAAGAAGTAGCACAAAAGATATCAGGTATCAGAAGTAACACAAAAGTACAAGTAAAAAGCCTAGAGACATAATCAGATGTGCGTGAGTTTCTCCTTGAAAAATCCTACTAAAAACGTTTTTTTTTAATATATAAAGCAGCAACTATAGCAAAACGATCAACCAACAAGATCTCTGCAGCAAAAAGATATTGAATCATCATGATTTTGATGATAAGAACATGAATCTTACATTTTTATGTAATCATTAACAAAACCAAGTCACTCGTAAGGGCAAGGAGATAGCCATAACGAACTTCAGTTTGTTAATGAGCTAATAAGGGCCGAGGACGGGATTGGGACAAGGAAGTGATATTCTCATAATTTCCACGGAGGTTGCTTCTAGAATATTAAACACTCCGACCAATAAACGCAAACCTGAAGATCTTCCACAATTGTGGCCAGACTAGGATGGAAATTTCAGTACACGGTCCGCTTACTGGTTGGCACTAGGCACCAACGAGTTCGAGAGCAGTAGT
The DNA here is from genome assembly GCA_963693085.1 of Alisma plantago-aquatica. NCBI lineage: Eukaryota > Viridiplantae > Streptophyta > Magnoliopsida > Alismatales > Alismataceae > Alisma > Alisma plantago-aquatica. The sequence continues at coordinate 155,793,573 of OY856410.1, forward strand.
TCGTCGGAGTTGGACAGAATCTGGAGTCTTGTTTGGCGAGGCAGGTGGCAGCCGATAGCTCATTTCCTGTGGAGAATATGTACTGGTGGCCTAGCAACCAGGGGAAGACTATGGGACAGAAGGTGCAATGATAATGGTACATGTAGCATGAGCTATGAATGTCAAATTGTGATAATTTTTGATACACATCTCATCTATGGAGTATACATCACATCCATAAGGTTGAATTATTGAATAGAGTTTTACAACCAGCACAAATAAAGATGGATACATATAAACTATATGTAGTCAGGCACACAATTCTTATATATATATATATATATATATATATATATATATATATATTTATATATATATATATATATATATATATATATATATATATATATATATATTAGTACTGGGTAATTTGTGTGGCTACTTATTGAGAATGCCGTATTTATTGAAGCTATCACTTTAAAAGTTTACGTTGCCGTAGTGTCTTCACCAAGTATAATAAATAATGGTGCAGATTCTGACTGTATTTTTTAATTCTGTGATTTTTAAAGGTACTTTTTCTTGCCAAAGTAAATTTCTATTGTTTGTTGTGAATGATTGTTGTAGTGCGTGTCGCCCATCCTGTCCAACCAAAAGAATACTATATCGTACATGACATGTATTGAAAATATATATCTTACGATTACATGTAAATGTCTAATGCACAGGTACAATGAAACTTCAGCACATAGCTCATTGTATGTTACCTGCAGCTGTTTCCAGAATGGTAATTCACTAAATAGTCCTGTGTAACCGAGTTGCTGCTGATACCTATATGAATGATTGATTAGTATTTTCTTGTTAAATTTATCTTTCATTAAAATAAACCTGTATCCACAGAGTATCTTAACAATGAACTATACACTCAATCGTTATAACGTGTATAAAATTGTCTAACAAAAACTGATTAAATGTAAAGCTACAGAAATATGTACCTTTGCAGCAGGCTTGAATACGTCGTGAATCTATGTTTGATCCAATCGATGAACTGACCGGCCACGGTTTCGCGTGACTCGCTTCGGATGCTCGTATAGTTAAACATGGCTCCCTCCTGTTCCTCAACTGATATCTTAAAACGCTCCATCTCGGCTGCTGTGACATCCGTCTCGCAAAACACAGATTAACAAAGCAGAAACGAATCATTTGCTGCGGATTACTGAAAATCACTAAAAATTAAAACTTTTTGCAAAGAAATCCAATCATAGGAAATCTTTTCAACAAGAACCATAGAATAACATTTACATCATGTTTCAAAGTACATGTCTTGTACTATCTCTTCTTGAGAAATACAACATCAGCTGTCTTATGACATTATATACAGACATCATAAAACCTCGAGGCATCAAGCCAAAATCTCAGATCGATTCATTAAAATACTAACTATAAACTCCGAGGACCTGAGAGTACAAAGACGACACATAGGACTTCTAACTATATGACTTGACAGTCAGTGCCTCCACCTGAGATCTCACTGCTGTCCAAGCTGTTGCTTTCCTTTTCCTGTAAAAGAGTATCTGCCTCTTTGTCCGCGTCCACCTAAAAATGTTGGATCCCACGGGGATGAGACAATTGTAAATTGCCCCAGCGGGAGATATAACTCTCCGCCAAAACATTGTTATTGCTGTTTATGATATAAAGCTAGGTAGAGGATAAGCAGTTTAAAGCATTCTCATCTTAAAGCATTGTAACTATTCATGATAGAACAATAGATCAACTATTCTCTTAATAAGGAATAGGAAGAACATGTATATCATTTATCCTCCTTATTATACCATCATGTCAAACTTCACTTGTGACACTCATTATCTTGATATGTCACCCATGAGACATTCTTGTTTCAACTTATTGGCCTTAGCCAATCTGCTAAACAGATTTTGGTTATTTTGGACATGAGAGTGTACATCATCATGACTTATTCAGGTATTGGTCTATACCAATCCTATATAAATATTCCAGGCATTGGATTACACCAATCCTGTGCAACTAGTACAAGCATTAGACTTATATTATTCATGTGTATCCATTCCAAGTATTGAACTATGTCAATCCTGTGTAACCATTACAGGTATTGATCTATGTCAATCCTATGCAACTATTCCAGGTATTGATCTATGTCAATCCTGTACAACTATTCCAGGTATTGATCAATGTCAATCATGTGCAACTATTCCAGGTATTGATCTATGTCAATCCTGTGCAACTATTCCAGGTATTGGGTTATTACCAATCCTGTGTAACTATTCCAGGTATTGGGATTTAGCCAATCATGTGCATTCCAGGTATTGGGAGTTAGCCAATCCTGTGTTATTTTTCTAGGTATTGGGAGTTAGCCAATCCTGTGCATTCCAGGTATTGGGAGTTAGCCAATCCTATGTTATTATTCCAGGTAATGGGATTTAACCAATCCTGTGTTATTATTCCAGGTATTGGGATTTAACCAATCCTGTGTTATCATTCCAGGTATTGGGAGTTAGCCAATCCTGTGCATTCCAGGTATTGGGAGTTAGCCAAACCTATGTTATTATTCCAGGTATTGGGATTTAACCAATCCTGTGTAATCATTCGAGGTATTGGGAGTTAGCCAATCATGTGCATTCCAGGTATTGGGTGTTAGCCAAACCTGTGTTATTATTCCAGGTATTGGGATTTAACCAATCCTGTGTTATCATTCCAGGTATTGGGAGTTAGCCAATCATGTGCATTCCAGGTATTGGGAGTTAGCCAAACCTGTGTTATTATTCCAGGTATTGAACTAAGTCAATCCTGTGACATTATTCCAGGTATTGGAGTTTAACCAATCCTGTGCAGTTGTTATTCCAGGTATTAGACTATGCTAATCCTGTGCATCTATTCCAGGTATTGAACTATATCAATCCTGTAATGCTTAAAGTGATATTTATCACATATTGATGTATCACTTTCCTCATCATTTTCAACTTCCTTAAGTTATCAGCTTATCTTGGATTAAGGTATTTCCCATCTTAATCCTTTCATCCATTAACCTATCATTCTTACCATGAAGTGCATAGGTCACACATAAGAATGGCCCAACTATCTTTAATGATATGGACTCATCTCAAGTTAACGCATTACTTGCTATAAGGGTATCCAAAATCAATCACTTTAGGCATTTCCCCCATCAATATATTAGTTACCATTCCATTATTAGGATTAGGGTTTCCCATACTATCATATTTCATTAGGGTGAGGATTGTATATAACATCACCCTTCATTAGGCTTTCTCATCATATTGCCTAAAATTAGGGTTTACTATTCATCCCAACATGGGTTTCTCATGGCATCACCCTCAATTAGGGTTTCTCATGGAATCAACCTCTATTAGGGTTCACATGATCTCTTTATTAAGGATCATACCCTATTCATCACATGATCAATACTCATGTATGAATTCCTTTCCATCATCCTATCAACTTGATTAGGTTACATCAACCCTTCAATCAAGTATATACAACTATGGTTAACATAGTGTACTAAGACATTGTTCTTATAAGCAATTAGGGTTCATCCCTTAATTGGCACTAATCACTTAGGTACTATTAGGGTTTCAACCTTTGTACCCTCAATGATTATCATTACTAATCATCATAGGATCAATGGATGATTCATCATCTCTATTCTTAAGAGATTCAATCACATTGGACCTTCATTACATAAGGTATCCAATTGAATTGATCATTTGAATCTTCAATTACAATAGGCGTCCAAGTGGATTAACCAATTGAGTCCTCAATTACATTAGGTATCCAAAGGGATTAACCAATTAAGTCATCAATCAAATTTGACTACTTGAGCCCCAAACGGTCTTGGTCTTTCAAAGTTCAAACGGTTTGAAACTGTTTGCTAAAGCACCTTTTTGAAACCGCATGGGCTTAACCGGTTTGGGATCGTTTGGTCCCAATCGGTCTTGAGACCATTTGGTCCCAAACGATCTTGAGACCGTTTGGACTCAAACGGTCTTGAGACCGTTTGGTCCAAACCTCCTCAAAACCGCATGGACCAAATATGGTCTCAACCAATCAAATTGGATTTGGGTTTCCAATGTTGATTCCTTCAATCAATGAATTCATGGAACCAATCATGAATTGGACCTATCCTCATACTTCAATTGAGTTAAATAGGTCAACCTTCAACTGATTTGACCCTCAATTGACCCTCAATTAGTCATCAATTAGGGTTTGAATCAATTGAATTAGGGTTTGGAATCGATGATCCTTCAACACTAATCAATGCAAGATTAGTTACTTTGAAACCATTGAACCATCATCCAAATTGAACATGACCTGACCCCAAACGGTCTTGAGGTCATTTGGATGACCACCAAACGGTCTTGATACCATTTGCCCATCATATCATCAAAATCCAAGTCAACCAATTAAGGTTTGGATCATTGGATTGATCACCAAATCAGCAATTGATTACACTTTAACTTAGTAACATTGGATCATCAATTGCTTAACCATACTCACCCCTAGACCTCCAAACGGTCTTGGGTGACCTCCAAACGGTCTTGAGACCGTTTGAATGAGCTCCACACGGTCTTGAGACCGTTTGGATCATCCAACCCTTGGATTCTAGTGAAATTTCATCAAGGGTCAGCCTATTGAATCGATCAACAAATCAGCAATTGATTGCTTTATAACTTGGTAACTTTGGACCTTCAAATAGGCAACCATACTTAACCCTAGACCTCCAAACGGTATTGGGTGATCCCCAAACGGTCTTGAGACTGTTTGGGTAATCCCGAAACGGTTTTGAAACCGTTTGGGTCAATCAACCCAGAACATCATCTCAATCACTTACAAAATCAGCACTTAGCCGATTAGGGTTCATGCCATATCATTGGATCTTCAAACACTTAATCATACTCAACCCTAGACCTCCAAACAGTCTTGGGTGACCTCCAAACGGTCTTGAGACCGTTTGGGTAATCCCCAAATGGTTTTGAAACCGTTTGGGATAATCAACCCAAAAAGTCAAATCGATCAAGTTGAAAATCAGCACTTAAATCAATTAGGGTTTGCCTAATTGATTAGCCTTCAACTAATGATTCCTTTGGAATTAATTAACCAAATTTGGTGGCTCATCAACCAACATAATTAGGAACAGGATTCTCAAACGGTCAACCCTTGGTCAACTCCCCCAAACAGTTATAAAACCGTTTGGTGAAACCGTTTGCTTCTAAACGGTTTGAAACAGTTTGCTCCCAAACGGTTTGGGAAACCGTTTGAGCAACTCAATGAAACCGTTTGGATTTGATATTTGGTGAGGTGATTGCTTATGATGATGTCATCATCATCAAGCTCTAAACCCACGAAATCTGCTGTGATTTCCATGGAGATTGCATCAATCAACCGAATCAATTATTGTAAATGTAGAAATGATCATTATTTGATATGGAATTGAATGCAATAGCAAAGTTAGGGTTTCAAGTTATAAAACCCACCTCCAATTGAGCTCCAAAGCTCCATGTTCACGGAAACAATGGTGGATGCAACTCCTTTCACCATTCCAAGGCTCGTCCTCAAGGTTTGAGTGAAAAGGAATGGTTAGAATTGAAGAGAAGATCGAAATAGTAAGAAATCATGCATTGATTTGTGATTTCCACCATGAAATCGTGGTGAACCAAGGTCAAGAAGCTTACCAACAGGTTGGGGGTCGTCCTCCTGACCCTCCCAAGCTCCCTTGGTCGTTTCCCAAGCAAGGAGAAGAAGTGGAATCGAGAAAATCCTTTCATTTGGCCTGTAAAGAGTCTTTTTATAAAAAAATCAATGAGAGAGAATATACTTTGCAAAAATCCATTTAATCCCAAAAATTATGGCCACCTCTTCCCCCTAATCTTCCTTGGATCTGAGGCTATCTCATTTGTCTCATATTCCTCTCAATTATCCATGATTTAAAGAAAAGCAAATCAATTACTTTCTCAATTATATCCAGGGAATCATAAAATGACAAATTTGAATGACAATATCTTGTCTAACCTGTCATAATTCATTGATTATTCACTGACTCAGGCTAACTCTACCTCAAAGGTTGATTCAACAGGCTAAGGTTGAGCTCAGACTCAGTTTAAGTCCATAAATTCATCATTTCCTTTGGCTTCAACCTGCTGATACTGATTACGAATCATGTTGATATCTAAAACATCATAATTGGGGCAGGTAATCTAATTTACACTGCCCATGCTTGATCCACTATATTCATTACTGTTGCCCTAAATTCTCCAACAGTAATACTTAAAGAAGGATTTTCTTATTATAGTTGGATCAGCTAGGGGATTCTCAGGCAATTGTCTCTCTCTTACCTGCTCCCATACACCTCTTCTTGGTGCAACATTGCTGCTTTCAATAGCAACCTCCTCATGTGACCCAGTCATCTTTAAGTTCTTCTTCTCTTATACGAGCAGAAGACACTATCAGATATACTAGATGACACCAAAACAGACTCTACTACCTTAGTCCTATGTCTCTGTAGACTCAGCGAACCTAGAGCTCTGATACCACTAAATTGTGACGTCCGTCTCGCAAAACACAGATTAACTAAGCGGAAGCGAATCATTTGCAGCGGATTACTGAAAATCACTAAAAATTAAAACTTTTTGCAAAGAAATCCAATCATAGGAAATCTTTTCAACAAGAACCATAGAATAACATTTACATCATGTTTCAAAGTACATGTCTTGTACTATCTCTTCTTGAGAAATACAACATCAGTTGTCTTATGACATTATATACAGACATCATAAAACCTTGAGGCATCAAGCCAAAATCTCAGATCGATTCATTAAAACACTAACTATAAACTCCGAGGACCTGAGAGTACAGAGACGACACATAGGACTTCTAACTATATGACTTGACAGTCAGTGCCTCCACCAGAGATCTCACTGCTGTCCAAGTTGTTGCTTTCCTTTTCCTGCAAAAGAGTATCTGCCTCTTTGTCCGCGTCCACCTAAAAATGTTGGATCCCACGGGGGTGAGACAATTGTAAATTTCCCCAGCGGGAGATATAACTCTCCGCAAAAACATTGTTATTGCAGTTTAATGATATAAAGCTAGGTAGAGGATAAGAAGTTTAAAGCATTCTCATCTTAAAGCATTGTAACTATTCATGATAGAACAATAGATCAACTATTCTCTTAATAAGGAATAGGAAGAACATGTATATCATTTATCCTCCTTATTATACCATCATGTCAAACTTCTCTTGTGACACTCATTATCTTGATATGTCACCCATGAGACATTCTTGTTTCAACTTATTGGCCTTAGCCAATCTGCTAAATAGATTTTGGTTATTTTGGACATGAGAGTGTACATCATCATGACTTATTCAGGTATTGGTCTATACCAATCCTATATAAATATTCCAGGCATTGGATTACACCAATCCTGTGCAACTAGTACAAGCATTAGACTTATATTATTCCTCTGTATCCATTCCAAGTATTGAACTATGTCAATCCTGTGTAACCATTCCAGGTATTGAGTTATGTCAATCCTGTGCAACTATTCCAGGTATTGATCTATGTCAATCCTGTGCAACTATTCCAGGTATTGATCTATGTCAATCATGTGCAACTATTCCAGGTATTGATCTATGTCAATCCTGTGCAACTATTCCAGGTATTGGGTTATTACCAATCCTGTGTAACTATTCCAGGTATTGGGATTTAGCCAATCCTGTGCATTCCAGGTATTGGGAGTTACCCAATCCTGTGTTATTTTTCCAGGTATTAGGAGTTAGCCAATCCAGTGCATTCTAGGTATTGGGAGTTAGCCAATCCTGTGTTATTATTCCAGGTATTGGGATTTAACCAATCCTGTGTTATTATTCCATGTATTGGGATTTAACTAATCTTGTGTTATCATTCCAGGTATTGGGAGTTAGCGAATCCTGTGCATTCCAGGTATTGGGAGTTAGCCAATCCTGTGTTATTATTCCAGGTATTGGGATTTAACCAATCCTATGTTATCATTCCAGGTACTGGGAGTTAGCCAATCCTGTGCATTCCAGGTATTGGGAGTTAGCCAAACCTGTGTTATTATCCGGGTATTGGGATTTAACCAATCTTGTGTTATCATTCCAGGTATTGGGAGTTAGCCAATCCTGTGCATTCCAGGTATTGGGAGTTAGCCAAACCTGTGTTATTATTCCAGGTATTGAACTAAGTCAATCCTGTGACATTATTCCAGGTATTGGAGTTTAACCAATCCTGTGCAGTTCTTATTCCAGGTATTAGACTATGCTAATCTTGTGCATCTATTCCAGGTATTGAACTATATCAATCTTGTAATGCTTAAAGTGATATTTATCACATATTGATGTATCACTTTCCTCATCACTTTCAACTTCCTTAAGTTATCAACTTATCTTGGATTAAGGTATTTCCCATCTTAATCCTTTCATCCATTAACCTCTCACTCTTACCATGAAGTGCATAGGTCACACATAAGAATGGCTCAACTATCTTTAATGATATGGACTCATCTCAAGTTAAAGCATTACTTGCTATAAGGGTATCCACAATCAATCACTTTAGGCATTTCCCCCATCAATATATTAGTTACCATTTCATTATTAGGATTAGGTTTTCCCAAACTATCATACTTCATTAGGGTGAGGATTGTATATAACATCACCCTTCATTAGGCTTTCTCATCATATTGCCTAAAATTAGGGTTTACTATTCATCCCAACATGGGTTTCTAATGGCATCACCCTCAATTAGGGTTTCTCATGGAATCAATCTCAATTAGGGTTCACATGATCTCTTTATTAAGGATCATACCCTATTCATCACATGATCAATACTCATGTATGAATTCCTTTCCATCATCCTATCAACTTGATTAGGTTACATCAACCCTTCAATCAAGTATATACAACTATGGTTAACATAGTGTACTAAGACATTGTTCTTATAAGCAATTAGGGTTCATCCCTTAATTGGCACTAATCACTTAGGTACTATTAGGGTTTCAACCTTTGTACCCTCAATGATTATCATTACTAATCATCATAGGATCAATGGATGATTCATCATCTCTATTCTTAAGAGATTCAATCACATTGGACCTTCATTACATAAGGTATCCAATTGAATTGATCATTTGAATCTTCAATTACAATAGGTGTCCAAGTGGATTAACCAATTGAGTCCTCAATTACATTAGGTATCCAAAGGGAATAACCAATTAAGTCCTCAATCAAATTTGACTAATTGAGCCCCAAACGGTCTTGGTCTTTCAAAGTTCAAACGGTTTGAAACTGTTTGCTAAAGCACCTTTTTGAAACCGCATGGGCTTAACCGGTTTGGGATCGTTTGGTCCCAAACGGTCTTGAGACCGTTTAGTCCCAAATGATCTTGAGACCGTTTGGACTCAAACAGTCTTAAGACCATTTGGATTGAAACAGTCTTGAGACCGTTTGGTCCAAACCTCCTCAAAACCGCATGGACCAAATTGTGTCTCGACCAATCAAATTGGATTAGGGTTTCCAATGTTGATTCCTTCAATCAATGAATTCATGGAACCAATCATCAATTGGACCTATCCTCATACTTCAATTGAGTTAAATAGGTCAACCTTCAACTTATTTGACCCTCAATTGACCCTCAATTAGTCATCAATTAGGGTTTGAATCAATTGAATTAAGGTTTGGAATCGATGATCCTTCAACACTAATCAATGCAAGATTAGTTACTTTGAAACCATTGAACCATCATCCAAATTGAACATGACCTGACCCCAAACGGTCTTGAGGTCGTTTGGATGACCACCAAACGGTCTTGATACCATTTGCCCATCATATCATCAAAATCCAAGTCAACCAATTAAGGTTTGGATCATTGGATTGATCACCAAATCAGCAATTGATTACACTTTAACTTAGTAACATTGGATCATCAATTGATTAACCATATTCACCCCTAGACCTCCAAATGGTCTTGGGTGACCTACAAACGGTATTGAGACCGTTTGGATGAGATCCAAACGGTCTTGAGACCGTTTGGCTCATCCAACCCTTGGATTCTAGTAAAATTTCATCAAGGGTTAGCCTATTGAATCGATCAACAAATCAGCAATTGATTGCTTTATAACTTGGTAACTTTGGACCTTAAAATTGGCAACCATACTTAACCCTAGACCTCCAAAAGGTCTTGGGTGATCCCCAAACGGTCTTGAGACCGTTTGGGTAATCCCCAAATGGTTTTGAAACCGTTTGGGTCAATCAACCCAAAACATCATCTCAATCACTTACAAAATCAGCACTTAGCCGATTAGGGTTCATTCCATATCTTTGGATCTTCAAACACTTAACCATACTCAACCCTAGATCTCCAAATGGTCTTGGGTGACCTCCAAATGGTCTTGAGACCGTTTGGGTAATCCCCAAACGGTTTTGAAACCGTTTGGGCTAATCAACCCAAAAAGTCAAATCGATCAATTTGAAAATCAGCACTTAAATCAATTAGGGTTTGCCTAATTGATTAGCCTTCAACTCATGATTCCTTTGGAATTAATTAACCAAATTTGGTGGGTCATCAACCAAAATAATTAGGAACAGTATTATCAAACGGTAAACCCTTGGTCAAATCCCCCAAATGGTTATGAAACTGTTTGGTGAAACCATTTGCTTCTAAACAGTTTGAAACCGTTTGCTCCCAAACGGTTTGGGAAACCGTTTGAGCAACTCAATGAAACCGTTTGGCTTTGATATTTTGTGAGGTGCTTTCTTATGATGATGTAATCATCATCAAGCTATAAACCCACGAAACCTTCTGTGATTTCCATGGAGATTGCATCAATCAACCGAATCAATTATTGTAAATGTAGAAATGATCATTATTTGATATGGAATTGAATGAAATAGCAAAGTTAGGGTTTCAAGTTATAAAACATGCCTCCAATTGAGATCCAAAGCTCCATGTTCACGGCAACAATGGTGGATGCAACTCCTTTCACCATTCGAAGGCTCGTCCTCAAGGTTTGAGTGAAAAGGAATGGTTAGAATTGAAGAGGAGATCGAAATAGTAAGAAATCATGCATTGATTTGTGATTTCCACCATGAAATCGTGGTGAACCAAGGTCAAGAAGCTTACCAACAGGTTGGGGGTCGTCCTCCTGACCCTCCCAAGCTCCCTTGGTCGTTTCCCAAGCAAGGAGAAGAAGTGGAATCGGGAAAAGCCTTTCATTTGGCTTGTAAAGAGTCTTTTTATAAAAAAATCAATGAGAGAGAATATACTTTGCAAAAATCCATTTAATCCCAAAAATATGGCCACCTATTCCCCCTCATCTTCCTTGGATCCGAGGCTATCTCATTTGTCTCATATTCCTCTCAATTATCCATGATTTAAAGAAAAGCAAATCAAGCACCTTAAATTATATTATATTAATATCCATATGTGAGTGGATATTTCTTTTTCTTATAAAATTGTGAATGAGTTATCCACTCCCTTGGATATTTTCGTGGTCCTTGCAAGGCTCAAGGATGTACACACACATCTGAATCCAAACATTTTAATTTTGGTTGAAGGCCCTTTAATTAATACATTTATTTTTGCCCTAAATTGAGTTAGGGTTTCAATTAGGATTAAATCTTGATTATTTTAATATCAAGATTCTCTCTCCTCCAACTTAATTCAAATGAGGCGCCCCTCTCATTTTCTTTGCTCTACATGATGCCAAGAAACATTAGGGACCTTATTGAAGTGGTAAATTACATATTTCACCCTAGGGTTTGGGTAAATTGCACATTACACCAAAACTAGGTTTTCATGCACATACATTGCTTTATCAGCTCTTTCTTGGTATTCAGGCTTCCATAAGCCATACCTCAGCATCATTTTCACTCTCATTATGCTTCAACACATGAGGAACATATTATCATGCATAACTTGCACATAAACCCCTGAACTTGGGTAATTTTCACTTTAGTCCAAAACAAACAAAACATTGATTTCAACAATATTCAAAATGGACTAGAATTGCAACATAAGTTCCTCTTGAGCCCTAATTACTTTTCAAAAGATGAGATTAAGAATATAATCATATTTCTTTATTAAATCACCTAGGGTTAAAGCATAACCCAGGTCAGGGATGCTACAGCTGCGTTATTCAGATCAAGGTTATTCATCTCTTTCTCGAGTGTATCAACACTGTGACGTAACCGTGTAAGGAACTCTGTGCGCAGCGTGTAGTTTCGAACAATCTGAAGTGTGTAGTTGCAGCCGAGGATGATGTAGGAGAAGATCTTTTCTGCAATGACAGCACGGGGGTTAACACCATGTGCTTCGCGGAACTGGTTTAGTAGTTCCTCGCCTGAATCAAGAACTCAAGCTTGTATCTGCAATCATAGAGATATCAAGTTGGGGCCTCAATCCATACAAACTTTCAGTATTGTCATACACCAACTCCAGGGGATTGATGGGGGCACTCCTTTCGTGGGTCATCCACACAACAACTGCCATGCCTTTTCCCTATCTGAGAATAGTTCCGACTTAGATGAAGTGATAAGAAACTAAGTCAGGATCAATTTCAAGTCTAACTTTCATGTCTTTGTCTAAACATATCTTGTCTTATGAATTATGACACAAGCACACGGTAGCAGCAAAAACTTACATTATCTGAAGCCACCATTGTCTAAGAGGATCATTGTTGTCTGGCCAGTGTTGCCACCATATCACTAGACCCCAAAAACATCAATCTAATAAAGCAACAACGTAGTTGAACTTCCTACACAACAAGGGCAAGCAGCAGTAGGTATCCAGGAGCCGTCACAATAGAAGTAGTATGCCCAATTTCTGCAAATGAAGACAGAGTAAGACCAATCAGTATATTGAGTGTGAACATCTTCTTGATTTCTGCAAATGAAGACATAATAATATCAATCAATATAAGCGCCCCAAGCTATCAATGACGAAAATACCTTCCAGGTTGTTGGCTGCGATGATTGTCGCCTATATGACAAGCCCTAGGTAGATCTTCACATACTAAGGGTAGTCTGCCTTGCATATCCCTTCCATATGCCGTATTTCTGAGTTTCTCTCCCAAATTAGGCCTAAGGATAGTTCATTCACAACATTAATGAAGTGCATCAACTAAAGATTCTATGTCCACAACAATAAAGGTTATAATGTCTTTTGAATTATGACATAGACACACGACAACAACAAAAACTTACAGTATTGGAAGCCACCATTGTCTAAGAAGATCATTGTCTTCTGGCCAGTGTTCCTACACAGCAAGGGCATGGAGCAGTAGGTATCCAGAAGCCGTCACAAATAGAAGCATGTCCAATTTCTGCAAATGAAGACAAAGTAAGACCAATCAGTATATTAAGTGTGAACACCGTCCCGATTTGTGTAAATGAAGACATAATAAGACCGATCAATATAAGTGCCCAATCTAACAACATGGTAACATAACAAGCTGTCGATGATGAAAATAGCTTCTGGGTTGTTGGCTGCGATGATCGTCGCATGTATCACAAGCCATAGGTAGATCTTCACAAGTAGGTTGGATAAATTTGCCTAAGGAAAAGTTTGTATAAAAGAGACCAACATATTAATTTATATTTGCATCTATCCTATCTTTCATACATAGGAATCTGGCCTATGATTAGGAAGTAATTCATCTTCAACTTTGGTCACTTCAAAACCCTTTATCATGCTCTCTTCATTCCTCCAATGTGGATAGCAAAGAGCCATCCACCTACCACCTAAAGCCATCAGAAACAATTGTAACCCCTCCTCTCCCTAGCAACAATGATGAAGGTAGGAACAACTCATCGTTCAAGTCAAACACCATGACTAAAGCAACTAGCTTGTCTACAATTGGTAGCATTCCTAGAGAGGATTCATCATCAAAATGAGTAGCACAAAAATAGACACCCGCAAGATAATACTGAGTATAAATAATACACCTTGGAAATCCACATTGGAAAGGAATCAAGTACAAGATAATTCAAATTTTAGTGAAGGTTATACCCATATAAAGTACACCAAATGAAGAAAATCCAAGTCATCACTAAGATAAATAGAAAGCAAAGTTGCACTTGCATAGTATTGAAATAAAAGCACCACTAGAAGATGCATATTTCTATAGACGACCAAAACAGTTGCTTCACAATGAAGGTCTGGGTTACATGAGTGTGCATCTATGAAAAACAATCCATGCATCTATTATCCAAAGAATCCAAATAGTAAAACAATGCATGGTGGATGATTATAGGAAATAAAGGATTTTCAAAACTTTGAGAAAGCAAAAACCACAACAACAATATCTGGATGAACAAAGACTACATATAGTTTGAAAAAAAAACATACACAAGGATAAACCATATAAATAGTAAGTTTACTCTGTTTCAAATATGAATAAAAACCATTATCTATTTATCTATGATTTGTCTTAAAGAACATTAAAAAACATCTACTAGGCTTCATGCATGCATTTTGCATTTCAAGTTGAATCTCTTCAATCCATGAGTTTCATGGACTGCCATCATACTCTAAATCCTATAAATACACAATGTTGTTAATAAGAACTATGATTAGATAATTTTTAATATATTTTTGTAGTACCTCATCATCAAGGTTGTCCAACTCCATAAGATCTTCATTCACACTGGACTTTAGTACATTGAATAACTTTCTAATGTAAAGGTGAGCTTTCTCAGCTTTCTGATTAGCCATGTCAGCTCTAGTTTTGGCCTCAGCTGCTAGTTTTTCTACTTGTTCAGCTCTAGCTCGTGCATCATTTATTTCTTTCTTATATTTCTCAATTTCTTTTGCATGTGCAAGATTTCTATATCTTTTACCACCAACTGAACTTCCTCGCATACATATATGTCCCGGTCTTTCAGGTTTGAAGACCCTCAAGCATATCTCTTCATCACCCAGTTCAATTGTTCCTTGTTCACGCTGAGACACTAACTGTGCGATTTGTTCCTGAGCAATATTTTATCTTGTTAAAAGAGTAATTTTGCAAATTTAGTGTTATATAGGTCAGTGTATCTGATGGAAACATAAGAATCAAGCTTACCATCTTTTCTTCAGCAACAACATCCACAAGCTTCTTGTCTTTTTTTGTTCGAGTCAATTCAAACATCGTCAATCGAGATGGAACAACTCCATTGTTCTTGTTAGTCTATAGATTCAAGAAATAAGATTAATTTAGATTAAAAAAATAGAAAACATAAACTATATTACATACTTCTTCATGTTCCACAACACTAAATGGAGTCCTCCCATTACAGTGAAGCATTGACTGTTTAGAACGGCTTATTTTGTTACGGGTCCTAGCATCCTTGAGAACAAAAAAGTAGGTTCAACGAATAGAAATGTAAACATAGTGAAAAGTCTATTAAAGAAAACTCCTAATAAAAATGAGTGTGCAACAATAAATAAACTCAAAAAATTACTTTATATCTACCTGGAAGTATTTACTTTTCCAATATGTTTTTATTAGAAACTCCCAATCAGATTTTGTTACATTGGAAGGTCAGTTTTTGAGAGCTTCTTCATCAGTGGTGTATGTCTTGTATTTCTTAAACAATTTAATTTTAAATTCACGCCAATACTTTTCCATTGATTTGTACAATGAACGTGTCCTTATATCATTTTCCTCAAGTAATAAATCAGCATTGTGAATGATAAAATCATCCTACAAAATAGTAAGGTGAATTTGAGAAATGAAACATTGATTATTCCAGAACATAAACACATAGCAATTGAACAAAACCTGAATTAACTTGAGCATCTTCTCCTTCTTTTCAATAGGCATGCGACTCCACCTTGAATAACTAAGAGGGGCATTTATTGAATTGCGAACAATCACTCTGATTCGACTAGCTAGAAGTTGATTTTGGATTTTATTTATCGGATTACCTTCAGAATTATAATCTATCTTTATTTTATCCACACCGCCATTTCTGAAAGTCCTCAAGTTCAAATTTTTTGTTTTCCCTCGAACCCTTTTTCTCTTCGTTCGATCTAAGATATTAAAAAATGAGTATCATATTTATACATGAGACAGAATTAAAGAATTATTACCATGGTCATTATCCATCTCTTCTGTAACTTCAATTTCCTCAAGAGTTAGTTGTGAGCCATTGTTCAGAGTATGATGCCTCAACACCCTATTACTAAAGTTAACCTATCTTATTGTAGAATCTCCATTAACATTCCTATCACCTTCAACAAATGACTCTGTGGTGAAATCCTCCTCATGTTGATCTGTAATATATTTAGGAATTTCAACATTAAAGAAAATATATATGAATCATAAACAAATACTTGGAACTTCATCCAAAGCAATGTAGGTAGCAACATGGATCAAATCCTACTCATCAGCAACACAACATGCAAAAGAGCGACGTTAGCTTATTTACAAATTGGGAATGCATGTACGTGACCACATCACTACTGGTGTAGAGATATAACCTTGAAAATGAGTCTTCAAGAAAAATGAGTAGCATCAAAGAATATTACTAACATAAAGAAAAATATGTTCTTGATTATAGACAAAAGCTTGAAAGAAAACTTACTGTGGAAAAGATACTTTGGATGGTGGGAAATCTCAATGGGGAGATGGATATAGTAGATTTTGATACAAGGAAGAAGAAGAGGTAAAAGATAACAATTATTGTGGTGGGGATCAAAACAGAGCAGGCTTTCGAGTCCCATCTATTTTCCATACAAAAGGCAGTATGAAGTAAAGGAACCTACTTCTAGTCTTCTAGAATAAGAATCACAAACATAATGAGAATATACGATCAACATATACCAAGAGACAACATATAAGAATAAAACAACAAAAGAACTATATAAATAGAGGTGGTACCATAAACAATGCTAAAACATTGTACATACTTTCATTTCTTTTTCATACCAAAGGTCTAATCCTCACCAGAATTCATGTTGGTTCGACTCTGAATTATTTCAGCAGCTTGTTCAGAGTACTTTTGGAGATCTTGAGGCCGCAAAACCCTCTTTCTATTGTTTCTCTGCCTTAGTGAAACACCCTCATCCTCGATGTGATCTTCAAGAACATTGTCCATGGTCAACCCCACTTCATCATATTGAACTATAATACATTTAGAAATATTTTACTTTGAATATATTAAAGTGGCAAAAAATATGTGAAAAGAAAACATGGTAGAAAACTACCTTGATCTTTTCTAGCTTGTGAATTAGGAGGCACTTGAAATTGTGCTGCCACACATTACAAACTATATAAATATATACATATACATATACATATATGTAGGAATCTATATATAGGTAAGTATTTGAACAACAAGCATGGTAGGAAATTACCTTGATCTTTCCTAGATTTTTCATTAAGCGGCACTTCGTGTTGCTTGTCATTGTTCATTGCCCAACTTTTTTCTTTCACAACACCTAAACATCCAAGTGGATGTGGATTGCATGCTTTGTTGCTAATTTAAACTACAAATCATGAAAATAGAGTGGTGTAGAGATATAACCTTGAAATGAGTCTTCAAGTCAAATGAGTAGCATCAAACAAGATTACTAACATAAAGAAAAATATGTTCTTGATTATAGACAAAAGATTGAAAGAATACTTACTGTGGAAAAGATACTTGGGATGGTGGGAAATCTCAATGGGGAGATGGATAAAGTAGATTTTGATACAAGGAAGAAGAAGAGGTAAAAGATAGCAATTATTGTGGCAGAGATCAAAATAGAGTAGGCTTTCGAGTCCCATCTATTTTCCATACAAAAGGTAGTATGAAGTAAAGGAACCTACTTCTAGTCTTCCAGAATAAGAATCACAAACATAATGAGAATCTACGATCAACATATACCAAGAGACAACATATAAGAATAAAACAACAAAAGTACTATATAAATAGAGGTGGTACCATCCGTTGTTTCCAACAGAAATAATGCTAAAACATTGTGCATACTTTCATTACTTTTTCATACCAACGGTCTAATCCTCACCAGAATTCATGTTGGTTCGACTCTGAATTATTTCAGTAGCTTATTCAGAGTACTTTTGGAGATCTTGAGGCCGCAAAACCCTCTTTCTATTGTTTCTCTGCCTTAGTGAAACACCCTCATCCTCGATGTGATCTTCAAGAACATTG
Source organism: Alisma plantago-aquatica (assembly GCA_963693085.1). Taxonomy (NCBI): domain Eukaryota; kingdom Viridiplantae; phylum Streptophyta; class Magnoliopsida; order Alismatales; family Alismataceae; genus Alisma; species Alisma plantago-aquatica. The sequence continues at coordinate 155,811,745 of OY856410.1, forward strand.
TCCATGGTCAACCCTCCTTCATCATATTGAACTATAATACATTTAGAAATATTTTACTTTGAATATATTAAAGTGGCAGAAAAATATGTGAACAACAAACATGGTAGAAAACTACCTTGATCTTTTCTAGCTTGTGAATTAGGAGGCACTTGAAATTATGCTACCAAAAATTACAAACTATATAAATATATACATATACATATATGTAGGAATCTATGTATAGGTAAGTATGTGAACAACAAGCATGGTAGGAAATTACCTTGATCTTTCCTAGATTTTTCATTAAGCGGCACTTCGTGTTGCTTGTCATCTAGAGAAGTGTTGTCATTGTTCATTGCCCAACTTTTTTCTTTCGAAGCACCTAAAAATCCAAGTGGATGTGGATTGCATGCTTTGTTGCTAATTTTAACTACAAATCATGAAAACATAGTTATTAAATTATGTAAATATAAACTAGTATTCATTATATTTGTATACCCAATGTCTAACCGTCACCAGGATTGTTTTTCATCATACTCTAAACTGATTTAACGACCTTCTGAGAACTATCAATACTTTGTGGCCTCAAGATCCTCTTGTCAGTGTTCGTCTACCTCACCGAAACATCATCCTCCTCCTTGTAACCTACAGGAACATTAAGTACAATCAATCCCTCCCCTACAAATTGTAACAACATATATCAAGAACTATATCAATATGTATGAATATATACGATAAGAAGACACATATATAAGAAAATAAAAAACATAAATATTAACTTTATTTTTTTTAATGTGAGCATTAGGGAGTGCTTTAACGTTCTTGTCAAGTTGAGAAACATCCACATTGTTTGGTCGCCCATCTTTTTCTTTTGCAACACCAAAATTTTCAATTTGATGAGGATTTTGAATATTGTTGCTAAATTTAACTGCATTTCATGAACATAGTGTTATACTACTATATACATAGAAACATTATGTATTAATTTTTTTAAAAACTCTACCTGGATTCTTGTTGGAAGAATTCCATGGACCATCCATCAACATATGTGCACATTTTTTCGCAATCTCTTCAATAGATTTTGCTAAAAACAATAGAATAAATCAACTCAAATACCAAGTAGCATATTTCTAAGTTTGGAGGCTAAATACTAAATGTTGCATAATTAAAAAGCAAGCTACCATTCATCCTGTGCTTCAAAAATTCACCATAGTTTTGAATTTGTTGTAGAAAATCATCATTTGTAACATCTACATTCTTGTCTTGAGGATTTTGGATGGGCATTTCTCCCATGGGTTTAAGGGATGCTGCCACAATTGTTTTATAAATCTAGTAAACATAGAATGACACAAAACTGAGACAAGACCATTACCATAAAAGCTTTGAGATAAATAATTACAGTCTTTATCAAGTGGTTGATGTTCTGTCCCACTAAAAGATCCACTTTGAACCGCCTTTGTGGTACCGCTTAGCTCCTTGGAAAAACCTACGTATAGAGACAACAAATAAATATATTAAATCACAACACTTATGCATGGATTTTTCTAGTGAAGATATCAATAATGGATATACCTAAATTTCGATATCAATAATGGATATACCTAAATTTCTATGTGATACATTGTTGGTCGACCCTTCAATACAACTTGTACCATGGTGATCTGGGTCTTTATGCTTTTTTGACTCTGCATAATAAAAATTTAGCAAGCTACGCATGGGATTCCATTGAAGCATTGTTAAAAATGGAGCAAACATTACTTACGTTAGGTCTTGCTACAATGGTCAACCATTAGCATCTCATAGTTACCTGCAAATTGGGTCTGGGAACTAGATAGATTGACCATATTTCCTACATGTGTCTCATCAAATTATTTAAAAAGGATAATAATCCAAGAAAATATCAAAAGAAGCAATCAAAGGCAACATATATACTCAGATGCTAATACATTATCAATCAAATGGCATCTATCAATGTTCAGATAGAACTTAGTAAAATTAAATCATAGTCTATAAGGAAAATACAAATTAAAAGGATTATAAATTCAGTTCGTTGTCTCTCATATATTGTGTCCATCTTTTTCAAGCCATCCTTTTTTCTTTGCAGTTTTCATGGACAAAGTTTTCACTACATCATGTCTCTTCCAATGACAAACATCAAATGTATCCGAGGGGAATGATGAAAATGTAGATAAATTTGATGTGTTTTCTTGAAATGCACTTTCATCATCAATACTACCTTCATCTCCTTCATCTCCATGTGTCACATTGTACAAGTCACGTGGTGGTGATTCAATAGAAACAATCCAATTACTTCTGGAAAGGTCACGGACATAAAAGCATTGTTCTGCTTGGCATGCTAGAATAAATGGTTCATTGGTTTTCAACTTGCGTTTTGTATTTAAACTAACAAGACCGTATTTGTTCTGCTCGAACCCTCTTCCTTCATTATGCATGTCCCACCACTCACACCTAAAAATGTGAGCTCGTCTTCCACCAGTGTATCTCAACTCTAAGATTTCACTCAAAACACCATAATAGATAAATGGTCCGTTGGTTGAGTCTACCTTAACAAGAACACCACTGCTTTGTGTTGTTAACCTATTGTCACGATCTTCAGTATGAAATTGGAATCCATTTATGTCTAGACCTGTAAAAGATAACACCTCTTTATCAGGACCGTGAACTAAACTTAGAAGTTCATCATCCACTTTGCCATGTTTATGTAATTCAACCACCTATCATAATAGACAAACACACATTAACGACAATGTTAGACTTCAAGTTTAAATTTGTTGAGAGTACTTTAAATGCTCACCCGACTCTCCAACCACTCAAAGAAGAATTTTTTATGATGCACCTCGATGTTGTGAACACCCATATCTTGGATTAGTTGTTTGTGCTCACTAAAAATATTTATTATAAAATTGTAAGACTTAACATCATGTCAAGAAAAAGTATAGTTAAATAAATATAATTTACCTTATAAATGGTAATATTGCATATGAATTTTCAAGAACATACTTGTGAACTTGTTTCCATTCATTAACAGTAAGACTAATGGTGGTGGTGCCTACTGATAATGTTTTCCCAATATATTTGAAAACTATAAATTGAGATGAAATTGTTATCTCTCTATTGTCATGGTATCGTGGATGATTAAATCTAGTGTCATTCTCCTTCATGTATCTTGAGAAAAAAACCAAGCATTCATTGGTGATATACATCTCAGCTATTGAACCTTCTGGTCGATTTTTATTCCGCACATATGACTTCAATGTTTGAAGAAACCTACACAAGAAAGGAAAATAAAAAACATACAAGTAAAATTAAAAACAAACTAATATGTACTTGTAATCACCTCTCAATCGGATACATCCATCTGTATTGCACAGGGCCTCCAAGAATTGCTTGATTTGCTAGGTGAATAGGAAGGTGTACCATTACATCAAAGAATGATGGTACAAATATCTGCTCCATTTTACATAGTGTAACAACAATATGATTTTCCAACCTCTTTAGATCTTCTACCCCCAAAACCTTAGAGCACGACTCCTTAAATGATATACTAAGCTCAGTTAATGTCTCAGATACATCCTTTGAAAAGATTCCACGTGTTGCAAGAGGAAGGTTTTTTTTTGCAAAAATACATGAAAATCATGAGATTTCATACTAGAAATTCTACGCTCATCAACATTCACACATCTAGAAATATTTGAGCACAGCCCATCTGGAAATTTGATTTCTCTTAAGAATTCACAAAAAATCTTTTTTTCCTCTGATGATAAAGTAAAACATGGTATAGGGACTTCTAGCTTTCCATTTACAATTTTTGGGAGAAGCTCTTGCCTTATATTCATATCTTTTAAGTCTTTACGAGCTTTTGAATTATCCTTAGTCTTCTCATCAATATCCATAATTGTTCCAATTAAGCTATCACAAATATTCTTCTCAATGTGCACTACATCAAGATTATGGCGAAGACGAAGACTCTTCCAATATGGAAGTTAAAAAAAATGCTTTTTTTTTCCAAGCATGAGAGGGTGTTTTTTTTAAACTTTTTTTCTTTCTCTTTCCCAGATTTGTTTCAAAGATGTCATGTAGTTGATTCAAAGCATATTCTCCAGATAGTTCTTGAGGATGAGGTCGTGGTTCTTGTTTCCCATCAAACGCATGCTCATTGCACCGCCATCTATGATTTTCTGGTAAGAATCTATGATGCCCCATATAACAAAATTTTCCCCCATGTTTCAATCTGAGAGACCATGTATCCTTGTGACAAGAAGGACATGCTAACTCGCCTTGGGTAGACCATCCAGACAAATATCCATAAGTAGGGAAATCATTAATTGTCCATAATAGAGCAGCATGCATTTTAAAATTATGTTTTGAAACAGCATCATAAGTTTCAACTCCTGCATCCCATAACTCCTTTAACTCCTCTATCAATGGTTGTAAGTAGACATCAATCTTGTAGGTAGGAGACTTCTTCCCAGGAATGATCATGGATAAAATAAGATAATCTTGTTTCATACAAAGCCATGGAGGCAAATTATATGGAATGAGGATAACGGGCCATATGCTATAAGAATTACTCATATTCCCATATGGATTAAATCCATCAGAAGCCAATCCAAGCCTAACATTGCGAGGGTCTCCAGAAAAAGATGGATGCATCTCATCAAATCTTTTCCACTCTTCAACATCAGCTGGATGTCTTAGTTTACCATCATTTATGTGCTTTTCTTGATGCCGTCTCATCTCTGAAGCTGTTTGATAGAACATGTACTGTAACGACCGACTCACGAAAACAAGATTAACTTAAGCGGAAGCGAATTATTTGCAGTGGATTACTGAAAATCACTAAAAAATAAAACTTTTTGCAAAGAGATCCACACATAGGAAATCCTTTACAACAAGAATCATTGTATAACATTTACATTTTGGTTCAAACATACATAACCTGTACCATCTCTTTTCAGAGACTACATCATCAACTGTCTTATAAACATTATATACAGACAGCATACGAATCTCGAGGCATCAAGCCAAAACTTCATATTGATATATCAAAAACACTGACTAAAAACTCTGAGGACCTGAGAGTACAGAGACGACACATAGGACTTTCTAACTACATAACTTGACAGATAGAATCTCCACCTGAGATCTCACTACTGTACCTGATGTTATTGCTGCTGTCCTTTTCCTGCAAGATGTTCTCAAACTCCTTCGTGCTCGTCCACCTAAAAATGTTGGATCCCACGCGGGTGAGACAATTGTAAATTGCCCCAGCTGGAGATATAACTCTCTGCCAAAACATTGTTATAGCAGTTTATTAAAATAAACTGAGCAGAAGGATTATATATAATCAACAGCAGGTGAATCATTGTATGATCAGAGTGAAGTAATCTCCTTTTTCAAGGATAACATTGCATCTACTCATAGCAGACGCATAGTTCATTCATCTACTTGTAATGAATACAACAGATATGAACATCATCAATGAACTACAGATATATAATAGAAATGTAACATCAGCCAATGAATTTCCGTATTCAATCTTTAAGAAAACATGATATACGGCTGATTTCATTTTACAAACACACTTATGCCCTGAGGAGATGAGGTATACCGCTCATGCTCCAACCGACCACTGCGAAGTCGAAATCGGTACCATACAAGGTCAATGGAAGAGCCAGATTCCCATGACCTCCCACATCTCGGTCAGCGTGAGATTACATGCAGGACATCTTGTATCTCTACTAAATATAGCTTTCCAGGGTATACTGGCAACTTCACTATCATATCTACAGTGGCGTGCTGCACTCTCTTCGCGATCGTGAGATTTCATGTTTATCTCCACCGATCCGGCATTAACATTATTGGGATATGTGTACAAAATCTATCCCAATCATCGGGAGATTCGTGATACATCCATCCCGGTACATCTAATGAAGGATTGAGAGATTTAATGTTTATCTCACATCAATTCCTCCATTAGGGCGTAAGGATATTCATGCCCATAACCCCCACATACTCAAAAGTATGCCCTCTGGGTTTTGCCGCGGAGCACCCGTTTCACCATCATTAATTTGCTGACGATGATGGATCTATGGTCAGGGCTCTACATGATATGATTTTACTTGATTAATTAAGTACATTATCATATTCTTTTAGCATCAGCCAAGTTCTCAAACATAACTTATTACGACAATTGCTACAAAGAAATATGTACTATATTCATCATTCATTTCTCATTCTTTATGAGGCATTGGGATCTCAGTCCCTCATTTCAAAACTGGGAATTCTCATCCCTCAATCACATCATTGCCATGCTTATCAAATCTGGGTATTCAAACCCTTAGTTCATCATTGAACATTGTTACCACTTGTTGGGTAACTATCACCTCTAGGTCCTCAGACCAAGGTATACAAGAAGCTTGTTATACAAGCATAACACATGGCTCACAAGGCCATTAATTGTTTTTCCACCTTTCACTAGGCAACAACTTATTCACACGGCTTACAATGCCACTGCACATTGTGTTACTTCTCAATAAGCAACAATACCATATTGGCACACCAGGCCAAAGCACATCTTGTTACTTTTCAATAAGCAACAATTATAATAATGGCCCATAAGGCCCATGCACATTTTGTTATTTCTTACTAAGCAACAATATTATGATGGCACTCAAGGGCCAATCACTTCTTTTATTAGATAAACATCATCATAGCTCAAATCTAGATATGATCATCATCTTATGATATCTACATGGTTGGTACATATGATATTAGTCATGTCAATTTCACATCACACCATGCAATACAATAGTAACACCACTAATCCCTTACTAGGGTTAGGGTTTACCATCAATTAGGGCTTTTCATTTCCTTTACCCAAAATTAGGGTTAGGGTTCCCCCATTACTCATTAATTAGGGTTTCATGATTATATAATATATCCAACCCTAAATTCATTATTCCATACCTCTGGGCATTCAAAGGTATCATATATAATTATTCAAGATCATCAGTCTCATCATATAACATTAATGATCATCAATTCAAGGTATGAGTTCATTTCTCATCCTCATCATGGTATGACTACAGTATACACATCATTTGGACTTAACCCCATTCTCAAGGTACATTAATTAACACTCATCAAAGTGCATCAACTCATTACATTTCATTGTAATAGTTGCATAACACGCTTCATATGTTTCTTACCCAATTATATTGGATTTGAAGTGTATCAAGGTATATAAACCCTGAAGTGCTGAATGTGATAACTATCATATCTTGATGTATCACTTTCTCATCATTTCAGACCCTCTTGAGTTAACCAACTCATCTTGTATTAAGGTATTTCCCTCTTAATACATTCCATCACTAAACTCTCACCTTTAGCATATAATGCATAGGCCACACATTAGAATTGTCCAACTATTTTTAATGATATGGACTTGTCTAATATTAAAGACATTTCTTACAATTAGGTTGCATATAATCAACCACATGAAATGTTTCACCTTTATAAGGCCATTCCTTCTATTTCATCATTAGGGTTTCTTTATATCTTTACTTAAAATTAGGATTATAATTCATTGTCATATTGCCCAGGATTAGGGCTTTATGCATTATGACTTCATATTAGAGTCTCATATACCTTCACCCTTCTTAGGGCCTCTCATCACAACATAGTATTAGAGCATCATGTGATGTTAATACTTCATTAGGGTTTCTCATGGAATCACCCTCAACTAGGGTTTCTCATGGAATCACCCTCAACTAGGGTTTCACATGGAATCACCCTCAACTAGGGTTTCACATGTCATTACTGTTGGTATGTATGCCCTGAGAGCCAATCATGGGATGATTGGTGGGATGCATTAAGATTGATTTGATAAACATCAAAGTCAAGCTTCCAATTCATTCTGGTTCAGTCATATGAGATAGTGATAGAACAGATTGAATGTCTAGAGAATGACAGTACTCAATGACGTATGCTTTCAGGTTAAGGACTTGAACGATGAGATCATACGGATGCTAAGAGTTTGTACATTCTTGTTATGTCCCTAGTCAGATGTCATTGTGGAAGGTAGATAGACAGCAATGACACACAAGACTAGATTGTGGTGTTGGTTGATGACAGAATCTCATTAGTCATGATATATAGATATCAAACCAAACACATAGGTACTTGTTAGAGAACAAGGTACCGGACAGACCCACCGTGAGTTTGACACATGGAACCATGAGATGGTAGTCACAGTCAGTACTCACAGTGATGGTGGTGAGTGTGATTCTTTGACCTGAAATCACTACACTCAACACATGTCGTTGGGCACACTTTGACATCATCAAACACAGTCCTGAAACATGGGTTGTTATAAAGGTGATGATTGGGTGGCTTTGACATATGGGGCTTTTGAGGGGTGAGTGATAGATATGGGATTTGTCCCTCCTGAGGGAGTTTGATATCCAAGGCCACTTGATGAGTAGGATTGAGATAGGCGTGTGCAAGCATGTGTGAATCAATATGTGATATTGATGTCATACATATCTCGTTCAATCTGCTCTGAGATCAAGAAAGTGAATGAATGTTGACAGGATGACTATTCCATGCCTTGAGTTCATTCGGGATATCAGTGACAAAGGAATTATACATTCACTGACACACCATTCACGGATTGTAGGATGAAAGTTGTTCTCCAACTTTCTACTTTCACTTGGGTAGCAATGATGTGTGACTAGGCACCGCTCTTTGCTTGTGAAGTCATAAGTGTTATGGACTTTCACTGCCAACGTGAAATGGACCTGCAGGGTCACACACATAGGATTCAACCTGGAAGAGGAGTTTTGTCCACAAAGCAATGTTTAGATTGATTACTAAAGGAGTTTAGTAGTTCAATTAAACACTCAATCAGTCGATAGCTCAATATCATATGGTTCAAGGTGTTGGACGCATTGATTGGAGTATCGGATTGATTGAAATCGCAATTGATTGATTTTGCCCAACCTGTTCTCCCAACCGATCAGCTCATGTGATGAACTGGTCGGCTGAGGTGCTGAACCGGTCGGCTGGAGTGTCCAGGCCGATCGGCTCATGCCCAGGTTGAAACGACCGGTTCAAGAGTTGAACCGATCGGCTCAACTGGTGCAACCGACCAGTTGGGAAAGTCATGTCGGCAAGAATTTTCCTTTGGTTTCAAATTGCCCAATTCGATTGGGAATAACATTGGTATACGATACCAATTGAGAACGAAACAAGGAAAGTATTTTTGAGCCGGATTAGGACCATGAACTGATCGGTTCAGGGCACCAACCGATCGGTTGGAGTACCCCAAACGATCAGCTCATTGGCCGAACCGATCGGTTCATTTGTGAACCGATCATTTCAAGTTGTGAACCGGTTGCTTTTTGTGGAAAATTCTCGAACCCTTCTACTCCTGCTTTTAGTCCCGTATTGCCGGGAACAGAGAACCCTGTCCCATGACCCGCCTATATATATAGGGGTATTGGGGGCTTCTCAAAGTACAACTCAATGCAAGCCGGTTGCTTTGCGAAGTTGTCGTTCTCTCTGGTTTTGGTAACCGTGAGAGATCCCGAGCAAGTGCTTCCCGCAAAAGGGAGGTGCAGCAAGGGAAGGACAACTGCAGTTGCAACTGGTAGCAGGAGAGTGTGTTGGCGACTAGTACATCAACAGGAGGGTGCGACTCCTTCCACTTCCTTGTGGGACAAGGAGAGTGGAGTTCCAGGTGGTCCGTGTGGACTACTTCAGAGGCGGGAGGTTTCTGCCGCTCAGGAGGACAACTGTCATCCGACAGTCCGGTAGGAGGAGGAGTCGTCAGTCCCGGTGCGACCAGGAGCTGCACAGACACCGTCTAAGACCGGAGTTGAAGACCGCGCATTGCGCGAGGTATTGTCGCCGAGCAAGCCTCGGGACAAGGTATGATTCCACAAACCATCCTTTCCTATTATATAGACGTTGACGTGTTTCCTCGGTATGGGTTGGGGGAGAAATTTTTTTGTTTCCGCTGCCTTCTCTGTCTCCCCTAAAACCCAACAGTGGTATCAGAGCCACGTCAGCTGTTCTATATTTTAGGAATATCGATATGATCGATTTTGGTTTGTCGCCTTTATTTATTGCATGCGATGTGAATAATATCGGCTTTATGCATGTCCAATCCTAAATCCACAAATCCCTAATTACATATATGATATGTATTATTAATGCACTTGATACGTATCGCCCTTAAACGAGTTTTGTGGTGGATGTGTGTAGCATGATTATGGCCTATAAACCCCTATCTGTGTGTGGTTGTTTGTGGTTGCTTGCATCTCGGTCTACGCACCGATCTTCCCTCTCTTATTCCTGATGTAACTCAAAATAATTCGAGATTCTTTCCTACCTTTGCTCCCCCCGAATGTAACTCGGGGTTTCTTCTTTTAAGCAATGTAATAATAGGATAGATTTTATTTCCTGTTATGTCGAAGACCGGAGGACATCAAGACGACTGCTCAGACGATCGTTTCAAGGCGTGAACCGATCGGCTGACCTTGCAGACGGTCGGTTCAAGGAGTGAACTGATCAGTTGATGACCGGTTCGAGGAGCGAGACGAGTGGGTGGCGGACATGACGAGATGCACGACGACCAGGTGAACCGATCGGTTGGAGGAGCCAACCGATCGGCTGGTGGCACCCAGACGACCGGCTGGAGAGTACAGATCATTCATGTGATGAGTTGATCAACTCGGAAGGCAAGGCACAGAGTTCATCTTTTACAGGTTGCATGTGATGTAGACCTAGATGACCGTGATTCCTCTTGGCTCGAGGAATCACATTAGGATGGCCATAATCATCGCTTTTTATCGTTTGTGCATGTTTTATGTGGGATATAGCATGTATATGATACGTACTATGTATTGTGGTGATTGGATATGTATATGTATATAAAACCAAATCCTTCATTAAAATATTAAGTTTTAGATGCCTTCCAAATGCGACACACGTGAAAAGCTTGATCGACCAAGTGTGGGCACGCCCAAGCGTGGTGCACCATCTATCTCGTGGAAGCGTGAAGGATGAACGTGTGGGTCTGCCCAAGCAGGGTGCATGTTCATCGTGTTTGCTTTGGGTCGGACTTAACAAGGTGACCTAGATAGGATCTAGCGCCTTGAGGCATGGAGATGATCATTGCAAGGAGTTGTAGATGACATCTTATCAAGAGTTGCATATGATGCAATTGGCAAAAGTTGCCTACCTGAGAGATCTATGTTGTGGGTGACAGCCCAAGCTGGTCCATGACTTAGAGGATTTCAGGATCTTGCCCACTAGAAGGTTGTACGCTGCAATCTTCTGAATTGATGGTGAGGGATATCAATTTGAAGTAAAATAGTGGGAGTGATAATTAATTAAAGGCCTAATTTTATCATCAACTTTTCAAATCAATCAAACAAGTCAAAAGAGTTTTGGACTAAAATTGCATACATTTCCTTTTGTTAAAATAAATGGTTAATCAACAAATAACTTTATTTGCGATCGGTCTTTGAGACCAACAAATTAAATGGGAATAATTCCACGACTGGTTAGGATGATGATGAGAAATGTTCTCAATCAAAGAGGGAAAGCTCTAAGTCCTAGTTATACCAGAACCAGATGAACTCGATCCCACCACATCAATGGCTGAAAGTATGCTTATGGAAGCATATTGAGGATGACATTGATGAGGAGTGCTTGATGTTGTGTTCTCTGAACTATGAGTTGCAGAGACAACATGAGACATATGATGTCTCCAAGATACTGTCCTAGTATGTCATGACAGAAGGAGATCCAGTAAGGTATTCACACACTCAATGTGATTGGGTATGTGGAAAACCTGATTAAGAAGGATTCCCTCTGAGCCAAGACTTGGCTATTGGTATGATACTGCAAATGTTGTGAGAATCATACAATTAATGATAAGCTACAACATGAACAACTTTGACAAGCGTTGACAGAGTTGTTGGACATGTTGAGGATAGTAGAGGCAAAGATGAAGAAAGACAAACTATAGTCTTTGATATGATCAAAGAAAAGGTAAGTCTTAAGGGCAAGGGCAAGGGTAAAGCTAAGAAGTGTTCTGATGCTAGCCAGCAATCCAAGCCGTCTTCAGCCTCAAGGCACATGGGGAAAGGGTGTATGAGGGAACTGCCCTCTATATCTGGAAGAACAAAAGAAGATGAAGGAGGGGATGGAGATCTCCACCTAAGGTATCATGAAATGAACCACTTCTTTATCCGAGGTATATGATACCAAGATATGGATATGACATATATGATATGCAATGTCCGCAAAGAAGTGATGGCCTTTGTGAAAGGACCAAGAAAGAAATACCCATCATTGGAGCAAGTGTTGCTGCCATATATAGGAGTATCTTTCAGTTTATTTCAGCCTAAAGGGCACGAAATAGAGTTGAGAACTGCTATTTCATATATTGCTAATAGATAGAAACACTTTATTATTGCATATTGTATGACAATGATGGCAATTAATAAAGTTGATGTTTCAATCTCAAAGATATGATCTTTGTGGCAATGCCTTGTTTATCTTGTGATACATGGTATGCATAAGATAAAATGATACCTAAAGTTATTGATAACTCAAACAATCAAATTAGCATCAATCATGAGAAATTCATTTCTAGTTTCCATATGATGGATAAATCTAGACTCTTTTGGTTAGAGAACCAGTAAGAGACATGAATCTCTTGTACATGATTAATCAATCTTCACTAATGGTAGTGGGAGAATGATTGTCCTATTAGGTATAATACATGTGATGTATTTACATACCTATTGGAATGAATGCTAATACTTCAAATGGTGTTTAGAGAAATACCAATATGAATATCTTGAAGTGTTCAAGATTTTCATAGATGAAGTGCAAATTTGGTAAAGTATTAATTCTTGATGAGATCAAAGAATGAAATACTTGGACCAAATGTTTGAGATCCTTATGAGTGATTATGATAGTGTATCATAGTGAACTCATGATTAAGGCATGGTGATGTCTAAATCAAGAAGGAATCATACTCTAAGGAGTTAGAGAATGATTATCGAATAACTGAATTCTTCTTAATAAAAGAATACCCCACACTAATAAAGGACATTAAGAATCACAAGGGTTGTGAATTCTTATATTCTTGACAGATACACCTCAATTATCTATGTGATGAGTTGTTCATATGATGAGTCAACTATCTAGATGAATATGAGGAATCAGATTTTGAGTTATGGTATAAAACCATTACATCCTAAATGACATCCGTGTGAACCATAAGGTATGACCTTGATGGTAGCACTCATTGGATCATATCCATAAGTGCAGATAAGTCTTAAGTGTTAAGACACATGGATAACATTTTGAGAAGGATGATGCTTGTTGATTGCAACTTAATGACTAATACATTTGGCATATGGATACTAAAACTGCATTCCTTTTAGGAATAAAATCAGGATGTGTACGTGACACAGCCTATAAGGTTTATGAATCCATTAATGCAAATGAAGTCTATAAGTTACAATGGACTAATCAATTTGATTGATTGAGTACAAGCAACTCAGAATTGGATCTTTACTTTGATGATATAGTCAAAGGGTTTGACTGACATGTCAAAGATAAAGAAGGGATCTGTGATTTAGTGGGAGCGTATTCACATTTCACATGTTGATGTGAAATGGAATTGTTCTAGAATGGAAATCCAAAAGTGGAAATTATCTTTAAGGAAGATAGAGATGTTTCCTATATGATAGGAATAGAGATATATAGAGATAGTTCTCGAAAAATATCTTGACCTGGAAAGAGAAAGCATACATTGGGAATCTGTACTGAAGTGTTCAGTATGCACAGATTCAGTGGGAGAAAACTTGTCCATGTTACATGGAGTTAGTATCCCAAGGCTAAGTGTCCAATTCTTATGAAGAATGGGAACACTAAGGATAGATATGGATCTATCGTGTATGTAATCATCCCATTATCTTGCATGTATGACATGGCAAGAATAAAATGCATTCATCATCTTGTATGTAGGACATGGCAATATGATGTGCTCATCCTGATAACTCGTATGTGGGACATGACGAGTGGATGTCTGTCTGCTTCCAGTAAGGGTTACTAGAATACCATGAGAACTTGATAAGTGCTTGTGAAGTGCTAGTTCTATGGAGATAAGGAAGAGTTCGATGTAAAGAGTTACATTGATGCGAACTTCCGAAAGGATAGAAAATTAATCGTAAAAATTATACATAGGATGTATAAAAGTGAAAGTTTGTTGATAATTGGAAGTGTTCAAATAAAACCATTTAAAAGGAAATGCCGAGTATCCGTGTGTTAGAGAACATCAGTGGATACTATATGGATCTAGAAGTTCATGAGATGAACTTATAGATATTCCAGTCATTGATGACAAGTCTGGAATCCTTGATCATGCAATGTGGCTAAAGGTTAGCAAAGGAATACTAGATCGCATATTACGGCAACTCCATCTCATACGTGTGACGTACAGCGAAGAGATGAGAGACATGCAATTTATACTGACTTTGGAAAGGTGTTTCCATTACTCACTATGTTCACACTAAGAGCACAGTAACATGTGGGACATGTTTGAAGATCACTATGAATATGATTCATGGGTGATTGGCTCATAGTGCAAGTGGGAGTCTGTTGGTATGTATGCCCTGAGAGCCAATCATGGGATGATTGGTGGGATGCATTAAGATTGATTTGATAAACATCAAAGGCAAGCTGCCAATTCATTCTGGTTCAGTCATATGAGATAGTGATAGAACAGATTGAATGTCTAGAGAATGACAGTACTCAATGACGTATGCTTTTAGGTGAAGGACCTGAACGATGAGATCATACAGATGCTAAGAGTTTGTACATTCTTGTTATGTCCCTAGTCGGATGTCATTGTGGAAGGTAGATAGACAGCAATGACACACAAGACTAGATTGTGGTGTTGGTTGATGACAGAATCTCATTAGTCATGATATAGAGATATCAAACCAAACGCATAGGTACTTGTTAGAGAACAAGGTACCGGACAGACCCACCGTGAGTTTGACACATGGAACCATGAGATGGTAGTCACAGTCAGTACTCACAGTGATGGTGGTGAGTGTGATTCTTTGACCTGAAATCACTACACTCAACACATGTCGTTGGGCACACTTTGACATCATCAAACGCAGTCCTGAAACATGGGTTGTTATAAAGGTGATGATTGGGTGGCTTTGACACATGGGGCTTTTGAGGGGTGAGTGATAGATATGGGATTTGTCCCTCCTGAGGGAGTTTGATATCCAAGGCCACTTGATGAGTAGGATTGAGATAGGCGTGCGCACGCATGTGTGAATCAGTATGTGATATTGATGTCATACATATCTCGTTCAATCTGCTTTGAGATCAAGAAAGTGAATGAACGTTGACAGGATGACTATTCCATGCCTTGAGTTCATTCGGGATATCAGTGACAAAGGAATTATACATTCACTGTAACACCATTCACGGATTGTAGGATGAAAGTTGTTCTCCAACTTTCTACTTTCACTTGGGTAGCAATGATGTGTGACTAGGCACCGCTCTTTGCTTGTGAAGTCATAAGTGTTATGGACTTTCACTGCCAACGTGAAATGGACCTACAGGGTCACACACATAGGATTTAACCTGGAAGAGGAGTTTTGTCCACAAAGCAATGTTTAGATTGATTACTAAAGGAGTTTAGTAGTTCAATTAAACACTCAATCAGTCGATAGCTGAATATCATATGGTTCAAGGTGTTGGACGCATTGATTGGAGTATCGGATTGATTGAAATCGCAATTGATTGATTTTGCCCAACCTGTGCTCCCAACCGATCGACTCATGTGATGAACCGGTCGGCTGAGGTGCTGAACCGGTCGGCTGGAGTGTCCAGGCCGATCAGCTCATGCCCAGGTTGAAACGACCGGTTCAAGAGTTGAACCGATCGGCTCAACTGGTGCAACCGACCAGTTGGGAAAGTCATGTCGACAAGAATTTTCCTTTGGTTTCAAATTGCCCAATTCAATTGGGAATAACATTGGTATACGATACCAATTGAGAATGAAACAAGGAACGTCTTTTTGAGCTGGATTAGGACCATGAACCGATCGGTTCAGGGCACCAACCGATCGGTTGGTGTGCCCCAAACGATCGGCTCAGGTCCAACCGATCGGCTCATTGGCCGAACCGATCGGTTCATTTGTGAACCGATCATTTCAAGTTGCGAACCGGTTGCTTTTTGTGGAAAATTCTCGAACCCTTCTACTCCTGCTTTTAGTCCCGTATTGCCGGGCACAGAGAACCCTGTCCCATGACCCGCCTATATATAGGGGTATTGGGGGCTTCTCAAAGTACAACTCAATGCAAGCCGGATGCTTTGCGAAGTTGTCGTTCTCTCTGGTTTTGGTAACCATGAGAGATCCCGAGCAAGTGCTTTCCGCAAAAGGGAGGTGCAGCAAGGGAAGGACAACTGCAGTTGCAACTGGTAGCAGGAGAGTGTGTTGGCGACTAGTACGTCAACAGGAGGGTGTGAATCCTTCCACTTCCTTGTCGGACAAGGAGAGTGGAGTTACAGGTGGTCCGTGTGGACTACTTCAGAGGCGGGAGGTTTCTGCCGCTCAGGAGGACAACTGTCATCCGACAGTCCGGTAGGAGGAGGAGTCATCAGTCCCGGTGCGACCAGGAGCTGCACAGACACCGTCCAAGACCGGAGTTGAAGACCGCGCATTGCGCGAGGTATTGTCGCCGAGCAAGCCTCGGGACAAGGTATGATTCCACAAACCATCCTTTCCTATTATATAGATGTTGACGCGTTTCCTCGGTATGGGTTGGGGGAGAAATTTTTTTGTTTCCGCTGCCTTCTCTGTCTCCCCTAAAACCCAACAATTACATGACATCACCCTAAGTTTGATTCTCACATCACATTACCACATCAAATTTCCACATACATCATTCTAACTTAGGGTTTCTCATAACATAACCCTAGAATAGAATTTCTCATGGAATCATCCTTAACTAGGATTTCCACTATAGTCACCCACAATTTGGGTCTACCATTTGTCTCAAATAGGGTTTTACATCTCATTTCCCTAAATTGGAGTTTCACACATCACTACCCTGGATTAGGGTTACATCCTCACCCTGGATTAGGGTTACATACTCACCCTGGATTAGGGTTACATTTAAAATTGCCCTCAATTAGGGTTAGAACTCAATAGCCCTATCAATTAGGGTTTATGTTCATGATTAGGGTTTCATGATCTCTCTACTTAAGGATCATACCCTTAGTCACCACATGAATCATATCTATGTATGAATTCATGCTAACATCATCTCAATTTGATTAGGTCATATCAACCCTTCAATCAAGTATATACAACTATGATTAACATAGTGTACCAAGTCATTGATCCTATAAGCAATTAGGATTCATCCCTTAATTGGCACTAATAACTTAGGTACTATTAGAGTTTCAACCTTTGTACCCTCAATGATTATTATTACTAATCATCATTGGATCAATGGATGATTCATCATCTCTATTCTCAAGAGATTCAATCACATTGGACCTCCATTACATAAGATATCCAATTGAGAATCTTCAATTACAATAGGTGTCCAAGTGGATTAACCAATTGAGTCCTCAATTACATTAGGTATCCAAAGGGATTAACCAATTAAGTCCTCAATCAAATTTGACTACTTGAGCCCCAAACGGTCTTGATCTTTCAAAGTTCAAACGGTTTGAAACTGTTTGCTAAAGCACCTTTTGAAACTGCATGGGCTCAACCGGTTTGGGATCGTTTGGTCCCAAACGGTCTTGAGACTGTTTGGTCCCAAATGGTCTTGAGACCATTTGGACTCAAACGGTCTTGAGACCGTTTGGTCCAAACCTCCTCAAAACCGCATGGACCAAATATGGTCTCAACCAATCAAATTGGATTAGGGTTTCCAATGTTGATTCCTTCAATCATTGAATTCATGGAACCAATCATCAATTGGACCTATCATCATACTTCAATTGAGTTAAATAGGTTAACCTACAACTGATTTAGCCCTCAATTGACCCTCAATTAGTCATCAACTAGGGTTTGAATCAATTGAATTAGGGTTTGGAATCAATGATCCTTCAACACTAATCAATGCAAGATTAGTTACTTTGAAACCTTTTAACAATCATCCAAATTGAACATGACCTGACCCCAAACGGTCTTGAGGTCGTTTGGATGACCTCCAAACGGTCTTGAGACCGTTTTCCCATCATATCATCAAAATCCAAGTCAACCAATTAAGGTTTGGATCATTGGATTGATCACCAAATCAGCAATTGATTACACTTTAACTTAGTAACATTGGATCATCAATTGTTTCACCATACTCATCCCTAGACCTCCAAACGGTCTTGGGTGACCTCCAAACGGTCTTGAGACCATTTGGATGAGCTCCAAATGGTCTTGAGACCGTTTCGCTCATCCAACCCTTGGATTCTAGTGAAATTTCATCAAAGTTTGGTCTATTGAGTCGATCAACAAATCAACAATTGATTGCTTTGTAACTTGGTAACTTTGGACCTTCAAATAGGAAACCATACTAAACCCTAGACCTCCAAATGGTCTTGGGTGATCCCCAAACGGTTTTGAAACCGTTTGGGTCAATCAACCCAAAACATCATCTCAATCACTTACAAAATCAACACTTAGCCGATTAGGGTTCATTCCATATCTTTGGATGTTCAAACACTTAACCATACTCAACCCTAGACCTCAAAACGGTCTTGGGTGACCCCCAAACGGTCTTGAGACCGTTTTTGTAATCCCCAAATGGTTTTGAAACCGGAATCAACCCAAAAAGTCAAATCGATCAAGTTGAAAATCAGCACTTAAATCAATTAGGGTTTGCCTAATTGATTAGCCTTCAACTCATGATTCCTTTGGAATTAATTAACCAAATTTGGTGGGTCATAAACCAACATAATTAGGAACAGGATTCTCAAATGGTCAACCCTTGGTCAACTACCCCAAATGGTTTTGAAGCCGTTTGGTGAAACCGTTTGCTTCTAAACGGTTTGAAACCGTTTGCTCCCAAACGGTTTGGGAAACCGTTTGAGCAACTCAATGAAACCGTTTGGCTTTGATATTTGGTGAGGTGCTTGCTTATGATGATTTAATCATCATCAAGCTCTAAACCCACGAAACCTGCTGTGATTTTCATGAAGATTGCATCAATCAACCTAATCAATTATTGTAAATGTAGAAATGATCATTATTTGATATGGAATTGAATGCAATAGCAAAGTTAGGGTTTCAAGTTATAAAACCCGCCTCCAATTGAGCTCCAAAGTTCCATGTTCACGGAAATAATGGTGGATTCAACTCCTTTCACCATTCCAAGGCTCGTCCTCAAGGTTTGAATGAAAAGGAATGGTTAGAATTGAAGAGGAGATCGAATTAGGAAGAAATCCATAATTTATTTTCGATTTCCACCATGGAATCAAGGTAAAATGGATCAAGAACCTTACCAACAGGTTGGGGGTCGTCCTCCTGATCCTCCCAAGCTCCCTTGGACGTTTCCCAAGCAAGGAGAAGAAGTGGGGTCGAAAAAGCCTTTCATTTGGCTTGTAAAAGGTTATTTTATAAAATTTCAATGAGAGAGAATATATTTTATAAAAATCCAATCAGTCCCAAAAATATGGCCGCCTATTCCCCCTCAACTTCCTTTGATCCGAGGCTATCTTGTTTTCCTCCAATTCCTCTCAATTATCCATGATTTAAAGAAAAGCAAATCAAGCACCTTAAATCATATTATATTAATATCCATATGTTAGTGGATATTTCTTTTTCTTATAAAATTGTGAATGAGTTATCCACTCCCTTGGATATTTTCGTGGTCCTTGCAAGGCTCAAGGATGTCTACACACATCTAAATCCAACCATTTTAATT
Source organism: Alisma plantago-aquatica (assembly GCA_963693085.1). NCBI lineage: Eukaryota > Viridiplantae > Streptophyta > Magnoliopsida > Alismatales > Alismataceae > Alisma > Alisma plantago-aquatica. Next base: position 155,831,733 of record OY856410.1, read on the forward strand.
TTGGTTGAAGGCCCTTTAATTAATACACCTATTTTTGCCCTAAATCGAATTAGGGTTTCAATTAGGCATTAATCTTGATTATTTTAATATCAAGATTCTCTCTCCTCCAAATTAATTCAAATGAGGCGCCCCTCTCATTTTCTTTGCTCTACATGATGCCAAGAAACATTAGGGACCTCATTGAGGTGGTAAATTACATATTGCACCCTAGGTTTTGGGTAAATTGTATATTACACTAAAACTAGGTTTTCATGCACAAACATTACTTTATCAGCTCTTTCTTGGTATTCAGGCTTCCATAAGCCATACCTCAGCATCATTTTCACTCTCATGATGCTTCAACACATGAGGAACATATTATCATGCACAATTTGCACTTAAACCCCTCAACTTGGGTAATTTGCACATTAGTCCAAAATAATCAAACATTGCTTCAACATTGTCCAAACAGGACCAAAATTGAAACATAAGTTCCTCATGAGCCCTAATTACTTTTCACAAGATAGGATTAAGCATATAATCATCTTTCTTAATCAAAACACCTAGGGTTAAAGCATAACCCAGGTCAGGGATGTTACAAATTATAAACCCCTAACAAGGATTTCGTCCCCGAAATCAAGATAAAGGAAGACAGATGTATATTATTCATCATACTATCTAGTCTTCACATATCATCTCCTTATTATGGAGACATCAAAAAGCTTTGATCAATACAAAGTGTTTCCATACAGGATTCTTATAGAATCAACACACAAAACGCATGCTCCATTGTTCCTCATCATAGACTATGGAGTCAGCTTTTGTGTCAAATAACACTTTTTCTTATTCAGAGAGGCATCCCACATTCTTTATTAATATCATGTTTATGAAAAACATAAACCCCTAACATATGATGTTCACATCATTTAATATAATCAGATTAATTTCACAGTTGACTACTCCAGGTAGCCAGCCTAAACCATCTGATAATTCTCAGATACCATAATCTTTCATCTTGGTATCTATCACATGTGTTAAGAACACATCACATATTTCTCTTCCTTTCATCTTGGCACATTAATTGTTACATATGTCCTCATCTTGGAACCAAAGTCCAAGATAAACTGATACTTTTCTAAGTATCCATCACATGAACATATTTATGTTATGCACATCAAGTATCCTAAGACCCACTTGATTGCCATGTCCCTGAAAGGAAAGAAAACAAGGATTCATATTTCTCTTACTAATTCATGTATTTTCAGCTATTCATGAACCATTTACTCTTTGTCTCATCCTAGGTTCCTTGCCTTCAGCATAGGAATTTATAAGGATGGTTGCATGTCATTATCCCTTTCTTTATTATTATCTAGCATGCTTATGATCATCTCATGATCTCATCACATTTCCCATTTCCTCATTATGGGAAAGATCTCTATTATGCTTGCAGCATTATTGAACAGGGTTCATTTCCCTTATTCTTATTCTTATCTTATGAGGAGTGCACTTTTAATTCCTCATTCAACATGCCCATCTAAGATTATCTCAGACTTCTCTTTCTTATACTTAGGATATGACACATTTATTCATTCCATATTTCTGATTTCATGATACTCATTAGATTGTCTCAGAATGACTACTTGATCAGGGTAATAAAAAAGGAAACAATCTAAGAGTTTCCATACCCACTTTATCATCAATAGTTGTATACTTGGCCAGGGTATATAAATATTGAGATTAGGTGGTATGTATTTTGTATACTATCATATTCCTTCTTTTCATATTATCACAAGCATAAGGTTTAACATCCCTAAATATCATTCAGGCATCTCTTATATACCTCATCTTTTCTTATAGAGGTAAGAACAACATTAAACATTTGTAATGTTTTACCATGCAAAACATAAGTCCTCATAGGGCTAATCAAGGAAAGCTCAATCATTTCCTTTCTCAGTTAATCCAGGAATTCATAAGATGACATATTTGAATGACATTATCTTGTCTAACTTGTCATAATTCATGAATTATTCACTGCCTCAGGCTAACTCTGCCTCAAAAGTTGATTCAACAGGCTAAGGTTGAGCACAGACTCAATTTAAGTCCAGAAATTCATCATTTCCTTTTGCTTCAACCTGCAGATGCTAATTACAAATCATGTTGATACCTGAAACATCATCATTGAGGCTGGTAATCTAGGTTACATTGTCAATGCTGGATCCACTATATTCATTACTGTTGCCCTAAATTCTCCAACAGTAATACTTTAAGAAGGATTTTCTTATTATAGTTAGATCAACTAGGGGATTCTCAGGCAATTGTCTCTCTCTTGCCTGCTCCCATGAACCTTTTCTTGGTGCAACATTGCTGCTCTCAGCAGCAACCTCCTCATGTGACCCAGTCATCTTTAAGTTCTTCTTCTCTTATACGAGCAGAAGACACTATCAGATACACTGGATGACACCAGAACAGACTCTACTATGTTAGTCCTATGTCTCTGTAGACTCAGCGAACCTAGAGCTCTGATACCACAATTGTAACGACTGACTCGCGAAAACCAGATTAACTTAAGCGGAAGTGAATTATTTACAGCGGATTACTGGAAATCACTAAAAATTAAAACTTTTTGCAAAGAGATCCCACACATAGGAAATCCTTTACCACAAGAATCATTGTATAACATTTACATTCTGGTTCAAACATACATAACCTGTACCATCTCTTTTCAGAGACTACATCATCAACTGTCTTATAAACATTATATACAGACAACATACGAATCTCGAGGCATCAAGCCAAAACTTTAGATTGATATATCAAAAACACTGACTAAAAACTCTAAGGACCTGAGAGTACAGAGACGACACATAGGACTTTCTAACTACATAACTTGACAGAAAGAATCTCCACCTGAGATCTCACTGTTGTCCCTGATGTTATTGCTGCTGTCCTTTTCCTACAAGATGTTCTCAAACTCCTTCGTGCTCGTCCACCTAAAAATGTTGGATCCCACGTGGGTGAGACAATTGTAAATTTCCCCAGCGGGAGATATAACTCTCCGCCAAAACATTGTTATAGCAGTTTATTAAAATAAACTGAGCAGAAGGATTATATATAATCAACAGCATGTGAATCATTGTATGATCAGAGTGAAGTAATCTCCTTTTTCAAGGATAACATTGCATCTACTCATAGCAGACTCATAGTTCATTCATCTACTTGTAATGAATACAACAGATATGAATATCATCAATGAACTACAGATATATAACATAAATGTAACATCAGCCAATGAATTTCCGTATTCAATCCTTAAGCAAACATGCTATACGGCTGATTTCATTTTACAAACACACTTATGCCCTGAGGAGATGAGGTATACCGCTCATGCTCCAACCGACCACTACGAAGTCGAAATCGGTACCATACAAGGTCAATGGAAGAGCCAGATTCCCATGACCTCCCACATCTCGGTCAGTGTGAGATTACATGTAGGGCATCTTGTGTCTCTGCTAAATATAGCTTTCCAGGGTATACTGGCAACTTCACTATCAGAGCTACAGTGGCGTGCTGCACTCTCTTCGCGATCGTGAGATTTCATGTTTATCTCCACCGATCCGACATTAACATTATTGGGAGATGTGTACAACATCTATCCCAATCATCGGAAGATTCGTGATACATCCATCCCGGTACATATAATGAAGGATTGAGAGATTTAATGTTTATCTCACATCAATTCCTCCATTATGGCGTAAGGATATTCGTGCCCATAACCCCCACATACTCAAAAGTATGCCCTCCGGGTTTTGCCGCAGAGCACCCATTTCACCATCATCAATTTGCTGACGATGATGGATCTATGGTCAGGGCTCTACATGATATGATTTTACTTGATTAATTAACTACATTATCATAGTCTTTTAGCATCATCCAAGTTCTCAAACATAACTTATTAAGACAATTGCTACAAAGAAATATGTACTATATTCATCATTCATTTCTCATTCTTTATGAGGCATTGGGATCTCAGTCCCTCATTTCAAAACTGGGAATTCTCATCCCTCAATCACATCATTGCCATGCTTATCAAATCTGGGTATTCAAACCCTTAGTTTATCATTGAACATTGTTACCACTTGTTGGGTAACTATCACCTCTAGGTCCTCAGACCAAGGTATACAAGAAGCTTGTTACACAAGCATAACACATGCCTCACAAGGCCATTAATTGTTTTTCCACCTTTTACTAGGCAACAACTTATTCACACGGCTTACAATGCCACTGCACATTGTGTTACTTCTCAATAAGCAACAATACCATATTGCCACACCAGGCCAAAGCACATCTTGTTACTTTTCAATAAGCAAAAATTATAATAATGGCCCATAAGGCCCATGCACATTTTGTTATTTCTTACTAAGCAACAATATTATGATGGAACTCAAGGCCAATCACTTCTTTTATTAGATAAACATCATCATAGATCAAATCTAGATATGATCATCATCTTATGATATCTGCATGGTTGGTACATATGATATTAGTCATGTTAATTTCACATCACACCATGCAATACAATAGTAACACCACTAATCCCTTACTAGGGTTAGGGTTTACCATCAATTAGGGCTTTTCATTTCCTTTACCCAAAATTAGGGTTAGGGTTCCCCCATTACTCATTAATTAGGGTTTCATGATTATATAATCTATCCAACCCTAAATTCATTATTCCATACCTTTGGTGCATTCAAAGGTATCATATATAATTATTCAAGATCATTAGTCTCATCATATAGCATTAATGATCATCAATTCAAGGTATGAGTTGATTTCTCATCCTCATCATGGTATGACTACATCATACACATCATTTGGACTTAACCCCATTCTCAAGGTACATTAATTAACACTCATCAAAGTGCATCAACTCATTACATTTCATTGTAATAGTTGCATAACACGCTTCATATGTTTCTTACCCAATTATATTGGATTTGAAGTGTATCAAGGTATATAAATCCTGAAGTGCTGAATGTGATAACTATCATATCTTGATGTATCACTTTCTCATCATTTCAGACCCTCTTGAGTTAACCAACTTATCTTGTATTAAGGTATTTCCCTCTTAATACATTCCATCACTAAACTCTCACCTTTAGCATATAATGCATAGGCCACACATTAGAATTGTCCAACTATTTTTAATGATATGGACTTGTCTAATGTTAAAGACATTGCTTACAATTAGGTTGCATATAATCAACCACATGAAATGTTTCACCTTTATAAGGCCATTCCTTCTATTTCATCATTAGGGTTTCTTTATATCTTTACTTAAAATTAGGATTATAATTCATTGTCATATTGCCCAGGATTAGGGCTTTATGCATTATGACTTCATATTAGAGTCTCATATACCTTCACCCTTCTTAGGGCCTCTCATCACAACATAGTATTATAGCATCATGTGATGTTAATACTTCATTAGGGATTCTCATGGAATCACCCTCAACTAGGGTTTCTCATGGAATCACCCTCAACTAGGGTTTCACATGGAATCACCCTCAACTAGGGTTTCACATGTCATTACATGACATCACCCTAAGTTTGATTCTGACATCACATTACCACATCAAAGTTCCACATACATCATTCTAACTTAGGGTTTCTCATAACATAACCCTAGAATAGAATTTCTCATGGAATCATCCTTAACTAGGATTTCCACTATAGTCACCCACAATTTGGGTCTACCATTTGTCTCAAATAGGGTTTTACATCTCATTTACCTAAATTGGAGTTTCACACATCACTACCCTAGATTAGGGTTACATCCTCACCCTGTATTTGGGTTACATTTAAAATTGCCCTCAATTAGGGTTAGAACTCAATAGCCCTATCAATTAGGGTTTATGTTCATGATTAGGGTTTCATGATCTCTCTACTTAAGGATCATACCCTTAGTCACCACATGAATCATATCCATGTATGAATCCATGCTAACATCATCTCAATTTGATTAGGTCATATCAACCCTTCAATCAAGTATATACAACTATGATTAACATAGTGTACCAAGTCATTGATCCTATAAGCAATTAGGATTCATCCCTTAATTGGCAATGATAACTTAGGTACTATTAGGGTTTCAACCTTTGTACCCTCAATGATTATCAGTACTAATCATCATTGGATCAATGGATGATTCATCATCTCTATTCTCAAGAGATTCAATCACATTGGACCTCCATTACATAAGATATCCAATTGAATTGATCAATTGAATCTTCAATTACAATAGGTGTCCAAGTGGATTAACCAATTGAGTCCTCAATTACATTAGGTATCCAAAGGGATTAACCAATTAAGTCCTCAATCAAATTTGACTACTTGAGCCCCAAACGGTCTTGATCTTTCAAAGTTCAAACGGTTTGAAACCGTTTGCTAAAGCACCTTTTGAAACTGCATGGGCTCAACCGGTTTGGGATCGTTTGGTCCCAAACGGTCTTGAGACCGATTGGTCCCAAATGGTCTTGATACCATTTGGACTCAAATGGTCTTGAGACCATTTGGTCCAAACCTCCTCAAAACCGCATGGACCAAATATGGTCTCAACCAATCAAATTGGATTAGGGTTTCCAATGTTGATTCCTTCAATCATTGAATTCATGGAACCAATCATCAATTGGACCTATCCTCATACTTCAATTGAGTTAAATAGGTCAACCTACAACTGATTTAGCCCTCAATTGACCCTCAATTATTCATCAACTAGGGTTTGAATCAATTGAATTAGGGTTTGGAATCAATGATCCTTCAACACTAATCAATGCAAGATTAGTTACTTTGAAACCTTTGAACCATCATCCAAATTGAACATGACCTGACCCCAAACGGTCTTGAGGTCATTTGGATGACCTCCAAACGGTCTTGAGACCGTTTTCCCATCATATCATCAAAATCCAAGTCAACCAATTAAGGTTTGGATCATTGGATTGATCACCAAATCAGCATTTGATTACACTTTAACTTAGTAACATTGGATCATCAATTGCTTAACCATACTCACCCCTAGACCTCCAAACGGTCTTGGGTGACCTCCAAACGGTCTTGAGACCGTTTGGATGATCTCCAAATGGTCTTGAGACCGTTTGGATCATCCAACCCTTGGATTCTAGTGAAATTTCATCAAGGTTTGGTCTATTGAGTCGATCAACAAATCAGCAATTGATTGCTTTGTAACTTGGTAACTTTGGACCTTCAAATAGGCAAACATACTTAACCCTAGACCTCCAAACGGTCTTGGGTTATCCCCAAACGGTCTTGAGACCGTTTGGGTAATCCCCAAACGGTTTTGAAACCGTTTGGGTCAATCAACCCAAAACATCATCTCAATCACTTACAAAATCAGCACTTAGCCGATTAGGGTTCATGCCATATCTTTGGATCTTCAAACACTTAACCATACTCAACCCTAGACCTCCAAACGGTCTTGGGTGACCCCAAAATGGTCTTGAGACCGTTTGGGTAATCCCCAAACGGTTTTGAAACCGTTTGGGCTAATCAACCCAGAAAGTCAAATCGATCAAGTTGAATATCAACACTTAAATCAATTAGGGTTTGCCTAATTGATTAGCCTTCAAATCATGATTCCTTTGGAATTAATTAACCAAATTTGGTGGGTCATCAACCAACATAAATAGGAACAGGATTCTCAAACGGTCAACCCTTGGTCAACTCCCCCAAACGGTTTTGAATCCATTTGGTGAAATCATTTGCTTCTAAACGGTTTGAAACCGTTTGCTCCCAAACGGTTTGGGAAACCGTTTGAGCAACTCAATGAAACCGTTTGGCTTTGATATTTGGTGAGGTTCTTGCTTATGATGAGTCATCGTCATCAAGCTCTAAACCCACGAAACCTTCTGTGATTTCCATGGAGATTGGATCAATCAACCGAATCAATTATTGTAAATGTAGAAATGATCATTATTTGATATGGAATTGAATGCAATAGCAAAGTTAGGGTTTCAAGTTATAAAACCCACCTCCAATTGATCTCCAAAGATCCATGCTCACGGCAACAATGGTGGATGCAACTCCTTTCACCATTCCAAGGCTCGTCCTCAAGGTTTGAATGAAAAGGAATGGTTAGAATTGAAGAGGAGATCGAATTAGGAAGAAATTCATAATTTATTTTCGATTTCCACCATGGAATCAAGGTAAAATGGATCAAGAACCTTACCAACAGGTTGGGGGACGTCCTCCTGATCCTCCCAAGCTCCCTTGGTCGTTTCCCAAGCAAGGAGAAGAAGTGGGGTCGAAAAAGCCTTTCATTTGGCTTGTAAAAGGTTCTTTTATAAAATTTCAATGAGAGAGAATATACTTTATAAAAATCCATTTAGTCCCAAAAATATGGCCTCCTATTCCCACTCAACTTCCTTGGATCCGAGGATATCTTGTTTGCCTCCAATTCCTATCAAATATCCATGATTTAAAGAAAAGCAAATCAAGCACCTTAAATCATATTATATTAATATCCATATGTGAGTGGATATTTCTTTTTCTTATAAAATTGTGAATGAGTTATCCACTCCCTTGGATATTTTCGTGGTCCTTGCAAGGCTCAAGGATGTCCACACACATCTGAATCCAACCATTTTAATTTTGGTTGAAGGCCCTTTAATTAATACACCTATTTTTGCCCTAAATCGAATTAGGGTTTCAATTAGGCATTAATCTTGATTATTTTAATATCAAGATTCTCTCTCCTCCAAATTAATTCAAATGAGGCGCCCCTCTCATTTTATTTTCTCTACATGATTCCAAGAAACATTAGGGACCTCATTGAGGTGGTAAATTACATATTGCACCCTAGGTTTTGGGTAAATTGTATATTACACCAAAACTAGGTTTTCATGCACCAACATTGCTTTAACAGCTCTTGCTTGGTATTCAGGCTTCCATAAGCCATACATCAGCATCATTTTCACTCTCATGATGCTTCAACACATGAGGAACATATTATCATGCACAATTTGCACTCAAACCCCTCAACTTGGGTAATTTGCACATTAGTCCAAAATAAGCAAACATTGCTTCAACATTGTCCAAACAGGACAAAAATTGAAACATAAGTTCCTCATGAGCCCTAATTACTTTTCACAAGATAGGATTAAGCATATAATAATCTTTCTTAATAAAAACACCTAGGGTTAAAGCATAACCCAGGTCAGGGATGTTACATGTACAACCATTTTAACCTTGGGATTAGTGGAAAGTACCATAAAGTCTTAACAGAAACCTTTTGACTAACTTTAGTTTATTCCTTTTTTTAGTCTTATCCTGGGTTGAGTAGTCAATAGAGCTATACTTCCACCTACTAGCGCCACATTTTAAACATACATCTTCTTTCTTTCGATCCTTCCAAAACAACATGCAATGTTCTTTACAAACATCTATTTTTATATAGTCAAGTCCAAGGTCAGTAATATACTTTCTTGCATCATAAAAAGATTTTGGCAACCGACAATCCTTGAATGCCTTTGATAACAATGAAATCAAACTATTAAAAATATTATTTCTCATTCCATGAAACCCCTTTAGTTGTAGTAATGTCATGGTGAAAGATAATTTTGAGTATCCTTCACAACCATCATAAAGTGGTTCCTTCACATCTTTCATCAGCCTACAGAATGTCTTAAGTTCATCACTCAACTCATCAATTTCATAATTGTAATCAATTTCATCAAATGTTGGAACATGATTATCAGGAAATCCTAGCCCATCCCTTATCATCCCCTCTACATCATCATCCTCATCCTGGCCATCATCACTATCATTGTGACAATCTACATGAACTGATTCACCATGTGCTACCCAACATTTGTAGCACTCAGTTATGCCATTAACTATCAGACCAGCTTACACCTCATCCTTTGTCTTGCAACTACCATTGTTACATTTAATGCAAGGACAAGGTATTAATCCATCAACTTCTACATTTTGAGATGCAAATTGAATAAATTCTTCAACACCATTTCTCTATTCTGTTGGTAACCTATTTTTATTTTTCATCCAACTCTTATCTATTCCAGACATTTGAATCCTACAAAGATACAAGCTACAATTAACTAAATTTAAAAAAAAATTGTTACTCAATGATTTTTTATAAATGTTACATAAATACCAAGTCTTGGTTAGCATAACACTAGGAAAAAAAGGAGTGCATATAACATTCAATGTATAAGGCAAATAAGTATACAACAACAGGTAATTCAAACTTTCATATGTATTCAAACATGTACAAATTTTGAATAACACTCACTCAATTCCCTAGGTTGAATAGATCTCCTTTTCATTAAACCATGCAATGCTTAAAAATCAAAATCGCAAGTCACTAAATTGAATAGGGAGAATTTTATTAGAGAACAAATTCATAATATATAATCAATCATATATTTTATTGCAGCAAAATCAAAGATCATATATTATTGAATGAACTACCTTTTAAAATCTCTTAGAAATTTTATCTAGGTAGAAAATAGGCAACTCAAAGGTGGAAATAGATCTGATTTAAGACAAATTAGGTCTAAATAGGGAAACTTATGTCTATTTATGAAAAATAAGATGTAATTTTGGTAAAACACTTATAGTTTGGGAAAAATAGGTTTGTTGTGGGAAAATTATATCTAATTTTACCAAAATTAGGTCTCACATTACGTGAATATGGGGCAGATCAAGGAAAGCTAGCAATGCTTAGGTCATGTTACGGCAAATTGGTCTGCAAATTGTCACAGAATAGGCTATGCTCCTAGGCGTCAAAAGAAGAGAATTAGTCATATAAAAGAACAAGATAGTTTCTCAGAGGAATCATCCTGTCTACCTTCCACATCTGTGGGGAAGGATGGCCATCCTAAGATGAGGTCTGTCAACGGGAAATTGCCTTCTGTATCAAGCGTTGGAAAGTTTAGTCAATCTTCAAAGCAAAAACCTATAGGTATCAAAAGAGAATCAGTGTCCATATCTGAGCCATCAGGTTCAAGCAGTGGGGATGATTTTGACACTGAAAATGATAGACCATTCCATTCACCAATTTCCAATGGTGCTCATCAAAATGGAGGCTTTCATAAAACTACGTCTCAATTTGGTTCCAAGGGGTCTGATGTAGATAACACTGAAACTGATGAATTGAGTTCTCAAAATGTACGACATTTAAAGCATGAAAACCGTGAACTCAGAGAGAGAATTAGAAAAACGGAAGGTAAATTATTGCATGATCTAGAGAAGGAGAAGGAAATGAGAATAATATTGAGATATAAACTTAAAACAGTGGAAAGGAAATTAGAATAGGCAAACAAAGAACATGAAGCATTGATAGATATTTTCTCAGAAGAAAGGTGTCGTAGAGATAAAGAAGAAGAAGCCTTGAGAAAGAGGTTGAAGGATGCATCAACAACGATATAGGACTTGCTACAGAAGGTTAACGCAAAAAGTGGTTGATCAACACGAGTGTTTATTGGTTCCTTATGTTGATAGCAGATAGCTATTTTACAAAGGGCAAATTTTGGGTATACTTGCCATCTTGTATAGGCCTGTGTCTCTTTTGTATGTCAGGCTTTGAATATTCTATGTTGTAATTTAATTGTATATACGTCTAAGCTGGTGATGTACTTAAGATCTCTTGTATATAAATGTGTAGGATTACTTTAGTTGCTACTCGTTCCCTGATGGTAACACCAAATTTACATTACTTTTTAGAATAAATAAATAAAGAAGGACAAACATACAAATCTACATTCAGAATCAGATTAATAATCTTAGTAAAGATAAACATAAAAATATCAAGATAGAGACATGCTTTGTTTTTGGGTATTGGATATGTGTACCTTCAAGTAGAAGCCCAATGAATTATTTTGACTGAATAATCTGAGCGTCAGCAAGATAGAACGTATCATACATGTATAGACAACAACAAAAAATTTAGTATTGGCCTATCACACATGTTACAAATAGAACACATAATGTTAACAACATTTTCGACCAAAGAAAATATTAACAATCTTTCTCATCCATCCATGATTTATTTTAACAAAACTAATAATATAAATCTAGGAAATCAAAGCTAATTACAAATGCATCATATATCTCAGTTAAAGGCTTTTTTGTTTAGGCAAACTGCTTCCAAAACCTCTGTAAATGGACATGAAATATATATGTGCTATATCGACCAAATATGTTGCAGACTAGTACAGCTACAATCATTAAAATTTTCAAAATGCAACTTTTATTTAGATATTTCTAACAGCTCCCCCCCCCCCCTTCTTCAAGCTATATATTGAAATTCATAGAAATTTTCAAAGATATGGAATAGCTGATTGTTTAGTTCGAATCTGCCAATAACCTCATCAAGTAAGGTTGGAATTCAAGGGCCATACCCTGATTATGCTATATGAAGCACTAATTTTCAATCTATTCCAGAAACCATCATGACTACGTAATAACATCTAGGATGGTAAACATCTATGATTCAAGAGTTTACTAGTCCATATCGAACAATACTTGAAAACTCCATAAGAATATCAAATTATAATGTGGTTGGTTAATAATGAATACAGAATGGCAAATTCAAGCAGGATGGATCACTAGAGAGATCAAACCCAAAGCTACTTGCAGTGAGGTTTTATGTAAGATGAAGGTATCTATAGTAAAAACTCCTAAAAGTAAAGTTGTTCATAACCGTCCTAAGCAACACATGTTCTTCGCAAGACATAATTATTATGCTAATTACTCGTGGATTCAGATTCACTACACTACTTTTGGTCTTCTTTTGAATCAAGAGAGATAAGTGAAATAGGTAGTTAACAAGCAAAAATGGAATGCTACCCAATTCTATGCATGTTCTTATGAATTTTAATAAGTTAAACTTTTGATGGTCCTTGTGATCCCAACAGCTGATATAAACCATTGTCCATTTGTGATCGAACTTATCAAGCCATTGAAAACAACTCAATGCACATTAATCATATAAGGCTTAATAGCTATATTGCATACTATGATGAGGAATATCAACACAAATATTTTGTATGCATCTACTTATGGAAAGGTGAATCTTGTCATACATACAACTAGTGATCTAACCAAATTATTAACCATCCTTACATGATGCAAATATAATTAAGAACAACAGAAATACATAAGAACAATTATATGTATTGTTCCGGTTTGATTTTTGTTCAAAAGTTGGACCAAGTTGACGTCTTAAGGTTTGCAAATTTGTCAAATTAAACTTAACCATTCGCCTTATGAAAACCGAGTCGAACTACTTGCTTTGATTCAATGGTTTCAGTTAGTATTCAGCAAAGCTCTACTAGAGTCTTGAATAATCCCAAATATTTTTGTTAGATACCTTACCGAAAGTTTTATACATCCATTCCGATATTTTTAGTTTCAGTTAAAGACAAGACCACCGACGTAAATTTCAAAATGGTTTATTGGTTTCAATGTAGCTCGTGATAGTTACATTTAAAGATGGCCTTATCCTATAAACTTTTGATACCAAGATTCATATCTTCATGATTTTCTTAGAATGGCTATAGTGAAGTTTCTCTCTATGAACACCAGGACAAATAAGCTTGTGATATGTGAACCACTAAATGTGGTGGAATCACTATTATTGATCTTATATACATATTACCATATAACTATTTCTGGAAGAACATTTCCATGTAGCTATAGAGACATGACATCATACATATGCAAACATGGCGTAGACTAACATGAAGAAATTTAACGTCTTTATAGTAAACTTTTAATTAAAACTTATTTGACATTGACTAATTCAACTTTGGGAATTATAAATGTGGCATATGACGTAGAAAACCACCCTCATTCATAAATTTGTACTTCTTTTCACTTCCCAAAACCACCCCATTCATTTTTTATGCTCAACCGAACATATCACCAATAATGATTTATGGCTATGGCTGTCATGTTGGTGATGGGTGAAGTGATGATCAATGAGCACATTTTAACCTAGACCAGGTTTAAGAAAAAATAAATTGATTTAGCGATGACAAACCTGTGATGTCCTTGTATCTAATATATTTGTCAGCAAGACTGGTTTGGTTTATCTAAAATAAAACGAGCCTTATCTCAAGTACAACATATTGGATGATTAAAATGATCAGTTAGGTATAAGTGATTGTTCTATGATTTATGCAATATCTTGAACATATTAATGGTTATAAAAAAAAGTAGATATGAAAGATTCCAAAAAGATTTGATGACTTGAAAATGATGGATTTTTTGGAACTCTTACCCCTTTGGTTGATGAAATATAGAATAGTCTTTGTTGTTAAGGTTACGTAATTCCCAATGCTCTTAATGAAAGAAAATTTGAGGCGTGTCCTAATAGGTTCTAAAAATAAGTTATATCTCTATCTTGATCATTTGGTACACTCTCCCTAGTTATACATCTAACATTAACTTCTTGAGGTCTTAAGAAAATGAGATGTCTCTAGCCTTATTAGTATTTTGGGTTTGGTGAAACTCTTATTTAATGCTACCTAGTGTAGAGGATTTAGTAATACTATGCATAACACCAAGGGTCTTTTAGAACATCAACACTTTGATAAACCTGGTGTTTGTATGGGAACAAGAACAATTTATTATTGAGATTTTATTAAGAGTTTCCATCAGAAACCACCTCTGGATATAAATATTAGGATCAGGCCCCCAAGTGTTTTGACTCCATGCTATGGAGGTTTAACAGTGGCCTCACACTTTGGATGTTCTCTATATATAAGATCATCTTAACTTTATGTTCTTGAGTAGTTGGAGGTATTTTGGTGGTTTTAACATATATTCTAGGTGATTATCTTTGTACAAGGATCTTGGCCAGATATTCATTTGTTTGATTAAGAATTACATGGATGTGATGACATATTTGCATGCTTATCAGACAAGATGAGAAAAAGTTCCTAGGTTCAACCAATATCTATGAATTTGAACATTTCTTGGTTTCACCCTACCTAACAAAATTTTCTTCCTCATTCAAAATATTAAATGATATGTGATAAATGAAGGCTTTCATTAATCTGCAATGATTATAGGCTCTCGTAACAGCCAGGCTCCTCATATTTGTTGTGGTGAAGGTTTGTCTGCATATCAAGCTACATTGTTTAAAATTAACATTATTCTAATTAGATGATCATGTCATTTACAACTTGTGGTTTAAACTTTTAAGCATATTTACAAGTTTCAATTATGTTCATAAAAACCCATTCCCTGCTGACTTGGAAATGTTGTTTGCCGGAACAACTAATGTTAACAAGATAAGTCGATCATGGTCCAGATCAGTTATCTTTTTTGTGATGCATTCATAAGAAGCCAACTATCACTTAGTGTTTCTATGTTGAGAAAGAGAGATTGGGCATGATTTTGTCAATATTAGGGTCTTTCTTACCTTGTGGCCTAATATTCAAAATTCAGTATGATTATGGAATGTATAAAATGTAGAGAATATTCATAAGTCATTCATGAGTATCCTTATTAACTAGACATAAGGTCTATAATTATTATATATAAATGTATATAATTAAGGGGATAGTCACACTGGTCATCATTTAAATTTAAAAATCCCAATATAAACTCATATTGTGTAAATAGTTTCTTAGGTTCTAATTTGCAACTAAAAATTGGTGCTATAGTTTTTCCTTGAAAAATCATTAGACACAATATTGAGGGGGGAGGGGGTTTACTAGAGAACAAATTAGTGACATGATTAGTGATTAATAAGTATATTGTATATTGCAGCATATATACGATCATGTATTATGAAAAAAATCATATGAGGGGTAGGATAGGAGCATGTTCGATGAGCTATAGAATAATCAGACGAAACAGGTGCTAAATTTCATGGAGTACAATAAAAAGATGGCATGTCACATATGTAACATGAAGAATTCATATCTACTATTAACGATATACAAATATCAACAATTCTCATCCACCAATTTCTTATTGTAATAAAAATCATAAAATTTATACATGAACTCTGACAGAAAAATCAGACTAGGATACCTATTCGGAATTTTAGGGTGAAAACTAGAACGAATTGGGGGAAGTGAATTGGGGGAAGCTATGAGACAGGAGAAGAAAGGAGAAGGGGAGGTGATGTGAGTACATGAGATGAGAAAAGGGTGACAATTAATAGCAGACCGAGAAGACTGTACACGGGGGAGGAATCAGGCGGAAACTGAAACGGGGTGAAAGATGTGCGGTTCGAGAGACCGAAGATGAGAAGAGAGGGGGAAAGATCGTTAGAGCGAGAAGAATTTGGCGGGAGAGGAGATGCCGTGTGGAGACTAGAACCAGACTGCACGCGGTCCAGAGAGATATCCAGAAGTGTTGCACTCAAGGATCAGAGACGGGGGGGATCGATCGTCGGGGCTGAGCGCTAGAGAAGAGGGGAGAGAGAACATGCGAGACGGGGGGTTGGGTTTCGAAATAGGCGGTTGTTAGGATAATGAGGTGAAAATCTTGCATGGGGTATGAAGCTACCCGCGGACCGCACAGTGCTAAATCTATTTCCCGCACGAGGTTTTAAAAATGCCGAAATTTAATGTCGTGAAAAGTAATGTTTGTTGTTGTGTAAACGAAAGAAAGGACATTACATTGCATTTCTTTGTTTTGATAATATAGTTAGCATAGTTATTAAGGCTCCCATCTAGGCTCTACATAGAGGCGCCTAGGCTCTAGGTGAGCGGTCTTAAACTTGACTCATAGGCTTTAAGAGGACTCAAGTGGATGCCTAAGGCCTTTATGTCCTAATTAAGACACTTAAAAATTGAAATAGCTTAAACATTAGCCTGGAAATGTATATGCAAAATCATTTATATATATGTAAAATTTAAATAATCTACATCGCCCCCCCAGGCTTCCCTTGAGTGGGAAGGACCACCTGGGCAATGAGAGAAGTATGATAATTAAGATTTTTTTACTTTGTCAAAATGTGTATAATAGGATGTAGTTTGTGCTAACATGGGATGGATTTTGTTAGAATATAACACACGTATAAGATAACATATTGATAGTCAATATAATTGAACATTCTAAAGAATGCTAAACAATACTTAAATGTCATTCCTTAACAGAGTAACATCACAAACAAACAATTTAGAAGTCTAAGTATCATGTTTATATGTAAATTTATCAAAGAGAAAAACCTTGAAATTCGAAGTCTAAATTATTAATTGGAAAAATATAATCTTGCAAGGACGGATTTGTGATCTTGGATTTATGTAGCATGATATTCTAATAACTTCAATTTTTTTAATAAAGGCTTCTCTATATATATTTAGCTATAGTACTTGGAAGTGGCCAAAATTTTAATTAGACAAGCATGTTGTTTGCAAATTACGTTACAAAGTATACCAAAAACATTCAATTGAATTCATTAAGATGATGCTTGCCAAAACAACTGAAATCAACAAAATAAGTAGGACATGGTCAACTATTAAAATAACTTTTCCTTTTGAAAGGTTACATTAACATTTTTGGTTATTGATGGTTGAAACAATATTGAACTGTAATAGAAACATATGGCATACAAAGTAGCAATTTTTTTCTAATGTAGGTTTCATGTGTTTTTCTAAAGAGACAGGTGGCATAACTAGTTGTCAAGAAATTCAGGGAGAGGAATTAAGATTTTTGACACAATTGGTGTACAATCTTTTGACACATTGGTAATTTATGGTTTCCCTCTTTATTATGTGGTTGGCTCTATTCATAGCACTTCTTACATGCATATGATAAATTAATTATCAATAGAAATTAATGTTATTTGTGAGGCATGCCATGTCCATGTTAATTATTTTTATTGTTGCTAATGTTAAAAGAGTTCACATAAATTCTTAAGTGAACTGCAAAGTAATCGCATACATACCGCGTAAACAAATTTTGCATCTCAACTTTCTGAATTACTAATATTCTTAGTATTTTTAATTATACTAATAACATTGAATGCAAATTCATATAGAACAACCCCATCTTTTTTAGACTTTTCTGTAATTGGTTAGCCGTTTGTAATTTTAAATGAGAAGAAATGTACAAATGTTTAAACAGTTGCATGAAATTTTTTATCATAATGATTTAGTTCTTGCATACAAGATTTTGTGTGTTTAGTTTTAAACGTCTTATAGATTTTGCTATGAGTACATTTTAGTATGGTTTAAGGAGAAATGCACAATGGCAAGTGCATACATTTCCTTCCAAGGAAAATAATGTTAATATAGAGATGCGTCAAGCCATGAATCGGTTGGATGCTTTTAGCAGCATGGATGACATCAAGTAATATATGAATGATGATTGTTTATGTCTTTTAAATGGGAATAAAAATAAATTGAAAAGGAATTAAAAAAAATCAGTATGAGGGGTAATTTGGGCTTGGCAAGAACTTCCAGCCATGATTTATTCACAGATTGATCCCCTAATGTAAGCAAGAAGAAGAATGTGACAGTCTTGTATTAAATTTATAAGTGACAACATTCTAGATTTCTTATTGAGAATAATAATAAGATTGGCAAGCCGATCAACTCAACAGACGTCTTATCCCATAGAAATCCAAGATAATTATGATAGTTTTCAACCGGCAAGTAATCAAGAATACTTAAGACTGTGATTATGTTACTAACAATGACACATTTAAAAATTATTGGACTTGGACATTTTTCTTGTACTAATAAAGAAGAATAAATATACTAGTCTACATTTAGGATCAGATTAATAATCTTAGTAAAGATAAACATAAAAATATCAAGATAGAGACATGCTTTGTTTTTGGGTATTGGATATGTGTACCTTCAAATAGAAGCCCAATGAATTATTTTGACAAAATAGTCTGCGCCTCAGCAGGATCGAACGTATGGTACATGTTCAAACAACAAAAATAAATTTTAGCATTGGCCTATCACACATGTTACAAACATAATTCAGGTTCTTTAAAACGACATAACATTTGCAACATTTTCGACCAAAGAAAATAGTAACAACCTTTCTCATCCATTCATAATTTATTTTAACAAAACCACAAATATATATATTTCAAACCGAATAAAAAATAATAATGTGTCCCAGCTCGAGGTCAGATTGTGCTTGCCTTTTCCAGTCAAGTGTGATCTACTGATGAATACAGATAGAAGTGATCAACTGTAGTCAAGGGAAAAGGAAAATCACCATCATCCTGTCAAGGAAAAGGTACCAGAGCATCGTTAACGTTTCCAGAACATGTGAATGACCAATAATACACGCTGAATAATCCACATACTATGAGTGTTTATTGGCCACATACCTACCTCTGGTGGCTTCCTTCCATGGCTGAATCTTTGGGGAAAATCGGACTAACTGGTCAATCTGAAATCTTCATGTGGCAACCAGAGAAAATTGGGGAAAAGATGACGGAGGAGATTTGCCGGGAGGGGGAGAGATGGGTTGTATGCCGAAGAAGAGAAATCAATATGGACAAAGACTGAGGAGGGGGAGGAACCTGCGACGGAAATTAGAGGGTGAAAAGAATGCTACGGAGAGGGGCACCTGCGACATAAATTGGAGAGTGAAAAGAATGCTACGGAGAGGGGGAGATAGAGAAGACGGACGTGGGCGGACTGAAGACGTGGAGAACGGCGCCGCACGGAAGAGATGAAGCAAAGCCGTCGATAGCTAGCTCGAGGAACAGACGGGGGCGCGCGGTGCTACGATGGACTGGAGACGCGGCGCGCGGAAGGGATGAAGTCAGTTTCGCGCGAGAGATCTGGAGCGGAGAAGGAACTGTCAAGGCGAGCGCGACCGATCACGCGAGGAACATGGATCGATGGGGCGGGGCACGCGGGTGAGGTGAGGAGGCGTGGGTGTAACCGCGCGAGATTTTCTTAAGCGGGCAGTTTTTAGGATAATTATAACATAATATAATTACTTTGGAGTCCGTTTAGCTAGGAACCGGCCGGAGCGGGAGAGACCTGCGGCACTACCAACCAAATCTGCCGCAAAAACATGCCGTGGAATCCTGTGTTTGTTGTGGTGCCTCATCATGTTAATGATGAGCCTACTGGCCTTTTGAGCACAATCAGTGTATAAAATTAGGGACACTATAATCAACCATCAAGATTAAGTTATATGAATCCAATTATAATGTGCAATTAGCTTCATGTTTTTCCTTAATGCCAAGTTATTATGTCGATATAACAATAGTCAATGGCGCTTACTCTAACACAATTTTTATTACATGCATGGTTGGGGGCGTGATTCCCACAAGTACATAGCAACTTCAAGGATAGATCATATGGAGACCAGTTTAATGAATAGATCAAGGTTTCCCAAAAGACACATATGGTGGGGGTGCCATCTACAAGGTTTCAACACACTAAGACAAAAACATTTCGTTACGCGTCACACATTTTAAAACCATATTTTTCACCAAATATAGAGAAGGTCCTATCATATACACGTGTACAATACTAATACTATATAATGTCTTACATACGTGAAGCATACCCTTTGTTTATTTGTGCAAATTAAGGGTGCAAAGGGTGTGCGTAGGTCATTCCATAGGCACCGCCAATTGTGCATCTATAAATGTTGTAAATTCTATTCTACATGATATAAAGAGAGGAATAAGTGTGCATCATGCGTTGTACCAATTAGCACTATCCATCTCCTATGATAATGAATGTGTATGTAGTGCGCAATACGAACCTTTTTCCAATTAACGGCATGGTAGGATTTGCATCGTCTTTCCTACTGTTAAGAGGCAGTTGTTATTCTTGAACAAAGGAACGTACATGACCGTAAGTTTTCTTTGCCTTTTAGATTGATTCAAATTTTCTGTTGGGCTCAAAGCATGCTTCATTATGAGGGAAAAGAGAGCTGCACATATATTAATAAATCAGTGTAGTATTTACTATTTATTGGTTTGTGTTTGGATAACACAAGGATAAAGAAAGGAATGAGATAAAGCAGCAACATCACGTATGTTAGATGCCTAGTGATACATTGAGGAATACGTTAGTGCTCTTCTCATTCACGCTATCTGCACATTATACTAATTACGTACATAGAACAAGACATTGTAACCTTGTTGTTATCAATATTCGATAGATAATAGGGGCTAGTCTAAAGGCTACAAAGTTTATCAGATCAAATGGAATTTATATAAGGAAAAAAAACCAAAATAGCACGCTTTTACAAAAAAATATTATAGGTATAACACTCCTTTGAAAATAATTCCCAACATAGCTCACTTTGATGATAATACACCATTTGATATGGTGTTTTTAAGATACAAGAGATGAAAACGTCATTATTTTTAGAGCTTTTAATAAAAAATTGAAAAAATAAAATAAAAAAGAGTAAAAACGCCAAAACAAATGGCATTTTTCACCCCAACATTGGGTGAAAGCGCCATTTACTTTGGCAATTCAAATGGAATTTATCAGATCAAATGGAATTTATATAAGAAAAAAAATCAAAATAGCCCACTTTGACAAAAAATATTCTGGGTATAACACTCATTTGAAAATAAATCCCAACATAGCCCACTTTGATTAGAATATGCCATTTGAAATTGGCGTTTTTAAGATGCAGAGGGTGAAAACGTCATTATTTTTGGAGCTATCGGAAGAAGAAAAAACCGCCAAAACAAATGGCATTTTTCACCCCAACATTGGGTGAAAGCGCCATTTGCTTTGGTGGTTTTACTCTTTTTTTTATTTTTAATTTCAATTTTCTATTAAATGCTCCAAAATTTATGGCGTTTTCACATCCATGACTTTAAAAACGCCAATTCTAGTGACGTTTTCTGATGAAGTCGGCTACGTTGGGAATTGTTTTTAAAAGAGGTGTTATACCCAAAATATTTTTCGTCAAATTGTGCTATTTTGATTTTTTTTTCCTTTATATAATCGAGGACAGTAAGAAAGAGACATTAAAGATGGACACCAGCACCACTAACTCCCGTAGCAACTAGGAGTTAATAAGACCTCTGGAATCCAGAAGCAACTGGCAATCCCGTCCTTGCCGCCGCCAAGATACGGCCTTTCTTGTACACGCACAATTAGTAGAGTGATCCGTCTGGGAACAATTATTGTGAGTGATAGAAACCTGAGGAACTATGGGCCTGTCCGCCTAGCCATCCCTGCTGCTAGTCTGCTAGAGAGATGTGCAAGACGCAAAGTTAGGAAGAGACCCAAAAGCAGAAACACTGAAAACACTGCGGTCGTGGATGAAAGCAGCGGTAGCAGGTACATAGATGATCGGGGAGGGCGACACCATGGGGCCTTCATCACGGAGACAAAGAAGAAACAAAGTTCTAACATCTAAGATTAATCCTCAATTTGGATCATTGCAATTGCACTTTGATTTCGTAGTATCGGTGGTTGTTGCGGTTGGAGCGAACACCATGCTCATCCTAGCAGAAGATGATTGAGGGGAGAGGTTTAGGGCGAGAAGAAATTAGCGTGAAATTCGTGCTTTGAGGAAAAGAGTGGGTCTCGACTTATTTACATAAAAGCCATTACGTCCTTTTTCACTTAAAGTCGAAAAAGTGCAACGCTACCGGCAAGCAAGCATATGTTCGGGTGTGTTTTATAGACCCAAGAAATGGGGTGTGTACCCTCTATGCACCTTGTAAGGTCATGTTTTCATCAAGTATTTCTGTTCATGAGCTGTTGAGGCATCCACAGATTAGAGACCCTAGCCGTGGGCCAACTTGTGCCATGCCTTACAAAGAAGGTTTTGCATTAGAAAAACTCAATATTCCACCTATGTTGAGAAGTAACAAACAATCTCAATGCATGTGTATTTCACCAATGATGTAATTTTCTTTTTCTTCTCTTTTCTTTTTGAGATACCCAAAACTAATTGTTTCCTTTTCCTTTCAGGATCTTTAGCAAGGATTATCTTGTGATGTTGCATGTCTATCTTAGAATGTCAAATCACAAGCCCTAGGAGTGATACATGGGATAATGATACAAACCATCACTTGATGATTGTGTGCCCTAACCCCAAGGATCGTTGATCATCTTCACATTCAATGAGATATCGTGAAACTAGGACTTCTCCCCTAATTCACATGTTTGTAGGAAATTATGAGGGAGTGATAAATTGATATATAAGATATCCAACCAAAAGGGGGGCTAGTTCTATGAACCTAACCACCTAGAATCCATTATGGTCAAACTCAATTTCAATACGTCTTCAAGCTGACATGTCTTCATTATGCTCTCCCCTCTCATAGTTTCAAATCAATATTTTGCAGCCGCTATGAGTTTTTGTATTCAAATCTTTCTTTCTTTTCATTTTTCTATTTAAGAGTTGTTTTTTCTAAGTTTTTAATAATTTATATAATTGTTAGCTTAAAAAACATTAGGCACCCATCAATAACACATTCCTCATCAATAATGGATTAAAAAAGATAATGAACTACTTACCGATAGTTTCATTCTTATAAAATATATGTAAATTTTCCTTAATGATTTAATATATTTTTGCATGTTGTCCATTATATGAAAATATTTCTTAAAAATATTTGTTGGGAAAATGCACATTTTTTTATAATTCCTTTTTGTGACTGTATCCTATGGGTTCTTATATGAGCCCTTGCTTTCACATATTATTGCAAAAAGGGAGCTTTCGGTTTAAAAATATCAACATGTCACCCTCTCCGGCGTTGCATGTAGAGAAGTGCAAAACTCACCCACCAAGTCCAAAAGATACTAGGACATCATTTGTGGCAGAGACTGCATGCAAGTGGGGAATACTGAACCCTAATGCACACATTCCTGGTATGAGTGATCAGTTGCATCTACCATGATTAGGAGGTTTATTAGGGGTATAATCCTACAACAGTGAACCTAGATACCCACTTAGATTGAATTAAATTTTACTCTTGGAGAAGTTAAGGACATCTATTGCACCTATTGTAGATACGTGTAAGTTGATATATCTTTACAAACTCATAACATCTAAGATGGGGGAGACGTTTGTTTTCCAAAGACACTTACAAATGGAATACCCTTCTTGAAATGGAGTTTATACTCCTGATCACAATGGACAAACTGCATCAGGACATAAGGGTCTTTTCACTTAAATTAAAAGCTAGCAAAGACGTGCCCAATTTAGCTGGTGTTAGGATGGGATTGTCTAGGATATAGTTAATTTTGCAAAAAGTAAAGAAAATAAATAGTATCTCGAATTATTATCATGTTACATATCAAATAAACTGTTTGGAATCTAAAAATAATTGTTTTAAGACCTAACTTAGTTTGATATTTAAAATTATGCTTTGATGCATAAGTTTATATAGATGTAATATGAATAACACTAACTTTCATATAATAAATGTTTATCTTGTTTAATAATGAATATTGCGGGACATGATCTAATATGGCTTAGTAATAATGGAATTTCATGATAATGGAAAGATTAGCATTATGGTGACGAATAATTAGGTCTTCCTAATCAAGACATTAGACATGTTAGAAACTTATTCTTTTGAAGTTTAACAATAATCCAACCCTGAGATAATACCCCACGACCTAGTATTAACCTTAGATCGCGTCTTTTACATGTGATTCAAATGTGCTACATCTGTGTGTTAGTTTTCAGATCAAATTGGAATAACTTTTGTTTATATGTAATTTTGAGTGCTTGGACAACTTGCTCTCTCTATAGAAGTATGTGGCTTACTTTATGAACAACCTATCCTAATGCTTTCTGAAGTTTCTTAATGATTGATTAATACATATAATCTTCTTGGTTATTTCACTTCATACAAAACTTTAAAGTACTATTTGTATCACATATGATGATAAGAACATCTTAAACCAATATTAAATCTCATAAGTGTGGTATATGGAGATAAACCATCTCTTACAGTTAATTGTTGGTAACTAAGAATATAACTACAAACCAAAGTGAGTATTGCAAAATGAGTTCATCGATGGAACAACCAGTGTGGAATCCAATGGTGGAACTAATTCCATAAAGTCCAATGGAGGACAAAAATATGGATACACCCAAGGAGATAGAATAAGTATGGGCTAAAAAAATAAAACAAAGACATAAAGTTTGATTATTGCAAATAATTTACTGATATGAAATGTATATTGCTACTCCTATATGTACACAATTTTGTTTGTACCCACGTGCATGACGTAGACATATGCTAACCGTGCTTTGCTTTTTGACATTTTTGGTTAGCTACTTTTTTTAAGATTGGAGAAATGGAATTCTAGAAGAACACACCAAAAGATAATAAGTGAAAGACACAAGGAGGATTATCTAGTTAATTTTGATATTTTCATTTATATAGTATCTTTCCCTTTTTGAAAAATGTGTATAACTCCTTATAGGAGTTTCTATCTTTACAATTCTTTTACAACAATGCTTTAAATTAAAATTAGTAGGTATAATTTGTTGTTTATTAAACTTGGATCTTATATATGATGACTGTGGGCCCTTGCCTACTTAATCCTATAAATATTTGTATCAGTTACTTGGAATGGTTTATTATTTTGAGCATATTTTACCTCTCACGATGTGGGTTGAATGATTTGAGATAAAAACATACAAAATCAAAGATGTGTATTGTACTCGAGTTCATTCATGTTATCATTTTAGCCTCTTCACCAAGTTCCTTTGAATGGTCATACCTTACTAAAATATCTTTGGAATGTAGTCCTAAGCACCAATTTATGTAGTGACACCATATGGTTCTATCATAGTGCATGACCATGTCATTGAAAAATTCTCAACCATACATAGCATAAGATTTCCTCTTAGTAGTTTGTTTAATTGACCGCTATGCATGACCAACCACCAATTTATATTAAAACCCCTAACATAGGTTCTATATAAGAGGACCAAAAAATGAATTTCTCCAAAATACAAATAATCTATTCCCACTTTACATCCATATATATAACCCCACTAAAAACTCCTTATCTCCCATAGGGCAACTCCATTTTAGCCCTTGTAGATAACTCATACTCACAATAAACTTTTAGACTTGTTTCATGTGTGGCATTCAACTTACAACACACTAGTTGTGTAGAACACCTTCCATTTTTAAAGAAGAGAAGACCATACTATCTCCTTAAAGTCTTTTTAACACCCTCCAGTACTTTGAGAGAAATAATACACCATTTTCATACCAAAAATACATACAAATTGTGCGTAAACATTTTATACATCGTTTGTATAGATAACACTCAGAATGATACCTAATTAAAAACAAATATCTCAATTGTTGGGAGCCTATCTAAGCCTTTTGAATGGTTGAATGACTTCAAATATAATATCTTTGATAAACAATTATGTAAGAGATGGTTCACAAAGTACATAGAAATAATCAACAAAGTATCACAATAGGAAACACAACACATTGAAAAATTGTAACACTTTATTATGTTCCGACTTATCTATTATTTTAATCAAATAAACATTTAATTGTATACAAATACACAAAGAACAATACCAAATATATAATACATATATCTAAACAAAAGATATTTCACATTGACGTCTAAAAAATGGGCCATAACCTATTAGTGAATTCTAAGTTTTTATATCATATTACATATCTTTAATCCCCCATTCCTTCATATGACCCATGCCTAAAATAAGTTAATCCATCTATGTATATTTATTATCATAATTCTATGTATTGTTATGTTGATATCATTTAAAGGAGTGTAATGCCTCAGAGCACGAATGTGTCTTAGGGCATATTTTGTTGAGTGTAATTTTAGTAAAATATGTGAATTTATAATTTACTTTTATATTTGAATATCACACTTTAAAGTATCGATACGTTCAACCATACTAAGCTTCATAGTATAAAAATAACACGATCATGAGGTTATATCATTGAGTCGCAAAAGCAATATGAATTTTGTTCCTCAATGGTGTAGAAGCCTTCTCCTTGACAATGTGACATGTAGTTATGTTTATCTTCTTTCTTCCTCATGGAATATTCTATGATGGTTATTTTGGTTGAATTGTAAACTCCACCATGTAAAAGTAAAACAATGAGAATGAAGAAGGGGAAGAACTACTTGATGGCACTCGAGCTTGACCTCTAAAAAGCATATGACCATATGAGCTGAGTATTTATTGAGGATACCCTAAGAAGAACAGTGTTAATAGAACATATATAAAATCTAATAATGAATATCATTACGACAAGATCCATTTCCAATCATCTAGGTGTTAGGATTTTATGGCATCAAAGTAGGTAGCGGAAATAAAAAAATTACTCTCCATAATCCCATAACCAGCTGATCGCATCAATATCTATGTAATGGGAAGGATGGTTTTGGCGAGTTATACTTGGTCCTGAGGCTTACTCAATGACTATACCTCACAGCTAGTGCAGTCTTCAACCACCTATCTTTGACGACATGTATGAAGCTCCTAGTCCTAACCCGGACTGCGGTTGATGGTCGTCCTCCAAGTGGAAGAAGTCTCCGGTCTCTATAGATAGTCCACACAGACCACCAAAATCTCTAGTCCTCCTGAAGACGGACTAGAAGGATTCATCCCCTTATGTCAGCGTACTAGTCACTGATACACTCTCCCACAACCAGTTGCTTGATCTGCACTTGGATTTCCCTCACTGTGCTTCCTCCCAGTTTGGGCGACACTTGCTCGGGGTCTCCTTATGGCTACTAAAACCAGAGAGGACAAAAACTTTATAGAGAAACTGTTTCTCAAAAGTCATTTTGAGATGTTGTTTGTTGTGTGTCTGGAGAAGCCCCCTGTACCCCGCTATTTATAGTAGAGGGCAGGGTCAGGGTTCCTAGCCTGTGCGGGAGTAGAAGGGTCCAGATTTTCCATGAATTATTTGCACTGTGGTAGGAGAACTGGTTGGTTCACAACTGAGCCGGTCGTTTAGCAGGGTGAGTCGATCGGTTCACTCAGTGAACTGGTCAGTTCATATGCCAAACTTTCCTGCAATTGACTTTCCTATTTCGTCTCAAATTAATCCAAAGATCAATTTTAGTCCCAATCAAATTGGACTTGTGAAACGAGAAACTTTTCTCACAAACTGGAAAACCAATCACCTTCTTGGTTGGTCCAATTGAACCGATCAGTTCACCAGAGTGAACCGGTCATCCCACTGACCAATCACCAACTCGGTTCACCCAGTGAGCCAATCAGTTGGTGGTCCAAGTTGTGTAGAACTTAGTCAATTCATTTCTCAATCAATCTGACACTCTAATCAGTTGGTTCAACACTTGAAATTGATAATTTTGAGTCAAGTCTATTGATTGAATGTTTGATTGAGTACCTACACACTTTAGTAATCAATCTAAACATCATTCATAGATAAATTCCTCTTCCATGTTAATTCCTATGTGTGTGACCCTATAGGTCTCATGTCACGTTGGTAGTGAATATCCATAACTAGATTATGACATCACAAGAAAAGAGTGGTGCCTAGTCGCACATCAGTGCTACCCAAGTGAATCAGAAAGTTGGAGAACAACTTTCAACCTATAGTCTATGATTAGTGTTATGGTGAATGTATAATTACTTTGTCTCTGATATCCTGAATGAACTCAAGGCGTGGAACTGTCATCCTATCAGCATTCATCTAGTTTCTTGATCCAAAGTAGTCTGTATGAGATATTTGTGAACCCAATATCATATATTGATTCACATGTACAAGCACATGCCTTTCTCAGTCTACCTTATCAAGTGTCCTAGATATCATACTCCCTTAGGAGGGACAAATCCCATATCCATCACTCATAGTCAAGTCCCCATGTGTCAAAGTCACCCAATCATCACCGTTATAACAACCCATGTTTCAAGACTACGTTTGATGATGTCAAAGTGTACCCAACGACATATGATGAGTGTAGTGATTTTAGGTCTAAGAATCACAATCACCACCTATCACTATGAGAGCTGATTCTGACTACCATGTCATGGTTCCACATATCACTCTCATGGTGGGTCTGTCTGATACACTGTTCTCTTTAAAGTATCTATGTACTTGGTTTGATATTATATATTATGACTAATGAGGCTCTATCATCAACTAACACACACTCTAGTCTTGATGTGTTGTTGTTGTCTATCAACCTTTCACAATGACATCCTACTAGGGACATAACAAGAATGTACATACTCTTATCATCCGTATGATCTCATTGTTCAAGTCACGTACTTGAAGACATACGTCATTAAGTATACTTCCATTCTTTAGACATTCATTTTGTTTCATCATTATCTCACAATTGATTGAATCAGAAGGAATTGGAAACTTGACTTTGTTTGTTTAATCAAATCAAATATATGCCAATCCAATCATCATATGATTGGCGCTCAGGGCATACTTACCAACAGACTCCCACTTGCACTAAGAGCCATTATCCTTAGAATCATATTCTTCGTGATCTCTAAACATGTCCAACATGTTTCTGTTGCTGTAGTGCTAACAAAGTGAGTTAGCAGCTCTTCGTTGCACGACATTTTGTATGAGATGGAGTTGCTGTAATATGCTATCTGATTTTCCTTGCTTAACAATTAGCTCCATAGTCAGACTTAGTATTTCTACTTTGTCATCAATGGTCAGAATATCTATATGTTCATATGTATGAACTTCCAAATCCATATAGTATCCTCTGGTGTTCATAACACTAGGATACTCGACTTTCCTTTTAAATATCTCTTATTTGGAACGTTTCCTCTAACAACAATTATTCACTTTTATAGTTCAATAAAACCTTTTATATTTTGTATTTTTCTATCATTTCTCTGTCATTTCAGAAGCTTGCATCAGTGTAACTCATTTACACTGAACTCTTCCTTTTATTTGTTGGTATGTATGCCCTAATATCCAATCATATGATGATTGGATTGGCATATAGCTAACACGTTGGTATGTGTGCCTTGAGACTCAATCATGTGATGATTGAGTTGACATATATTTGATTTGATAAACATCAAAAAGGCAAGCTTCGAATTTGTTCTGAATCAATCACTATGAGATAATGATGATCACAATGAATGTCTAAAGAATGACAATATACTCAATGATGCATGTCTTCAAGTACGTGACTTGAACAATGAGATCATACGGATGCTAAGGGTATGTACATTCTTATTATGTCCCTAGTCAGATGTCATTGTGGAAGGTTGATAGACAACAATGACACATCAAGACTAGAGTGTGTGTTGGTTGATGACAAAATATCATTAGTTATAATATATGATATCAAACCAAGCACATAGATACTTGTTAGAGAATAGTGTATTGTACAGACCCACTGTGAGAGTGACACATAGAACCATGACATGGTAGTCAAAGTCATCTCTCACTGTGATGGTGGTGACTGTGATTCTTAGACCTAAAATCACTACACTCAACACATGTGATTGGGTACACTTTGACATCATCAAATGCAATCCTGAAACATGGGTTGTTATAATGGTGATGATTGGGTGACTTTGACACATGGGGGTTTTGACTGTGAGTGATAGATACAAGACTTGTCCCTCCTAAGTCAGTATGATATCGAGGCCACTTGATAAGCAAGATTGGGAAATGGATGTGCGTGCACATGTGAATCAATATATGATATTGAGTTCACAGATCTCTCAGAGAGTCTTCTTTGGATCAAGGAACATGAATGAATGTTGACGGGTTGACTACTCTGTACCTCGAGTTCATTCAGGATATCAGAGACAAATACATTCACTGTAACACCAATCACATAACTGTAGGTTGAAGGTTGTTCTCCAACTTTCTATTTCACTTGGGTAGCAATGATGTGCTACTACGTACCTCTCTTTTCTTGTGATGTCATAAGCTTGTTATGGACATTCAATGCCAATGTGAAATTGGACCTATAGGGTCACACACATAAGACTTAACTTGGAATAGGAGTCTATCCATGAACGTTGTTTGGATTGATTATTGAAGTGTTCATGTACTCAATTAAACATTCAATAAATAGATTTGACTCGGAATCATCAAGTTCAAATGTTGAACCTATTGATTTGAGTGTCGGATTGATTGAGAATTGTATTGACAGATTTTTGCACAACTGGACCACCAACTGACCGGTTCACTGAGTGAACCGATCGGCTCATGGCCAGTGAGATGACCGGTTCACTCCAGTGAACTGATTGAATCACCTAGGTCAACCGAGCAGGTGATTGGTTTTCTGGTTCGTGAGAATGTTTCCCGTTTCACAAATCATTTTCTTGTGGGACAAGGAAAGAATCTTCAGATATTTTGAGATGAAATAGGAAAGTCAATTGGAGGTAAATTTGGCAAGTGAATTGACCGATTCACTGTGTGAGCCGATCGGCTCACAAAACCAAATGACCGGTTCAGTTACCAACTGACCGGTTTGTCTGTTGATGTGTGAGCAGTTCGTGAATTCTCCAGACCCTTATACACTCGATACAACTGGGAACCCTGACCCTGCCCTCTACTATAAATAGAGGGGTACATGGGACTTCTCAAGACACAACACACAATACAGATAACATCTAAGAATTCGTTCTTGTTGGGTTTTTGGGGAGTCAGAGAAGGCAGCAGAAACAAAAAATTTCTCCTTCCCAAACCCAGAATAAGGAAACGCGTCAACGTCTATACAATAGGAAGGGATGGTTTGTGGAATCAAACCTTGTCCCGAGGCTTGCTCGGAGACAATACCTCGCGCCTTGCGTGGTCTTCACCTACGGTCTTGGACGGTGTCTGTGCAGCTCCTGGTCGCACCCGGACTGACGACTCCTGGTCTCACCGGTACTGTCAGGATTGACAGCTGTCCTCCGAGCGGCAGAAATCTCCCGCCTCTGAAGTAGTCCACACGGACCACCTGGAACTCCAATCTCCTTGTCCCACAAGGAATTGGAAGGAGTCGCACCCTCCTGTCAGCGTACTAGTCACCGACACACTCTCCTGCCACTAGTCGCTTTCTGCAGTTGTCTTTCCCTTGTTGTGCCTCCCTTATCGGGTAGCACTTGCTCAGGCTCTCTCGGTTACCAAAACCAGAGAGAACGACAACTTTATAGAGCAACTGGTTGCACTGAGTTGTTGTTAGAGAAGCCCCCAATACCCCTATATATATAGGAGGGTCATGGGACAGGGTTCTCTACCCCGAGCAATGCAGGACTAAAATAGGAGTAGAAGGGTTCGAGATTTTCCACAAAAATAACCATTGTGTGACCTGAAACGATCGTTTCATTTCTGAAACGGTCAGTTGGGGACCTGAGCCGGTCGGTTGACACCTCAACCGATCAGTTGGGACACCTCAACCGGTCGGTTCGCTTCTGAACCGGTCGGTTTGTGGCCCTGGTTAGTTCCCGATTGACTTTTCCTCCTTTTTGTTTCTAATTGGTACCTAATACCAATCCTTGTTCCAATCAAATTGGGCAAGTGAAACGAAAAGAAATTTCTCACCAATCCTACTTTACCAACTTGCTCGGTTGGACCAGTTGAGCTGATCGGTTCAACCCTTGAATCAGTCATTTCACCCTGTCCATGAGCGGATCGAATCACCATCTGAGCCGATCGGTTCACCAAGCTCAGCCGATCGGTTCATCACATGAGCCGATCGGTTGGGAGTGCAGATTGTGCATAAAAAGTCAATTGCAGTTTCAATCAATTCGATACTCTAATCAATCTGTCCAACACCTTGAACACTATGATTTTGAGCTATCAATTAATTGAGTGTTTAATTGAACTACTAAACTCCTTTAGCAATCAATCTAAACATTTTTTGTGGACAAACTCCTCTTCCAGGTTAAATCCTATGTGTGTGACCCTGCAGGTCCTTTTCACGTTGGCAGTGAAAGTCCATAACACTTATGACTTCACAAGCAAAGAGCGGTGCCTAGTCACACATCAATGCTACCCTAGTGAAATAGAAAGTTGGAGAACAACTTTCAGTCCTACAATCCGTGAATGGTGTTATAGGGAATGTATAATTCCTTTGTCAGTGATATCCCGAATGAACTCGAGGCATGGAACAGTCATCCTGTCAACGTTCATTCACTTTCTTGATCTCAGAGAAGATTGGAAGAGATATGTATGACATCAATATCACATACTGATTCACACATGCGTGCACATGCCTATCTCAATCCTACTCATCAAGTGGCCTTGGATATCAAACTCCCTCAGGAGGGACAAATCCCATATCTATCACTCACCCCTAGAAAGCCCCATGTGTCAAAGCCACCCAATCATCACCTTTATAACAACCCATGTTTCAGAACTGTGTTTGATGATGTCAAAGTGTACCCAACGACATGTGTTGAGTGTAGTGATTTCAGGTCAAAGAATCACATTCACCACCATCACTGTGAGTACTGACTGTGACTACCATGTCATGGTTCCATGTGTCAAACTTACGGTGGGTCTGTCTCATACACTTGTTCTCTAACAAGTACCTATGTGTTTGGTTTGATATCTCTATATCATGACTAATGAGATTTTGTCATCAACCAACACCACAATCTAGTCTTGTGTGTCATTGCTGTCTATCTACCTTCCACAATGACATCCGACTAGGGACATAACAAGAATTTACAAACTCTTAGCATCCGTATGATCTCATCGTTCAGGTCCTCAACCTGAAAGCATACATCATTGAGTACTGTCATTCTCTAGACATTCAATCTGTTCTATCACTATCTCATATGACTGAACCAGAAAGAATTGGAAGCTTGCCTTTGATGTTTATCAAATCAATCTTAATGTATCCCACCAATCATCCCATGATTGGCTCTCAGGGCATACATACCAACAGACTCCCACTCGCACTGCGAGCCAATCACCCTTGAATCATATTCATAGTGATCTTCAAACATGTCCCACATGTTACTGTGCTCTTGTGCCAACATAGTGAGTTATGGCAACACCTTGCCAAAGTCAGTATAAATTGCATGTCTCACATCTCTTCATTGTACGTCACACGTATGAGATGGAGTTGTCGTAATATGTGATCCAGTATTCCTTTTCTAACCTTTAGCCACATTGCATGATCAAGGATTCCATACTTGTCATCAATGACCGGAATATCTATAAGTTCATCTCATGAACTTCCAGATCCATATAGTATCCACTGTTGTTCTCTAACACACGGATACTCGACATTTCCTTTTAAACGACTTCATTGAAACGTTTCCAATTATCAACAAACTTTCACTTTATATATCCCATATATATTTTGCGATTAATTTTCTGTCCTTTTTGGAAGTTCGCATCAATGTAACTCTTTACATCGAACTCTTCCTTATCTCCATAGAACTAGTACTTCTCAAGTACTTATCAAGTTCTTATGGTTTCCAGTAACCCTTATTGGAACTTGACAGACATCCACTCGTCATGTCCCACATACGAGTTATCAGGATGAGCACATCATATTGTCATGTCCTACATACAAGATGATGAATGCATTTTGTTCTTGTCATGTTCATACATGCAAGATAATGGGATGATTACATACTTGATAGATCCATATCTATTCTTAGTGTTCCCATTCTTCATAAGAATTGGACACTTGGCCTTGGGATACTAACTCCATGTAATATGGACATGTTTTCTCCCACTGAATCTGTGCACACTGAACCCTTCAGTACAGATTGCCAATGTATGCTCTCTCTTTTCCATGTCAAGAGGTTTTTGAGAACTATCTCTATAGATCTCTATTCCTATCTCATAGGAAACATCTCTATCTTCCTTAAAGATAATTTCCACTTTTGGATTTCCATTCTAGAACATTTCCATTTCACATCAACATGTGGAATGTGAATACGTTCCCACTAAATCACAGATCCCCTCTTTATCTTTGACATATCAGTCAAACCCTTTGACTATATCATCAAAGTAAAGATCCAATTCTGAGTTGCTTGTAATCAATCAATCACATTGATTAGTCCATTGTAACTTATAGACTTCATTTGCATTAGTGGATTCATAAACCTTATAGGTTGTGTCACGTACACATCCTTGTTTTATTCCTCATAGGAATGCAGTTTTAGTATCCATATGCCAAATGTCTTAGTCATTAAGTTGCAATCAACAAGCATCATCCTTCTCAAAATGTTATCCATGTGTCTTAACACTTAAGACTTATTCACACTTATGGATTTCATCCCAATGAGTGCTACCATCAAGGTCATACCTTATGGTTTACATGGAAGTCATTTAGGATGTAATGGTCATCTACCATAACTCAAAATCCGGTTCCTCATATTCATCTAGATAGTTGACTCATCTCATGAACAACTCATCATATAGATGATTGAGGTGTGTCTGTTAAGGATATAAGAACTCACAACCTTTGTGATTCTTAATGTCCTTTATTAGTGTAGGGTATTCTTTATTTAAGAAGAATTTAGTTATTTGATAATCATTCTCTAACTCCTTAGAGTATGACTCCCTTTTGATTTAGACATCACTATGCCTTAATCATGAGTTCACTATGATACACTATCATAATCACTCATAAGGATCTCAAACATTTTGGTCTAAGTATTTCATTCATTGATCTCATCAAGAATTACCACTTTACCAAATTCATACTTCATCTATGATATTCTTGAACACTTCAAGATATATATATATATATATATATTTTGGAAACTCTCAAGCTTTCTATTTATCTCGCCCCTCTCAAGCGAGCAATATCAACAGGAACAGTACAATCATCCAAACTAATGACAGAATTAAATCTGTCCAAGATATTCATGTCTCTTATTGGTTCTCTAACCAAAAGAGTCTAGATTTATCAATCATATGGAAACTAGAAATGAATCTCTCATGATTGATGCTAATTTGATTGTTTGAGTTATCAATAACTTTAGGTATCATTTTATCTTAAGATAAACAAGGAATTTGCCACAAAGATCATATCTTTATAAATTGAAACATCAACTTTATTAATTGCTATCATTGTCATACAATATGCAAAAATAAAGTGTTTCTATCTATTGGCAAATATGAAATAGCAGTTCTCAACTCTATTTTGTGCACTTTAGGCTGAAATAAACTAAAAGATACTCCTATCTATGGAAGCAACACTTGCCCCAATAATGAGTACTTCTTTCTCGGTCCTTTCACAAAGGCCATCACTTCTTTGTGGATCTTGCATATCATATATGACATATCCATATCTTGGTATCATATACCTCAGATAAAGAAGCGGTTCATTTCATGATACCTTAGGCGGAGATTTCCATCCCCTCCTTCATCTTCTTTTATTCTTCCATATATGGAGGGCACTTCCCTCATACACCCTTTCCCCATGTGCCTTTGAGGCTGAAGACGGCTTGGGCTGCTGGCTAGCATCAGAACACTTCTCAGCTTTGCCCTTGCCCTTACCCATAAGACTTACCCTTTATTGATCACATCAAAGATTAGGGTGTGTCTTTCTTCATAATTGCCTCTACTGTCCTCAACATGTCCAACAACTTTGTCAACGCTTGTCAAAGTTGTCCATGTCATAGTTCATCATGAACTGTATGATTCTCGCAACATTTGCAGTATCATACCAATAACCAACTCTTGGCTCAGAGGGAATCCATCTTAGTCAGGTTTTTCCATATACCCAATCA
This sequence comes from Alisma plantago-aquatica, assembly GCA_963693085.1. Classification (NCBI taxonomy): domain Eukaryota; kingdom Viridiplantae; phylum Streptophyta; class Magnoliopsida; order Alismatales; family Alismataceae; genus Alisma; species Alisma plantago-aquatica. The sequence continues at coordinate 155,868,345 of OY856410.1, forward strand.
TATTGAGTGTGTGAATACCTTACTGGATCTCCTTCTGTCATGACATACTAGGACAGTGTCCTTGAGACATCATATGTCTCATGTTGTCTCTGCAACTCATAGTTCAGAGAACACAACATCAAGCACTCCTCATCAATGTCATCCTCGGTATGCTTCCATAAGCATACTTTCAGTCATTGATGTGGTGGGATTGAGTTCATCTGGTCTTGGTATAAATAGGACTTAGAGCTTTCGCTCTTTGATTGAGAACACTTCTCATCATCCTAACCAGTCGTGGAATTATTCACATTTAATTTGTTGGTCTCAAAGACCGATCGCAAATAAAGTGATCACTGTTGATTAACCATTTATTTTAACAAAAGGAAATATATGCAATTTTAGTCCAAAACTCTTTTGACTTATTTGATTGATTTGAAAAGTTGACGATATAATTAGGCCTTTAATTAATTATCGCTCCCACTATTTTAGTTGAAATTGATAGCCCTCACCATCAATTCAGAAGATTGCAGCGTACAATCTTCTAGTGGGCAAGATCCTGAAATCCTCTAAGTCATGGACCAGCTTAGGCTGTCACCCACAACTTAGACCTCTCAGGTAGGCAACTCTTGCCAATTGCATCATATGAAACTCTTGATAAGATGTCATATGCAACTCTTTGCCATGATCATCTCCATGCCTCAAGGTGCTAGATCCTATCTAGGTCACCTTGTTAAGTCTGACCCAAAGCAAACACGATGAATATGCACCCTGCTTGGGCAGACCCACACATTCATCCTTCACGCTTCCACGAGATAGACGGTGCACCACGCTTGGGCATGCCCACACTTGGTCGATCAAGCTTTTCACGTGTGTCACATTTGGAAGGCATCTAAAACTTAATATTTAATGAGGGATTTGGTTTTATATACATATACATATCTAATCACCACAATATACAATATGTATCATATACATGCTATATCCCACAGAAAACATGTGAAACGATAAAAGCGATGATTATGACCATCCTAATGTGATTCCTCGAGCCAAGAGGAATCACGGTCATTAGGTCTACATCATAAGCAACATGTACATGATGAACTCTGTGCTTTGCCTTCCGAGTAGATAAACTCATCACATGAATGACTTGCTCGTTCTGGCCCGGTCGTCTGGGTGCCACCAGCCGATCGGTTGGCTCCTCCAACCGATCGGTTCACTGGTCGCCGTGCATCTCCTCATGGCTGCCACCCGCTCGTCTCGCTCCTCGAACCGGTCATCAACCGATCGGCTCACTCCTTGAACCGATCATCTCGAACGTCAACCGATCGGTTCACTCCTTGAACCGATCGTTTCAGTTGTCGTCAGGATGTCCGCCGTTCTTTGACATAACAGGAAATAAAAATCTATCCTATTTTACATTGTAAAAAGAGAAACCCCGAGTTACATTCGGGGGGAGCAAAGGTAGGAAAGAAATCTCAAATTATTTCGAGTTACATCAGGAATAAGAGAAAGAGGATCGGTGCGCAGACCGAGATGCAAGCAACCACATACAACCACACATAGATAGGGTTTATTGGCCATAACCACGCTATACATCCACCACAAAACTCATTTAAGGGCGACGCATATCGAGTGCATTCATATTACATATCATATATGTATATTGGGATTTGTGGATTTAGGATTGGACATGCATAAAGCCAATTTTATTCGCATCGTATGCAATAAATAAAGGCGACAAACCAAAATCGATCATATCGATAATCCTAAAGTATAGAGCAATTGATGTGGCTCTGATACCACTGTTGGGTTTTTGGGGAGGCAGAGAAGGCAGCGGAAACAAAAAATTTCTCCTTCCCAAACCCAGAACAAGGAAACGCGTCAACGTTTATATAATAGGAAGGGATGGTTTGTGGAATCATACCTTGTCCCGAGGCTTTCTCGGCGACAATACCTCGTCTTGCGTGGTCTTCACCTCCGGTCTTGGACGGTGTCTGTGCAGCTCCTAGTCGCACCGGGACTGATGACTCCTGGTCTCACCTGTACTGTCAGGATTGACAGCTGTCCTCCAAGCGGTAGAAATCTCCCGCCTCTGAAGTAGTCCACACGGACCACCTGGAACTCCAATCTCCTTGTCCTACAAGGAATTGGAAGGAGTCGCACCCTCGTGTCAACGTACTAGTCGCCGACACACTCTCCTGCCACCAGTCACTTTCTGCAGTTGTCTTTCCCTTTCTGTGCCTCCCTTATCAGGTAGCACTTGCTCAGGCTCTCTCAGTTACCAAAACCAGAGAGAACGACAACTTTACAGAGCAACTGGTTGCAGTGAGTTGTTTTTAGAGAAGCCCCCAATACCCCTATATATATAGGAGGGCCATGGGACATGGTTCTCTACCCCGGGCAATGCGGGACTAAAGCAGGAGTAGAAGGGTTTGAGATTTTCCACAAAAATAACCAACTGCGTGACCTGAACCGATCGTTTCATTTCTGAAACGGTCAGTTGGGGACCTGAGCCGGTCGGTTGACACCTCAACCGATCGGTTGGGACACCTCAACCGGTCGGTTTTCTTCTGAACCGGTCGGTTCGTGGCCCTGGTTAGTTCCCGATTGACTTTTCCTCCTTTTTGTTTCTAATTGGTACCTAATATCAATCCTTGTTCCAATCAAATTGGGCAAGTGAAATGAAAAGAAATTTCTCACCAATCCTACTTTCCCAACTTGCTCAGTTGGACCAGTTGAGCCGATCGGTTCAACCCTTGAACCGGTCATTTTACCCTGTCCATGAGCCAATAGACTCACCATCTGAGCCGATCGGTTCATCACATGAGCTGATCGGTTGGGAGTGCAAATTGTGCGGAAATAGTCAATTGCAGTTTCAATCAATCCGATACTCTAATCAATCTGTCCAACACCTTGAACACTATGATTTTGAGCTATCAATTAATTGAGTGTTTAATTGAACTACTAAACTCCTTTAGCAATCAATCTAAACATTGTTTGTGGACAAACTCCTCTTCCAGGTTAAATCCTATGTGTGTGACCATGCAGGTCCTTTTCACGTTGGCAGTGAAAGTCCATAACACTTATGACTTCAGAAGCAAAGAGCGGTGCCTAGTCACACATCAGTGCTACCCAAGTGAAATAGAAAGTTGGAGAACAACTTTCAATCCTACAATCCATGAATGGTGTTACAACGAATGTATAATTCCTTTGTCACTGATATCCTGAATGAAATCGAGGTATGGAACAGTCATCCTGTCAACGTTCATTCACTTTCTTGATCTCAGAGCAGATTGAAAGAGATATGTATGACATCAATATCACATATTGATTCACACATGCGTGCGCACGCCTATCTCAATCCTACTCATCAAGTGGCCTTGGATATCAAACTCCCTCAGGAGGGACAAATCCCATATCTATCACTCACCCCTCAAAAGCCCCATGTGTCAAAGCCACCCAATCATCACCTTTATAACAACCCATGTTTCAGGACTGCGTTTGATGATGTCAAAGTGTACCCAACGACATGTGTTGAGTGTAGTGATTTCAGGTCAAAGAATCACATTCACCACCATCACTGTGAATACTGACTATGACTACCATATCATGGTTCCATGTGTCAAACTCACGGTGGGTCTGTCCGATACACTTGTTCTCTAACAAGTACCTATGTGTTTGGTTTGATATCTCTATATCATGACTAATGAGATTCTGTCATCAACCAACACCACAATCTAGTCTTGTGTGTCATTGCTGTCTATCTACCTTCCACAATGACATTCGACTAGGGACATAACAAGAATGTACAAACTCTTAGTATCCGTATGATCTCATCGTTCAGGTCCTCAACTTGAAAGCATACGTCATTGAGTACTGTCATTCTCTAGACATTCAATCTGTTCTATAACTATCTCATATGACTGAACCAGAAAGAATTGGAAGCTTGCCTTTGATGTTTATCAAATCAATCTTAATGTATCCCACCAATCATCCCATGATTGGCTCTCAGGGCATACATACCAACAGTTCTGAGAAACACTTGCTCTACAAAGTTGTTGTTCTCTCTGGTTTTGGTAACCGAGAGAGCCCAATCAAGTCCTACCCGTCTAGGGAGGAAGGGAAAGACAACTGCAGAGAAAATAACTAGTTATCGGGGTGAGTGTGCCGGTGACTAGTACGCCGGCATAAGGGGATGAATCCTACTAGTCTTGTACCAGAGGATGACTAGAGTTCCCAGTTTTTCGTGTGGACTTACTATAGAGGCGGGAGACTTCTGCCACTAGGAGGACAACAGTCAACCACAGTCCGGGTCTAACCAGGAGCTGCACAGATGCCGTCGAAGACAGGTTGTTGAAGACCACACTAGATGCGAGGTATAGTCACTGAGCAAGCCTCATGACCATGTGTAACTCGCTAAACCATCCTTCTCATTACATATGATATTGACGCGATCAGATGGATATGGGTTCGTGGTCCAATAAATTTTTTCTTTCCACTGCCTTAGATGACCCGGTAAATCCCAACATTATTACCATAGAACTATCTCTTTAACACTTCACAAGTACTTAAATAAGTTCTTAATGGTATTCCAATGGATATCACTAAAGTAGACAGACATCCACTCATAATGTCCAATACATACGAGATAACTAGATGAGCATATCATGTTGTCATGTTCAACACACAAGATGATATACTTTCTTCTTATCTTGTATAATACATACAAGATAATGGGATGAGTTCATTCAGGATAGATCCAATTGCTAATGCATATGGCATCTATCTATGTGTTCCTATTCTTCATAAGAACTTGGGACACTTGGCATATGAGAGACTAACTCCATGTAACATGGACAAGTTTTCTCCCACTGAATCCTACATACTGAACCTTTCAGTATAGATTGCAAAGTATGCTCTTTAAGAGGCTTTTGAGAACTATCTCATAGGTTTCTATTCCTACCACATAGGACATTCCTCCTTATACCCTTAAAGAAGGTATTTCCACACCAATTTCAACATTAGAACTTTTATTCCTCATCATCATGTCGAATATGAATATGCTCCCACTAAATCTTTGTAATCATATATTCATTCTTTATTTTGATACATCCGTCAAACCTTTTTACTATATAATCAAATTAAAGATTCCAATTCTGAGGTGCTTGTCTTTAATCAATCATATTGATTAATCTTTGTAACTTATAGACTATATTTGCATTGTAGAATTATAAAACCCTTTAGGTTGTGTCACGTACTCAGCCTCAGGTTATTCCTTTAGGGAATGTGATTTTATAATCCATATGCCAAATCACATAGTATTCAAGTTCCAAGAGCAAGCATGATCCTTATGGCCTATAGACATGGCAATTGGTTAATGGGTTTATTAAGTTCAACATTTTGAACTCTCATGAACTCATTACAACCAATATGCTTCTCAAATGTTATCCATGTCGGTCTTAACTCTTAAGAACCAATTTCTCTTATGGGTTTTATCCCTATGAGTGCTACCATTTAAGGTCATACCTTATTTGGTTCACATGGAAGTCATTTTGGATCTTATGGATTCAAGTCATAACTCAAAATCTGGTTCCTCAACATCATATAGGTAGATCATTGACTCATCATATGACCAATCACATTAAAGAGTTTGTAGGATATTACAACCCACCAAGCTGAAGATGTTTCCTACTAGATATTTGAGGTGTATCTTTTTCACAAGAAATTTGAGATTCCACAACACTTTGTGAATCTTAATCTCCTTTTATACCCTTTTAGGTTTGATTTCGTTATGTCGACCTCAAATCTTTCGAGTTCTACTTTTCTCCCACTGATTCTTTTGGAACTCAGTTATTCTTGTAACAAACATTTTGCTATTTGGATGAGATTAGTATTCAACTACCATCATATGATTTGTGAATTAAGCTCTTTTCCAAGAAACTTGCTTTCTTATATGAGCATTCAATTCTAATAACTAAAAGACAATTTGGAACATTTCCAATACCATATCTCATATGGAGTCTTTTATACCTATGGTTCATCCATTTAGTGTGAAGCATGTTCCTAAGAAGACTTCTAGAAGATTAGTTATTTTTTTATGATCATGCTCTAACCATTTAGAGTGATTCCTTTCTTGATTTAGACATCATTATGCCTTAATCATGAGTTCTCTGTGATATAATATCACAATTACTCATATAGGTCCTAAAACATTTGGTTTAAGTATCTCATAGTTTGATCATATCAAAGTATTAATACTTTTACCAAGTTTGTTCTTCATTTATGATCTTCTTGAACACTTTAAGATGTTCATATCAATATTAAATATTTTGAATGAAGTATTAGCATTTATTCCAATAGGTATGTAAATACATCAATATGTATTATGCCTAATAGAGTAGTCACTCTCCCACTACATCTAGTGAAGATTGACTTGTCATCATGCACAATAAACAAGACATTCATATCTCTTAATGGTTAATTAACCAAAAGAGTCTAATTTATCCATCAATATGGAATCTAGAAATGAATTTCTTATTCATTAGCCGTTTAGATGATAATGCCACTTATTTGTTTGAGTCATCAATAACATTTAGGTATTATATTTTTCTATCTCATGCATACCAAGTATCATAAGAGAAACAAAGCATTGCCACAAAAGATCATATATTTGAGACATAAATTTTATTGATAGACATCCTTCACATTACAAGATGCGGGAATAAAATTATTTCTTTTGGAAAAACAAAATAGCAGTTCATAACTCTATTACATGCCCTTTAGGCTGAAATAAACTAAAGGTACTACTATCTATGGTAGCAACACTTGCTCCATTAGTATTCCTTCTTGGTCCTTTCACTAAGACCTTCACTTCTTTTCAGATCCTGCACATCATATATGTCAGATCTATCTCTTGGTATCATATACCTGAGATAAAGAAGAATTTTAGTTTATTTCATAATACCTATGGTGGAAATTTCATTCCATCCTTCTTCTTCTTTAGTTCTTCAATGTAGATAGGGCAATATATTCTCCAATGTCCTGGCTCATGACAATGGTGACATTTGCCTCCCTTGTTCACCCCTCCCTTGTCTTTGAGTATTGAAGAAGACTTGGGTTGTTGGCTAGCTTTAGAACTCTTCTGAGCTTTGCCTTTAGAGTTACCCATCTTTTTGCTGATCATCGCCACTGATTTGAGTTTGTCTTTCTTCATCTGTGCCTCAGCTATCCTCAACATGCCCAACAACTCTGTCAGTGGCCTATCAAAGTTGTTCATATTGTAGTTCATCACAAACTAACTGTAGGATTCTGGCAATGATTACAGTATCACATCAATAGCCAACTATTTGCTCAGAGGAAATCCCAATTGAGTGAGGTTCTCCACATACCCAATTATCTTGAGTGTGTGAGGACCTACTAAATCTCCTTCTATCATGACACACTTGAATAATGCCTTGGAGACATCATATCTCTCTTACCGTGCCTGGTCTTGATACATGTCCTTGAGGTGTTGAACCATTTCAACGACCTCCATGTTCTCATGTTGTCTCTGCAACTCATAGTTCATTGAGTACAACATCAGGCACTTCACATCAATGGCATCATCAATATGCTTCTTGTAAGCATCTCTTTCCGCCTTTGGTGCGGTGGGAGCTGGTTCTTCTGGCTCTGGTGTCTCTAGGACATAGAGCTTTTGCTCCTATGTGAAAACAATTCTCAACGTCCTAGACCAGTCGTGGAAGTTGTTCCCATTCAGTTTGTCCTTCTCAAGGACCGATCACAACGAAAAGTGATTGTTGTTTGTAGCCATTTATTTTACAAAAGAAAATTTGCAATTTTAGTCAAAAGATTTTTAATTGATTTGATTTGAAATTTGACGATATTTAATTAGGTCTTTAATTAATATTCATTTCTCACCATTTTGTCTCAAATTGATAACCCTCATTATCAATTTGGAAGATTACAACGTACAACCTTCTAGTGAGCAAGATCATGATTTCATCTAAGCCATGAACCAACGAGTGCTGTCACCCACAACTGGAATCTTTCAGGTAGGCAAATTTTGCCAATTGCATCATATGCAACTTTTGATAGATGTCATGCACAACTCTTTGCCATGTGCATCTTTATGCCTCAAGGTGCTTGATCCTATCAAGGTCACCGAGTTAAATCTGACCCAAAGCCAACATGATGAACATGCACCCTACAAAGGCAAACTCACATATTCACCATCACACTTCCACGAGATAGATATTACACCACGCGAAGTCGTGGCCACACTTAGTCGACCAAGATTTTCATGTGTGCTACTTTTGGAAGGCATCTTCAACTTAATATATTTATCTAGGGGTTTTTAAATGCTTATATATGCATATATATATCCAATCACCACATATATAGTACGTATCATATACATGCTATATTCCACGAATGAAAACATGCAATAACGATAAAGCGATGATTATGGACATCCTATTGTAGTCCTTGCAGCCACAAGAAACTATGGTCATTTAAGGTCTACATCATATGTAACTTGTCATTGATGAACATCTGCGCTTGCCAATTTGGGTTGATTGGTTCAACCTTTGAACTGGTCGGCTTGCCTCTTGGCCGGTCGGTTGGTGTCTTCCAGCCGATCGTTTGGCTCCTCCAGATGGTCGGCTCATCTGGGCTTATCATCTGTCCACCAACTGCTCCTCAGTTGATTGTCTTGGTCCACCAAGCGGTCATCTTTAGTCTTCATCATAACAAGAAATAAAACTAATCCTACTTTTACATGATTTTTGTGATATCTCGAGTTACATTCGAGGGGAGCAAAGGTAGAAGAGAATCTCAAGTTATCTCGAGTTATATTAGAACAGAAGAAGAGGGCTTGGTACGCAGACCAAGATGTAAATAACCATAACCAACCATACACATGCACATAGGGTTTATAGGCCATAACCATGCTACACATCCACCATCAAAATCGTTTTAGGGTGACACTTATAGATTGCATATGTATACTATATCATATATGTATATATTTGTTTAGGATCATGTGGTATTAATCAGATATTCACATTTGTCATTTAATCATTTGCATCACATGCAATAAATAAAAGAAGGTAAAACCAAAATCTGATCATATCGATTATCCAAAACATAGAGTATTGACGTGGCTCTGATACCACTGTTAGGATTTTATGGCATCGAAGTAGGCAGCGGAAATAAAAATAATTACTCACGATAATCCCAAAACCAGCTGATCGCATCAATATCTATGTAATGGGAAGGATGGTTTTAGCGAGTTATACCTAGTCCTGAGGCTTGCTCAGTGACCATACCTCGCAGCTAGTGTGGTCTTCAACCACCTATTTTTGATGACGTCTGTGCAGCTCATGGTCCTGACCTAGACTGCGATTGACGGTCGTCCTCTAAAAGAAGTCTCTCGCCTCTATAGATAGTCCACACAGACCACCGGGAACTCTAGTTGTCCTGAAGACGGACTAGAAGGAGTCATCCCCTTCTGTCGGCGTACTAGTCACTGACATACTCTCCCACAACCATTTTCTTGATCTATAGTTGTATTTCCCTCGTTGTGCCTCCTCCCTATTCGGGCGGCACTTGCTCGAGCTCTCCTTTTGGTTACCCGAACCAGAGAGTACAACAACTTTGCAGAGCAACTGTTTCTCAGAAGTCATTCTGAGATGTTGTCTGTTGTGTGTCTGGAGAAGCCCCCTGTACCCCTCTATTTATTGTGGAGGGCAGGGCCAGGGTTCCAAGTCTGTGCGGGAGTAGAAGGGCCCAGATTTTCCATGAATTATTTGCACTACGGCAGGTGAACCAGTCGGTTCACAACCGAGTCGGTCGTTTGGCAGGGTGAGTCAATCGGTTCACTCAGTGAACCGGTCGGTTCATATGCCAGACTTTCCTGCAATTTACTTTCCTATTTCATCTCAAATTAATCCAAAGATCAATTCTTATCCTAATCAAATTGGACTTGCGAAATGGGAAAATTTTCTCACGAACTAGGAAACCAATCACCTGCTCGGTTGGTCTAGTTGAACATGTCAGTTCACCAGAGTGAACCGGTCATCCTACTGACCATGAGCCAATCGGTTCACCCAGTGAACAGGTCAGTTGGTGGTCCAGGTTGTGAAGAACTCAGTCAATTCAGTTCTCAATCAATCTGACACTCTAATTAGTTGGTTCAACATGAACTTGATGATTTTGAGTCAAGTCTATTAATTTGAGTACCTAAACACTTTAGTAATCAATACAAACATCATTCATGGATAAAATCCTCTTCCATGTTAAATCCAATGTGTGTGACCCTATAGGTCCCATGTCACGTTGGCAATGTATGTCCATAACTAGCTTATGACATCACAAGCAAAGAGTGGTGCCTAGTCGCACATCAGTGCTACCCAAGTGAATGAGAAAGTTGGAGAACAACTTTCAACCTAAAGTCAGTGATTGGTGTTACAATGAATGTATAATTCCTTTGTCTCTGATATCCCGAATGAACTCGAGGCATGGAACTGTCATCCTGTCAACGTTCATCCAGTTTCTTGATCCAAAGAAGACTGTTTGAGATATCTGTGAACCGAATATCATATATTGATTCACATGTGCATGCGCATGGCTTTCTCACTCTCGCTTATCAAGTGGTGTAGATATCATACTCCCTTAGGAGGGACACATCCCATATCTATCACTCATAGTTAAGTCCCCATGTGTCAAAGTCACCCAATCATCACCGTTATAACAACCCATGTTTTAAGACTGCATTTGATGATGTTAAAGTGTACCCAACGACATGTGATGAGTGTAGTGATTTCAAGTCTAAGAATCACAATCACCACCTATCACTATGAGAGTTAATTCTGACTACCATGTCATGGTTCCACGTATCACTCTCATGGTTGGTCTGTCTGATACACTGTTCTCTAACGAGTATCTATGTGCTTGGTTTGATATCATATATCATGACTAATGAGACTTAGTCATCAACCAACACACACTCTAGTCTTGATGTGTCATTGTTGTCTATCAAACTTCCACAATGACATCCGACTAGGGACATAACAAGAATGTACATACTCTTATCATCCGTATGATCTCATTGTTCAAGTCTTACTTAAAGACATATGTCATTGAGTATATTGTCATTCTTTAGACATTCATTCTGTTTCATAATTATCTCATAATTGATTTAACAGAAGGAATTGGAAGCTTTCCTTTGTTTGTTTAATCAAATCAAATATATGCCAATCCAATCATCATATGATTGGCTCTCAGGGCATACCTACCAACACTAGGAAAGGGATATACTTTGTTGACATTTAAAGCTACAAGGTGCATCTGCCAGGGAGATCCATTGTCCCCTTATATTTTATTCTTATGTCTAGATCGTTTGAGCCAAGACATTGTTGTAGAGGAAAGAAATGGGAAGTAGAAAGCTCTCATACCCATGTGTAATGTACAAGGGATTTCTCATGTCTTCTTCGTAGACAATCTCATACTATTTAGGGAAGCATCCACCAGGCAAGCAAGAACGGTGATGTAGTGTCCGGCTGTTTGAAAAGGCCTTAGGGCAGAGGTTAGCAAGGGAGAAATCAACAATATTCTTCTCGTCAAACATGCCACTTTGGATGCATGGAGCGGTGAGCCATCTCGTAGTGATATTACAAACAAAATATCTAGGAAAGCACCTGGGAGTCCCGATACTCCATCACAGAGCTAATAAAGCTCTATACCTTGATTGTACCACTCAGGTTGAAAGTCAGATTTATTCATGGGTGAACATATCACTGTCACTCGTAGGACAAACTATGATTGTTTAGTCAATTCTAAACACAAAGCCGATCTTTTTGATGTAGACCATAGTTTTACTTGTGTTTGTGTGTAATAAAATAGACCAGATGATCAAGATGATCCTGTGGGGAGTCACCGGAATTAAATTAAATTAAATTGAATTTAGTAGGATGGAATAAGATTACCGCAAAGAATAAGGATAAGGGATTGGGAATCAAGATGACTAGATTTAAAAATGAAGCCCTATTAATGAAGAATTGTTGGGACTATGTTGCAAAGAAAAAAGGTACACTGGAAGAAGGTGATGCAGGAAAAGTACGAGCACCACAGGAACATGGGAATAGTGATGGGATTGCATCTTTAGAAGTTTATTCCCAAGAATAGAAGCAAGTTGTAGGTATCGATGGTGGTGGTGGTTCTTTTAGGTGAACAAACTAGTGTGTGGGACTAAGTATCATGGGTAGAAGGAAAAATGAGTGTGGTACTGAAATCGGGGTTACAAATCATGTTAGAAATCAAAGACCTGAAGGTAGCATCTATGGTGGATCTAACCAACGGTGGGATAAGGAGTTTATCAAGGAGTGGTTTAATGAAGACCATCATAGGGATCATGAGGACATTCCCATTGTGCGAGAGTGAATAGAGCGATGATGATATTTGGCTAAGTGATAGGAAGGAGAACTTCTTGACAAAGAAGGTATACGATTAGTTAGTCAATTATGTTACTGTGAGGAAGCAAGGGCGTTGGAATTTCTTAGCTAAGTTGACTACATGGTTGATTATACACGACCGACTAATGACCAATAAAGTAAGGCATACAAGAGGTTTCTCAGGGGAAGAAAGATGCCCACAGTGTGGCACAGGTGAGGAGTCAATACTTCATGCCATCAAGGACTGTACGGATGCGAAGAAGGTTTGGTCATAAGTTCTAAAGATGTCCGAAGGCCAGCTGCATGGGGGCTCCAATGACAACCATGTGAGATGGTGTTCACTCAATATTGGTAGGAAGGAAAAGAATGGTGACAGGGTGATTTGGTTCACTATAACATGCTAGGTCTTATGGAAACACAAATGCAATACAACTTTCTCTAAGGCTCCGATTGGTTTGATGTAAGTGGTCTGGAAAATTTATGAAGTGTAGTTCCTAAGATAGTTTTTCATGATTGGTTTAAAGTAATGGTTGGAACTTGAGTTCCGTGACTTAGTGAGTTACAAAATTACATACAAAACAGAGTTCCTGAGTTCCCTATTAAAAAGAGCGGAAAACGAGTTCCACAATTGACAACATTTCCTGTACAATTATATTTTTCATTTTTCATAAATGACACATGTAAAATATTGATGACTAGGAATGCTAGCAGTTTGGATATGATTTATTGTCAAATCATAACATAATATGACAAAACATTGTACATTATAAGTGGCACCATGTTAATTCTTTTACACTACAACTACGATTATCATTGTGGTCTATAAAATAAAAATTATACAAACACTATGAAAAAATATTCACACCGCACCATGTGATAAAAAAATATGATATATGTAACATATTTTTATACTTCATGTTTGAATAATATTATGTGAAAAGTGATAATGAACTATGATCGTACCTGAAAAATATACAAAAAGTTGATGTTGTATATATTGTTGAACAATGATAAACCAAACATTATATTTACAAACACGTAAAATATGCATATCGGTACAATGGTTTGTGCATATAAAGTGGAATAAAAATATTATAATGTGATTTGAACCATAATATTTTTATAAAAATTATAACTATACTACATTAAAATATTTTTAAAAGAACAACATCCAGATCATGACCGCTTGTTGAGGTTATTATGGTTAAAAATTATTCTTATTAGTCACAAATATAATTCTTTCTTTATTTCTTTGCCTTCCTTACTTTTTATATATCACATAGTAAGATTAATAATTTATTTAATATTTCCATATTTACATTTACAACGAACCAATCACATAAAAGTGAAGTTCCAGGAACTGAACTAGAGTTCCCAGAAAATGAGTTTCACATAACTTATGACTTACACCAAACCAATGAGAACCTAAGTGGAAGGAACCGATGATGTTTGTGGTCAGTTAAGGAATGAAATACTTCTATCCAATAAACCTTTGGTAGAGAAGAGGCTCAAAAAATGAATAATGTATAGACACACTAGTAGAGAGGGGACCAAAACCGACTAACTCTTCAAAATAAATGAGGAACTGAACTAGAGTTTCCAGAAAATGAGTTTCACATAACTTATGACTTACACCAAACCAATCAGAACCTAAGTGGAAGGAACCGATGATGTCTGTGGTCAAACAGTTAAGGAATGAAATACTTCTATCCAATAAACCTTTGGTAGAGAAGAGGCTAAAAAAATGAATAATGTATAGACACACTAGTAGAGAGGGGACCAAAACCGACTAACTCTTCAAAATAAATGAGCATGATTTAAATATTGATTTATTAGTGTGTTAGTTTAAAAGTTGGAAATTTACCAACTTTCATGCCCGCGTGAACCCCCTTATTTGCGAGTGTGGATTTGCTGCACCTAACTTAGACGGGAGTAGGCTACTCCTTGCTTGATCCACGTTCATCTTTGGGAGCAGTTACTAACAAATGGTTAAGATTTAAATCAGCGGACACATGGCATTATATGCCACAAGGAGCAGCCTGCTCCTCCCAAAACTGGGAGCAGCAAATCTGCTGGTCTTATTTGCGGGCCAATCTTTTGTCTCCCTCCTACCCTCCGGATCCCAAAGGACGCGTCCTAGAGACTCTTGATTTCTCGCTTCCTCTGTCTTTCGAACTCTCTGTGGAACCCTTCTATCAATGCACTCATCTTCTGTCAGAGTCACCACGCCCCTTCCGTCGCCCGTCATCCTTTGTCGCCCGACATCCTGTGCTAGATTCCCATCGGACTGGTCTTTCCTTTACCTTTCATCCTCTACCGGACTCGCCGTGGAGACTGGTCCCTTCTGTTGCCCGTCATCCTTTGTTGGACTCTCTCTGGAGGCTGGTTGTGCCCTCATCTATTTGGTTGCCTTGCTGTTCTCCATTATTCTACCGGTTTGCTAACAATCTCGAACCCTTGATCCTGTCGGTTCTGCCCCTTTTCCTATTTTACAGAAGTGTTTCTCTTGGGTGCTACTGTGGGTGGTCATTGCTCCATCTTCCAATAGGATGCGCCCCAACTCTGTTCCCAAAATCCAGTACGTCCTCTGTTCTTGACTGATTAATTGTTTGGGTTAGGTAGGCTGCCAAAAAAATGTCATGAACTACATAAATTTCAATCCTTTAATGATATACATTGTTGATCAGACAGAATCGTCCTGATAATATATGTTGCCAAAGTGGTCTGCACAATGCTGAATTGACTTAAAATGTTTTCAGACTTTTTACTTAGTCTTCCTTAATTTATAATGTATGTCTTCTTCAGTTCGTGTCTATTCCGTTTATAATGTGTGACCCGTCACCCTATAATTTCAGCAATTTATAATGTGTGAGCCTGTCTTCCAGTAAAATTAGTTGCACTAACTGCTCGATCTATCATTTCATAAGTGTGGGTCTTCTTCAGTTTGTATCTATCTGTTTAATTTACAAATTCTAATTCATTATTTAATTTATTCAAACAACAAATCTTACTACTAACTGTTCGAGTCAAATGTAACTATTCACTAGTACACGAGCATAATTTTTTTTTAATCTATTGTCTTTGACCTGGACACGGTCAAATGGTTAAACAATTTCTACTTTTAAAATGGATAAGAACAAAGTCACTTTACATTCCTATACATACGATATAGACGACTTTGATATAACTATAGTTTGACTAATAAATTTGCTTGATATAACTATCCTTTGATCAATAACTTTTTATTTGGTCCTCCTATGCATCTCTCTTCTAATTGCACAAGATCTTATAAATCAAAATTCGTCTTTACACATTTAAGTACCAGGTACACAAATAATTTTCTAGTAGTAAAAAATTTCATATAAGATCCTAAAACAAACAGTTCTCTAGTTGCATCTAAAAACAGTGCACAAAATTCTTCTTCAGACAATACATAACTAGAAAGGTTTTCATTTGGTATACAATGTTTTTGAAATTGACTCTACTCTTTACAACACCTATAGTGGAAAGAGTTTTCCCTTCAATAAAAGTTATTAAGAGTCTCCTATATAATTATAAGATGGAGGATACACCTCGATGGGAAATAATTTGAGAAATTTAGTTAGGAATTTTTTACTTTAATTTTCTACCATATATATGAAACACAAACTATGCCACTTATAACATTGATAAATACAATACTAGACAACCATGTATATATGTGTGGTTAGTTGTATCCTAAATTTGACGTATTCTATATTTATATCTTGATACTACTATGTGTGGTTATAAAAATCAATTTGTCTCTCATGTTTAAAACACTTATGAGAATTTTGATGAATTAACAACTTCACGTAAACCAACATTACCACTTTGACAGGAATCTTTTCACACCAAAATGTCTAGTATAACAACTGATACCCTTTCTTCCAATTAGTTTTAGGGCACTAATCTTGGGATTGAAGACCACAATGAGAGATATATGCTGCAAATTTAATAAAGAGCAAAACTAGTACGAGAGGATCTAAGAATTTGTGGTTTTTGTAAGAAGACAGAGGTAGTATTGCATTGAAGTGTGTAGTTGCAATTTTTCTAGAACAAGTTCGACTCAGGTTTATAGTCAAAATCATTATCACAATTTCTCATATATGGTGTACTATATATATATATTTTACCATGTCGAATCATGTCTAAATCTCCTATTTTTGAGTTAAATTTTCAAAAAGGAATTTTTTTTATTTACGTGAAGGCACTATGTTCTACTGTCCTAAAAGACATTCAACATGATATACTTATGTAATAAGTTCTAAAGCAAGTTGAAAATGATGTTGTCTATTTAGTTCATATTTTGAATACCTATATCATGTTTAATAGTCATAGGCCTTTATTGTTGGGTTTTATGGCACAATACAAGTAACAAAAAAAATTATATAGCCATAAACCCATAACTAGCAGATCGCATCAGCAACTATGTAATAGGAAAGATGGTTTAGTGAGATATACCTGTTCCTGGGGCTTTCCATCAACCATACCTCGCTGCAAGTGAAGTCTTCAACGTCTTGCCTTGGATGATGTCTGTGTAGCTCTTGGTCTTCTATCACGGACTACAACCTAACGTATCCTCCTGAGCAGTAGAAATATCCCACTTCTAAAGTAGTCCAGACAGACCACTTGGAACTCCTACTATTCTAGATGAACAAGCAGGAAGGATATGACCCTCCTATCGATGTACTAGCACTGACTTGCTCTCCCGAAACTGATTACTTTTCTATGGTTGTCTTTTCCTTGTTGTTCTTTCATGGACGGGTAGAACTTGCATCTCGTAATACATCATTGCTACTCAAGTAATTCAGAAGTTGGAGAACAACGTCAACCTACAATATGTGATTGGTGTTTCAATGTTAGTTTAGTTCTTTTGTCACTGATATCCAGATTGAACTCAAGGCATGGACTTGTCATCCTCTACAAACGTTCAATCCATATTTCTTGAACTAGAGCAGACACTCTGAGATATATGTAAGCTCAATATCATATATTGACTCACATGTGCATGGCCATGCATTTCTCAGTCTTGCTTATCAATTGGCCATGATATCATACTCCCTTCGGAGGGACAAATTCCATCTCTATCACTCACAGTCTATCTCCATGTGTCAAAGTCACCCAATCATCACCTTTATAACAACCCATGTTTCAACACTACATTCATTGATGTCAAAGTGTACCCAACGATATGTGACGAGTGCAGTGATTTCAGGTCTAAGGACCACAATCACCCCCAAAACTATCAGAGATGATCCTGACGAACCAAATATGGTTTCCATGCATCACGCTTATGGTGGGTCTGTCTGATACATTATTCTCTAACATGTTTCTATGTGCTTGGTTTGATATCACATATCATGACTGATGAGATTATGTCATCAACCAACACACACTTTAGACTTGTGTATTATTGATGTCTATGGTTATTTCCATAGTAAAAATTGACTAGGGATGAAAACGAGAATGTACTACAACAAAATCCAGTAAAAGTCAGGTCTATGCGGTCAGGGATTCAATCCCTGAGCAAGCTATTTTATTCCAGAAGGTATATCCTTGATGGAAAAGTTTCCAATCTTTGACCAGTTGTCTGTTTTGCCCTAAACCCTACTAGATAAAAGAGGGCTCGTATCTCCCCCGCCCACCAAACCTCCGCTACTCTCTCTCTCTCTCTCTGGCCGCTTCCTATTCCCCCGCGCCCCTTCGTCTGGGTGCCATCCAATTCTTCCAGTCCAGCGCGGCGTCACGGCGGCGTTTCTCCTGTGCCTTCCCTTCATCTACGCCACCATGTCGCCCCACTCTATGTGTTACACATGTTTCCTACTCGTTCTCCCCATCCTATTCCCTATCTTTAATTCCATAAAGAACATAGCTTTCCATTCCATAAAGGATGTGACTTGCTTCATAAACCAACAACGGATGGTTGTTTTTAATTTGCTGTTTACAGTAACAAGTTCATGACTCTGGTACGAATGAAAAAGGTGAGTGCTTTATGATTTCTAATTATACTCTCTTCTTTACAGATTCATACATTAGGCGGTCCTTCCTTTACTCATCCTTCTTTCAAGTCTGCTTCTTCTCTACCAACCCGCATTGTCATCGGCATATTGGTTTGGATATTGAGCCATTCAGCCTACGCAAGTCCAAAGAACTAGAGGGTAAGGAAGTACAACATATCAGGTTTCATCTCATCTATTCAGTTTTTCTATTAGCTCAATTTTATTCATAAAATACCACATTAAAAAGTTCCATTATACAATTTGTGTTCGGTTGAAGCTTAGGCATTCACAAACGGATCTTCATGATATTAACGTATAAATTTCCAAATTACAATGGTGTTACAAATCGGAACACAAGATATCAAACTTTTTATTACTTGATCATTTATTCTATGTGATGTATATTATCTCATAACCATTGTTCTCATTTTTCTCTTGTACTTTACAAATCTATGTAGGATGCATGTATGGATACTTTCGGATGGTTATTATGAGCATTTTCAAGCATGAATTTCAAGATGATCAAACACTATTTTGTGAGGATTAGTGTGATGTAGGCAACAGTTGTATTTAGAATAACATGTTTGTGTTGACTGAATGATGTCACTGATATGTGATTTTCTGTTTCTATAAGGGGCAAGGTAAAAAGTCCTCCCCTTGTAATCTATATTTGACTAGGAATGAAAGTCTCAACATTTTTCTACATTATTTAATTAAAAATATTGAAGTAATATATATGTGATACTGACATCTAATGATTTCTAAACATTCCTCCATTTTTGGAGGCAATGACATTCACTTATAATGATTATTACCGACCTTGTATACAATATATTGACAAGAAGAATGAATTTATTTATTTTTTTCAAATGCTCAAGGCTTATGCCTCTATTGGTCAAGGATAGGACCTGACCAACTACTATTGGTCACCAAGCTTTTGTTCAAGGTACGTTGGTCAGGGATTGGTCCTGAACACCTTATACTGGTCAGAGATTCACCTTTATTGGTCAAGGATTTAGCCCTCGACTTTGGCAAATTTTGTAGTACTCTTGATATCCGTATGATTTCATTATTCAAGTCACGTACTTGAAGACCTACGTCATTAAGTATTACCATTCTTTAGACATATAACATGTTATATCATCATCTCAAAATAGATTAAACATATATACAGAAATTACCTTTGTTATTATTCAAATTATTTACAAAGTATGCCATTACAATCATCATATGACTGGCTCTAGGCATACATTCCAACAGA
Source organism: Alisma plantago-aquatica (assembly GCA_963693085.1). Taxonomy (NCBI): domain Eukaryota; kingdom Viridiplantae; phylum Streptophyta; class Magnoliopsida; order Alismatales; family Alismataceae; genus Alisma; species Alisma plantago-aquatica. The sequence continues at coordinate 155,888,054 of OY856410.1, forward strand.
CTCCCACTTACACTTATAACCTATCACCCATGATTCTTAATCCTTGTGATCTAGCATGACCATCATGCTTCTGCTGTGAAAGTGCATTTGCCAAGGGATTGATAACACCCATTTTTGTGGTATTTATGGCCCATATTTCGTTGTCAAAATGGACCTTTTAAACTGTTTTCCTCTCCATTTTGTCATGTTTTTGAATAAATAAGTCACACTATGCTCCTAACTCGTTTTTACCATCTTTTACAGAGTTTTCCTCGCTTTTCCACTCAAAATCAGCAAAACGGCCCGTCCCTACACACTTACAAAGAATCGACCTTTTACTAGCCACACGACACGTCCACTACCAGTCGCGGACGCTGGCCGATAGGGGCTCAACCCGACACGGGGGTATCGTGCGGTGCGGTCACTGACGGGCAATACGCCATTTACCCGATAGAGAGCTCTGCCCGCCACAACTAATCAACCCGTTACGGCATGTCGCGCGATACGAGCCACTCATCCGAATCAACCGCCCGTCACGCCCTATACCTTCGTAACCCGGCACGCGATAGCCAAGCTACGTCAGACGACACGCACGCGTCAATCATCCCTGAAGCCATGTATGCAGAGCCGATAAAGGGTACGTGGCACCCAGAGATCCGCAACTTCTTCCAACCGCTGCCTATAAATAGCAGCTACAGGTTACCGATGGGACGGGTCGGAATCTCGCGAAGGCTAACTTTGGAAAGCATCTGGAGCTAGTGTATCATGTCCCCGAGGCATGTCGGGCGATACTAGGTGAGCACTTCCCCAACCCGAGAGGGGCGGGAGTGGTTCACTTAGAATCCGTCCTGGTAGCCGCAATAGCCCGATATCGACCAAGGAGGCCACGTGATGTGCCGGGTTCCTAGATGGGCCCCTACCCGAGACGGCTCGCTCACTATACCTGATACGAGGAACCCGAGAACCTAAGACCCCTCTAACCTGACACGATACCGAACCCGATACGGATCACCCGTCACGATGTGTCGCCCGAGAGGGTGGAATCCCGGTACGACCATATCGGGCCGAGATGCCTTGACCGATACGCCTACCCATCACGGTCTATCACCCATCAGGGGTTGCCACCCGACACAGGCATATCGGGCACAGCTCTCACCCGGTATCGGGTAGAGATGCCTTAGGGGTCTACTGTTATATGTCGCCCTCCTAAATCATGGAGGCGATACCTATCTTCCCTTATTCTGTTATTTACTTTTTTTATTTACGCAATGTAACTAAACCCTTTTTATACAATGCTTATACTAATGGAATTAGTGGAGTTTAATACCTATTGCTCTTAGTTTGGTCCCTTTTTTTGGATAATTGCTTTTTAGCATCCGAACTCTAGCTTGTATGCTTGGATCATGTTTTGACTAGCTATCGAATCGTGTTTCCCGTTTCAGCTCCCTCGAGAGAGGTGTTGTAACTCTAGTGTTTGGTCCGATCAGGGAGTACGAGAGTACCCAAGGTCGGAGTTGCTTCAGTTATCTTTCCACTCCAACCCGAGTCCACTACCTTTGAGAGAGGGTGTTGGTGCTTAATTCACTACTACAGAAATATCTTATAATGTCACTTTTAAAGGCGTCAGTTGTATAAATACACCGACACCTAAAACCTAAAGTGTCAGTTTAATAAAACAACCGACATCTATTTGTGAAGGGAGACCAGACACGAGTATCGCTTTTATTCAGTGTCAGTTTCCTAATTATAAACTGACGCCTAAAATTAGCCGCCAAATCCAAAATTTCCAGTGAAAAAAATTACCTCCAAAATTTAACATATGGCGTCGGTTATTAAATATTAAACCGACAACGAAAGGTTATTCGTGAGACAGAAATTGGGCACATTTTGGTCATCAGTTTTGCTACAATGACCGACGCTTATGGGTTTTCCCACGTTGTTCTCGGGAAATTTTTCACACCCTTTGAGCGTCGGTTTTCGAAAGAAACCGACGACTATGGTCATTAATCGAGAACAATTTTTTTAATCGGCATATGTATATAGACGTTGGTTTTTGTCTAGTAAAAACCGATGACTATCATGGAGAATAGGTGTCGGTTTGTTTGTAGAACTGACACCGTTAGTTTTATGTGTCGGTTTTATTTAAGAACCGACACCTATTGTTAACTTAACAACACCCATGCGAGCCCGACTCTTCCCCTTTCTCTGTTTCATTCATTCTCGTGCTACTCCAGGGTTTGGTCTGGCGATTTCTCCTCTGCCCCCACCTCTACCACCGCTTACTCCGGACTTGCACTGCTCTGCTCGCTTGCTGGTCCTCTGCCCACCTCCTCCGCCGCTTGCCCTCTGCCCCCATCTCGCTGCTCCGGCGGCCTTCTCTGCTGCTCTGGAGGCCTTCTCTCCCCGCACCGCCGACCTTCTCTCCTACTCCGGCGGCCTGCTCTCCCCATACCTCCGCCGCTCGCTACTGCTACTCTCTCCGCCAACGCCGCCGAAGGTACCTGCTCTGCTCTTCTTCCTCCTCTTCTTCCTCCGCCCTCAAGCAGGTACCCTGCTCCACGACCGTGTGAAATCGCAGGTTGGCACGGCCGTGTTGGCTGATTTTGTTGACTGTAGAAGACATAATATTAACTCTAGCATAATCTCATGCGTAGGTGATATTAATCTTTGAGATATTAATTTTTGATCAGACCCAAGTGATATTTTGTTTGATTTAAACATGATTGGGCATTATTATGACTAATTTTTCCCATAATGAGGCAATTTTTACAATACCTTGCTCTTGTTCCAATTGTTGGACAATTCATATACTCTCAATTGGGAAATATTATTACTCTTCTAAAATTATTATTATAATGTTGAATCGGGTCAATGACCACACCTGCTATTGTGCCTGAATTATGCCATGTATGTTTGTACAAAGTGAATCTTATTTCTCTAATTGTGAATTATTGCATGTTTGAAACTATTGAATTCTTGATTTATTATTTAATAATGCTCTAATTGTGAGTGATGCAATGTAAGTGAGCAAATACATGTAGTGGATATGTACTCATTAGCCTAGAAACCCATCCAAGATTTACTCATTAGGAGTAAATCTTAGATAGTCCCAGTTTGGGACTGTTCTTGAACACCTAATCTCACTTAAGATGTAAGTGTATAATGTGTATTGGGTTTTCAAGAAAATTTCAGTAGCATTTCCCCGTTTGTTCTCTAAGTACATATGTACTTGGAGAACAACGGGGAAATACTGCCGAAGTTTTCTTGAAAACCCAATACACATTATACACTTACTAGTGAGATTAGGTGTTCAAGAATGGGATAGGTGGTACACATTTATTATATATAAGAATGACAACACATGTATTTGTTGGCCTAGAAACCCGTCCAAGATTTACTCATTAGGAGTAAATCTTGGATAGTCCCCGGTTTGGGACTGTTCTTGAATACCTAATCTCACTTAGGATGTAAGTGTATAATGTGTATTTGGTTTTCAAGAAAATTCCGGTAGCATTTCCCTATTTGTTCTCTAAGTACATTTGTACTTGGAGAACAACGGGGAAATGCTGCTGAAATTTTCTTGAAAACCGAATACACATTATACACTTACTAGTGAGATTAGGTGTTTAAGAATGGGATAGGTGGTACACATTTATTATATATAAGAATGACAACATATGTATTTGTTGGCCTAAAGTTTTAACCATGCAAAAACTCTAATCCTAGACCCTAATCTTGTTGTAATATATACTTGTTTTCTCTTTGATCATAGAATGGATAGATCATGGATGTCCATTCGCAATCGTTGCACCCCAGAGTTTATATTTGGTCTTGACCAGTTTATTAGATTTTCCGAGGAACATAGGAAACAACCTGGAGATAGGTTCTACTGTCCATGTAGGCATTGCGGTAACAACTTGAAAGTCAGCACTGGTGACGAAATCAAAAGTCATGTCATGTGCAACGGGATTATACATGGCTATACAGAATGGCACTGGCATGGAGAGATTTCAAACCCGAAACCAGTGGATGTCGATAGCAGTGCTTGTGTGGAAGAAGAAATTGCCTCCGATGATGTAGATGTGAATGAACCAGTTCCAGTAGACATCGTTGATGTGATGCTGGATAGTTGTGGGGTAGAGCACACCGATCCACCTCCCATTTTTAGAAACATTGTGCATGATGCTGAGATATCGTTATACACAGGTTGTACTAAGTTTACGAAGCTTAGCGCTGTGTTGAGATTGTATAAGCTGAAAGCTAATAATAGATGGAGCGACAAAAGCTTCACGTCATTGTTGTCTTTGTTGAAAGAAATGCTTCCTGAAGGAAACGAGCTGCCAATCTCAACATACCAGGTAAAGAAATTATTGTGCCCAATGGGAATGGATGCCAAGAAGATACACGCATGCCCGAATGATTGTGTATTATTTCAAAAGGACTATGTGGATTTGAAAGATTGTCCAAAATGTGGTGCGTCACGGTATAAATTGACGACTTCGGGGGAGTCCAAAACTGGTTCTCCTACCAAGGTGATGTGGTATCTACCTAAAATATCACGGTTTCAATGCTTGTTTGCCAATCTGATAGATGTGAAGAATTTGAGGTGGCATGCAGATGTTAAGAAAAATAATGATGGGATCCTACGACATGCGTCTGATTCCCCACAGTGGAAGAATATTGATCTATTGTACCCTGAATTTGGTGAAGAAGTCAGGAATCTAAGACTTGGGCTTTGTACAAATGGGATGAATCTGTACGGGACATTGAGCAGACAACATAGCACTTGGCCAGTCATGCTTGTTATATACAATCTTCCTCCCTGGCTGTGTATGAAAAATAAGTACGTAATGCTGTCATTGTTGATATCGGGCCCTAAACAACCTGGAAATGATATCGATGTTTATCTTGAACCTCTGATTGATGACTTAAAGAAACTCTGGGGTGAAGGTGTGATGACCTATGATGCTTCACGAAGAGAGACATTTCATTTGCATGCTATGTTGTTTTACACTATTAATGACTTTCCAGCATATGGGAATTTGTCTGGATATAGTGTCAAAGCAGTTAAAGCGTGTCCTATATGTGAAGAGAACACTGATTCAATAAGACTAAAACATGGCAGTAAGACTGTATATCTAGTCATCGAAGGTTTCTTACAAAATTCCATCTATATCGTAGGAAGCGCAAAGCATTCAATGGATTGAATGAGGAACAGAGTGCACCTAAACCTATACCAGGGGAGGTTGTTTATGAAAGAGTAAAGGACTTTGTTAATGAATTTGGTAAGAGATCACAATGTACTATGGCCACACGGAGTGACAAATCTTTATTCAAGAAGAAGTCAATATTTTGGGATCTTACTTATTGGAGTTCTTTGACAGTCAGGCATTGTATCGATGTCATGCACGTTGAGAAAAATGTCTGTGATAGTGTCATTGGTACTTTATTGAATATACCAGGTAAGACTAAAGATGGGCTAAAATCTAGACTGGACCTACGTGAAATGGGATTAAGGTCATAATTAACAGAATTACGTGAAATGGGAAATCGGAGAACATACTTACCTCCCGCTTGTTACACATTGTTTAGAAAGGAGAAGAAAGATTTTTGTGAATGTTTGGTAAATATAAAGGTGCCACAGGGTTACTCATCCAACATCCGTAGATTGGTATCAATGGAAGATCTGAAATTGTTAGGTCTTAAATCTCATGATTGTCACACTCTAATGAAACAAATATTACATGTGGCAATTCGATCTATATTGCCGAAGCATGTAAGGTTTGCAATCACCAGACTTTGATTCTTTTTCAACAGTCTGTGCAAAAAAGTTATTGACCCTGATACTCTCGATAATTTGCAAAGAGAAGTGGTTGTTACCCTATGTCAGCTTGAGATGTATTTTCCTCCGTCGTTCTTTGATATCATGGTACATCTTGTTGTCCACTTGACTAGGGAAGTGAAAATGTTGGGACCAATTTTCTTGCATTGGATGTATCCCTTTGAACGATACATGAGCATTTTTAAAAGTGATGTTCGAAACTGTTATTGGCCTGAAGGGAGTATTATTGAGGGTTATGTAGCGAGAGAGGTTATGGATTTTTGCAATGACTTTCTCAGTGGTAATGACACTCCTGGTAATGACAAGAATATTGAGGAGCAATTTGATAAAGGAATTTTGGGATCACGGGTGAAAGTAATCAGCCGTGAGCAGTTGGAACAAGGTCACTTGTACATTTTACACAACATGGACGAAGTGAGTGTTTATATCGAGGAACATACCAATTTCATCAAGATAAAATATCATCGAGCCAATACAATGTGGCTTGCTAGAGAGCATAACAAGACATTTATTAAGTGGTTTGAAGATAAAGTCTTACATCAACTATCTCAAACACCAGATGATATTACTGAAACTATCAAATGCCTCACCTTTAAACCAAAATTGAATGTTATGTCTTATGAAGGGTATGACATTAATGGATTCACATATTACACAAAGCAGCAAGATGATAAGAGTGTCGTCCAAAACAGTGGGGTCACCCTTCAAGCGTCGACTATGTTTTTTGCAAGTGCAAAGGATAAGAGTCCATGTGAAGCTAAAATGTCATATTACGGTGTCATTGAAGACATATGGGAGTTTGAATACATAGATTTCAGAATTCCGCTCTTCAAATGTAATTGGGTTGATAACACCAAAGGAGTTATAGTGGATGAATTGGGTTTCACTTTAGTGAACTTTGAAAAGATTGGCGAGAAGGGTGAACCATTCATATTGGCGTCACAGGCGAAACAAGTATTTTATATCGATGATCTTGCAAATGATAAATGGTCGGTTGTTCTTCATGGTACAAGACAGTTCATTGAAGATCCTATAGATGAAGAAGAGTACTATGATAAGTATGATGACTCTAGTCCATTCTCAATTGGGTTGCCAACACCAGCAAATATCGAAGCTAATGATGACTTGTATATGCGTGGAGATCACAATGAAGGATTGTTAATTGATAAAAAATCGCAATATTGGAGGCATGTTTATAGTTTTTTATATGTTTTATTTTTCTAAATGTGAACTTTACAATGTGAATTACTTTACAAGGTGAATGTGAACTTTACAATGTGAATTTTACAATGTGAATTACTTTACAATGTGAATGTGAAATTTACAATGTGAGCTTTACAATGTGAATTACTTTACAATGTGAACTTTACAATGTTAATTACTTTACAATGTGAATGTGAACTTTACAATGTGAATTTTACAATGTGAATTACTTTACAATGTGAATGTGAACTTTATAATGTGAGCTTTCAAATATGAATTACTTTACAATGTGAATGTGAACTTTCAGATGGCTGGGCATTCTCCTGATGACCGTGCTGATGATTACCGTGAGGGTGAGGACATCAATGCGCTGCCTCACAATGTAAGTTTTAAAAATATATATCATATATTTATATCTATATGTCCATTTCTAGTTATATCCTGTAAGTGTGTTTATTTTGTCGAATTTTAGGTTGATGATGCAAATGTACCCTCTGAAGCACTTGAGGCACTTGATGAGCAACACCAAAAAGTTGACAAGAGAAGGGGCATCACTATGATGAAGAAGTTAATAGCGCAAAGGGGCAATGGACCCAAACTTGTTGTGGATTTTGATAATGCAGGAAATGCAATTGGAGTGAATCGCAATTCGTTTGTTTCATATCTTGGGTATGTTACTCGTAGCCATTGTGGTTGTAAGATAGATTCTTGGCATAAAGTTCCTAAGGGGAAGAAAGATGTAATATGGAAGGATTTATGCATGAGTTATTATTAATTTGCAATTCTATTTGTTAGATTACTAATTTTTTGGATACTAGTTAATAGCAATTCTATTTTGCAGAGTATATTTGAATTGAATGAAAAGCTGCATCGTAAATGTGTGATGCAATGCTGTGGGAGAGTCCTAAGGAACTATAGGACAAATCTCACCCGAGAATACATAAAAGAAGGTGACAAGAGGAAGAAGACAGCCACAGAACAGTGAAACTTACTGGACCAAGAAGAATGGGACGCATTTGTTGCTTCAAGACAAACTGATGAATTCAAGGTATTAGGCGCACCCCCAATTTAATTAATATACGTTGTATTCACCTATTCAAGATTAACATTTAGTGTTACTAACCAAATCATTAATGTGCATACTAACTAGGCCCTCAGTGAGGCGCAAAAAACAAGGCGTGCACTGAATGTGCATGACCACACAATGGGTCCAAAGGGGTATGCAGGCATTCACCAAAGACTACAGTCTGAGGCTATTGCTCAGTCTGCTGCTACTCAGGAGTCCTCTACTATAGGTAGCACACCTCTGCCTCGCCATGATGTATGGATAGCTGGGAGGCAAAATAAGAAGGGAGAAATAAGGAAGCCCGCAACTGCTGAGGCGGCAGCAAAAATGGTAAAATACAACTCTTACAACAATCGTTCGAATATTGATTATTTGTGGTGTTTACTTAATTACAAATTTTTGTTTTGGCGATTAGAGGGAGCTGCATGAGCTGAGTAAATAAGGAAAGTTCATCCCTGAGGGCACAAGGGATGAATTGACAATTGCTCTGGGTAACCCAGAGCATCCTGGACGTGTTAGGGCTGCAGGCACTGGTGTGGGCATCAAAGCGTTCTTTGGGCCATCCCAGCACAAGCATGTACCAAAAGCGGGACTTTCACAAGAAGAGGTAACCTATTCTTTCTATATAATGTTACTGTAAAAGAGAATTCAATAATTAGAAGCTAACATTTCTTTTATCCATGTATAGGTAGATAAGCTAGTTGATAGGAAACTCCAAAAAGCAATGAAGAAGTGGCAGGCATCTCAGACTGCCACTCAGCAGACAATACCTATGGCATCCTGCTCTACTCCTACTGCAGAGGTTGGGAGTAATCCTGTAGACCCACCACCTAGCACATCCGCTGTGAGTATTTTTATGACATAATTAATAACTAGTCTTTTCAAAATGATATGTTTTCAAGATGATATGTATATATGTATGTAACATTCTTTACACAAATATTTGTAGGGGTTGAAGCCATGCCACGCTTGGTGAGGCAGAAGGAGGAGTGATATTGTGGCCAAAAGCAGATGTCCTCTATACTGATACTGTATGGTAAATTTACATTACATTAAATTATTAGTGTGTGTATATGATGTCAGTTGATCTGAAATTATATATATATACAAGTTAAAAAGAAGACACCCACAGCATCTAGGCCTCCACCTCCACCTCCTACATTACCAAGTTGGGTTCCACAGGATCTACCTGTCCCGTTAGGTCCTAACTGTAGGGGTATGGCAATATGGTTAGGCGAACATGATATAAATTTCCCTATAACTATATCTATAGATGCGGATGCTGCAGGTCAATCATACGAAAGCAACCTATTTATACAAGTTATTTTGGAGTTGTTTTGATATGATTGGCTGAATACATCTGTGATAGAGCTATGGATAAGGTGAGATCTTCTTTATACATCCATATACCTTGTGTAGGATCTGGTGATCTGGTTTCTTATTTATTAATGCATATGTAATACATGTTTTGCAGCTACTTAGACAAGATATGTGCAGATTTTTCATTCGAACATGTAGTATTTTTGATTCCATCTTTGATTAGTCTAGTAGCTAAAGACCCTACGTCAGTTCAACAATACTGCTGTGATGCTTTTACAACTTTTTCTCAAAATAAGAAGACGGTGATAATAGCTCCATTCAATGTGGAGTAAGTTTACTTTGCTTATAATTTGGACTTAAGAAAATTACATTTTTATTGTGGATTTTGAGTTATTAATTTTTAACTTTTTTACCTCTAGTGGTACGCATTGGGAGTTACTAGTTATTGTCCCCGAGACGTTCACTGTCTATTATCTAGATCCTAAGGGGACTAAATTGAATTCAAAATATGGACACAAAATGAAAATGGCATTATTCTGGTGAGAAATATTTCATTTTCATATCCGTTAACATATGTTATTACATTACTATTTAATTATGCAACTGTGTTACATTAACATGTAGGGGTTTAGATGAGTTCAAAAAGGCTGGAGGAAAGGTCCCCAGGAAAAAGAACCAGCAAATAATTTGGACAAACGTGAAAGTAAGTTCCCGACTGCAATGTATATATTATTTGTGTGAACAATGCTTAATTAGTTGTATTTTTTAATATTTTGTATGTTTCAATTTATAGTGTGCTACACAAGACAATGGATGGGCATGTGCATACTATGTGATGCGATTTATGCACATGATTATTAAATATGCCGCAGTGGACATCGATACCATTCCTGAGGTATTATATATAGTCTCATTAGATAATATGAAATATATCACTCTTATTTATATATTATTAATTATATATATACATCATTCTCTTTGTAGGTGTTTAAAACTGACCACAATACAGGAAAGGCCTTACCAGATGTACATGCTCCCTATACGACGGAAGAATTAAACGATGTAAGAGAATAATGGGCAACAACCATACAAGTAGTGGGGGTTTTAACATATAATTGGGATGTTGATAGTGAATAATGACTAAAGAATGATATTTTGTAAATGAATTTCTGAATTATAATATGTGTGAATGTTTCTACATGTCTCTGAGTGAAAATGAATGAAACTGTTGGCTGCTATATGAATGTTTCTACATGTGTGAATGTGAAAATGAATGGAACTACAGATTGCAACATGAATGTTTCTACATGTGTGAAAATTGAATGGAACTGCAGGTTGCTAAATGTGTGAACAGTTATGTTGTTAATTTTGCAGGTTTGTGGCCTGTTGTTGGTTGATATCAATGGATGTCGTAAAACCTGCAGTTCATAACTGAACTGCAGGTTTCTCATCCTGTGACCAGCCACAGCAGGTCTGCAGACTGACAGAAAAAAAACATAAAATAGGCATTGGTTATTTGTATAAAATTGACGAAAAATGGTTACAGTGTCAGTTGCCCTACTAGTAACCGACGTCGATTTCCCTAATGAGGCCAAACACCACGACCATGTTGTCCAGCACGGCCGTGGCAACGGACCAGACACCACGGCCGTGCTGGTCAGCACGACCGTGGTAGCGGGTGAGATGGCGTCGGTTATCACTAATAAACCGACACTGATAGTGCCCTAGATGGCGCCCTTTCTGTGGCGCAAAGGTATATGGCGTTGGTTTCAAAGCTAATAACCGACGCCTATACCCCCTGCTGGCGCATTTTTGGTGGTGCGCGAAGGGTTGTGGTGTCGATTTGAGAACCGACGCGTAACGGTTGGGCTTTTAGCGGCACCTACATAGGTGTCGCTTAAAAACTGACACTAAAGGCCTTAAATAACCGACACTAAAGGCCGGTTATGTACTAGTGGTTGGAGGTACCCTCTTTGAGAGAAGGGGTACTGGATGTTTTCTACTGCCGCTTGTTATGCCTAAGCTTTCCTCCTTCGTTCCTTACCGAGGCAATAGTGTTATCTCCTCTGGTTTTTTTATGCAAAACCCCTAAAAATTGATAAATGCCAAAACCTTAAATCTTCCTTGTAACTCCGGTTGGAGATAGCTTTTTCTTTATAACACTTTCTTGTAGCATTTTGCTTCCCTTTATTCTGTTGTTTACCTTTCTTGATCTACCGTTCCCTTGGGAACATTTTCTTACCCTTCTTTTACCAGAGTGTAGAGTGTTGATTCCGCGTTCCTAGAACTACCACCCTTGTCCATGTGGTTCAACCCCGATCGCTACTTCAGACCCCATCATCGTTGCGGGGGCCTAAGAGTCGGGTTATTTAAAAGTCTGACTACTTCAAATCCGCTCCTTTTGGACGCGCGATTTAGGTCGGTCAAATTTTTGGCGCCGTTGCCGGGGACAAGGCAAAACGATACTGTTAACGAACCCGAATCCACTAACTACACTCCCGTGCCTCAAGCTTAGTAATAAGCTTGACAACACAGTTTCTTTTAGTCTTCTAACCTGAATGTGTACATAATAGTTCGTTTCATTAACATAGGTTTTCTAACTTGATTATACGTTCTATTCAGGTACTCAGGGAAGAAGCACTCTGCTCGGTTGAGCACCGTTCATCATGCCACCTTGCGTGGAACCACCTCTTTCCGAGGATGAGCGAAACACTAGAGTTGGACCACACCCACCTCCGCATGAGAACGATGACCGTTACAATAACGATCATTTACATGAAGAGCTAGAAGAACCTGAATCAGAACAACTCGGGGATGATCATCATCACGAGAGACGTCGTCATCACCGTAGGCACAGAAGGAATCATCATAATCAAGAGCAGAATCATAGGAACAACAACAGTGAAGATTCCGACGAAGAAGAAAAGACCCTCCGGGAGTTGGCTGCCACGAAGGCCAACAACTCAAGATGCCCAGTTGTACTCCCAAGGTTTGATGCTGTAAACTTCGAGTTGAAGCCAGCCGTGATCTCCATGATTCAAAATAAAAGATTTAGGGGAAGTTCCAAGAATGACAACCCCTACCATCACCTCGATGCTTTCAAAAATATATGTGATACCATCAAAATGAGGGGAGTGCCACAAGAAGTGATCTACTGCAAGGGTTTCATTTTCTCTTTGGAGGACAAGGCACTGTCGTGGTACCTTGGACTGCCACATCAATCTCTGAATGGATGGAATTCTTTAGCGGATGCTTTCGTAAACAAGTTCTACCCTACAGAGAAGACCGTTAGGAACAGACAGAAGATCACATCTTTCACCCAGAAGCCAGGAGAAAGCCTGCATGAAGCCTGGGAGAGATACCAAGAGTATCAGAGAGACTAACCTCACCACAACTACAAGAAAGGTTTCCTGATAACAACACTCAACAATGGTCTGACCCCTGAAGAAAGTCTATCGCTAAATGCAGCTGTAGGAAGCGACTTTCTTGGGAAGAAGCCCAATAGATCTAAAAAGATCATTGAAAACATGGCTGAACTACAAGCCGGGACTGACTACGACAGGACTGATAGAGGGTATGCTAAGAAAGACACTAATGAAGGACCGTCAGTCAAATCCAAGGCTCTTGAAGCAATCACCACTCAAATCCAAAAGATAGCCACTGATGTCAGACAGTTAAAAGAATCAGGAGGGAAAGGAAAGAAACAGATTGAGAAGGTGATGAAGTGTGTCACTTGCAGAGAAGGTGGACACGGTATTGATAACTACGTTTACACCCGACCCGACGAGTCAAGTGAAAGCGAATCCGAAGAAGAGGGAGCTGAGAATGTTTCTTTTGTCAACTTTCAAAGACCGAACCATCCTAGTTTTAGTTATGGCAACAAAGATGTTGTAGAAAACTCGCATCAGTTGAATAATCCACCCAAGCAACCGCAAGGTTTCGAGAAAAGAGGCAAACAAGGTCAGTACACCAGAACAACCAATTTTCAATCAAATAAGGCAAACTTTCAAGGGTAAGGGAAGTACCAAAACTGCCAAGCTGCTAACCCTAGCCAAGGCCAGGGACAAGCTAAAGATCAGAGTCAGGAAAAGAACTTTGGTCAACCGGACTTAGTGGGCCAATTGTTCGACTTTGTCAAGAGGCAAGATACTATAAACAATCAGCTGGCGCAAAGCACGCTGTCCAACTCAGGCATTCTGAATATGATGTAGGTCTAAATGGCAGATATGCAAACGCATCAACGCCAGATAGACCAGCAGCTAGCTCAAATGGCCGAGTTAATGAAGAATCCTTCAGGTAAGATACCATCCAACACAGAGTCTGCCAAAATGGCGGTACTCAGGTCAGGAAGGACAGTAGAACACCCTGAATAAGCCAGGCCTAAAGAACTTGAACTAGGGGTTGTGGCAGAGAACCCAGCTGAAGGAGAGAACCAACGAGCTCATGTCAGGGAGCCAGAATTAGAACCTGTGGAGGACCTGTTCGGTAAAAGAAGTCCTTACTCTCCAAAGGTGCCTTTCCCATACAAAGTCATAAAGGCACATCTTAAAAAGAGATATGAAAGGTTTATGGAGTCGGTGAAAAAGCTTCACCTCGAAGTACCATTTCTGGATGCTTTGGAAGAAATGCCGACCTACGCCAAGTTTTTCAAGGATTTGATCACCAAGAAAAGAAGAGGAGGAAGGATTGAGACGGTACACCTAGCCAGTATGTCATCTGCCTTCATGAAGGCAGATTTACCTACCAAGAAGAAGGATCATGGAGCCTTTACTATTCCTTTTAATATTGGAGATAACATCGAGCGGAAGGGTCTTGCTGATTTAGGGGCTAGTATAAGCCTTATGCCCTTAAACCTCACGCAACGATTGGGTTTAACTGATATGGTCAAGACCAACATGAGGATCGAGTTGGAAGACCATACCTTCAAAAGGCCTGTGGGAGTCGTTGAAGATGTTCTGATTCATGTAGGAAGATTCTTCATTCCTTGTGACATTGTTGTCATTGACACTATTGAAGACCCTAAATGCCCTATCATCTTTGGATGATGTTGCTGAAGGCATCATAACTCTGAGGGTCGGAAATGATCACATAGATTTCAAGGTGAAAGACGCTATGAAGGGACCGTCCTTGCTAGAATCTATTTACTTCGTGGATAGCTACAACCAATATTGTGAAGAAGTAGAAGAAGATATCGCAATAGTAGACCCTCTTATGAGGGCGTTGAACAATCATGGCTCTGATTCCGAAAATCCTAAGGTTGTCGAGATCCTCGATTATCTAAATCAAAATGACGAAGATCTAAGCGATGAGGAGGAAGTTATAGAGACAATCAAGTTTTCTTCTCTGGAAATGACACCAGAAGAAGAAAAGGCACCTAAGACCAAGCCAGAGTTGAAATAGCTGTCGGAAGGTTTAAAGTATGAGTTTCTAGATCAAGAAGGAAGAAATCCAGTCATAGTTAATGCCAGTCTGACGAAAGAACATATGGAAAGACTTCTCGAGGAGTTGAGGCTCCATAAGCAAGCTATATGCTATTCGGTAGAGGATATCTAGGGGCTTATCCCTGCTCTATGCATGCCCCACATAAATTTGGAAGAATCCGCTAAACCCCAAGTCCAACCCTAGAGAAAGCTGAACCAGATGTTAAAAGAGGTTGTGAAGAAGGAAGTGATCAAGCTGAGAGATGCAAGAATTATCTACCCAATCAGTGATAGCAACTGGGTAAGTCCCATCCATGTTGTACCAAAGAAAGGAGGCATGACAGTTGTGAAAGGTGACAAAGGCGATGAAGTAGCGGTTTGGACTGTCACCGGATGGAGAATGTGCATAGATTATCGGAAGCTGAATCAAGCCACGAAGAAAGATCATTACCCGCTTCCCTTCATCGACCAAGTTCTAGAGAGATTAGCGCATCATGATTATTTATACTTTTTAGATGGTTATTCCGGGTTTTATCAAGTCCCTATTTTACCGGACGACCAGGAAAAAACCACTTTCACTTGTCTCTATGGTACTTATGCTTTCTGAAGAATGCCGTTTGGGTTGTGCAATGCTCCAACAACCTTCCAGCGTTGCATGATCTCGATGTTTTTGGATTTTCTGGAAGACATCGTAGACGTTTTTATGGATGATTTTTCTTTCTATGGGAAAGACTTCAATGCTTGTCTAAAAAACCTATCTTTAGTCCTGCAACGCCGTGAAGAAAAGAATTTGGTCCTCAACTGGGAGAAGTGCCACTTCATGGTACAAGAGGGCATAGTGCTAGGTCATAAGGTCTCAAAAAGAGGTAATGAGGTAGATGTGAGTAAGGTTGAAGCTATCTATAGACTACCTCCCCTAAGTCTGTAACTGGAGTGCGAAGTTTTCTCGGAAACACTGGTTATCATCAAAGATTCATAAAAGACTTTTCGAAGATCTCAAAACCATTGTCAAATCTTCTGGTTAAGGATGCTGAATTCGATTTCACTAACGATTGCCTTAGTGCTTTTCAGGCGTTGAAAGATGCACTTGTTTCTCCACCTATCCTTCAAGCTCCGGATTGGGAGCTACCTTTTGAGCTAATGTGCGATGCCAGTGACTATGCTGTTGGGGCAGTCCTGGGACAAAAGAAGAACAAGAGGCACCATGTCATTTGCTATGCCAGCCGTACTCTTGATGAAGCACATGTAAATTACATGACAACAGAGAAGGAAATGCTTGCGATTGTTTTCGCCTTCGACAAGTTCAGATCTTATCTGATTGGAACAAAGGTAAAGGTCTACACCGACCTTGGGGCGATACGATACCTTATGCAGAAAAAGGACACTAAGCCCAGGCTGCTAAGGTGGGCTTTACTACTCCAAGAGTTCGATCATGAGATCATTGATAAGAAATGTGCGGAAAACGTAGTCACCGACCACTTTTCAAGGATTACAATCGAAGACAAGAAGGAGCCACCTATCAATGATAATTATGTAGATGAGGCCTTGCTAATGGTAGAAGCCAGAGATCAGAGTTTGCCATGGTTTGCGGACATTTGTAATTACCTTGCCTGTGGGGAGTTACCTCCAGAAATAACATACAATCAAAAGAAGAAACTCTTTTCTGATATAAAGAATTACTATCGGTATGATCCCCTTCTCTTTAAAAGATGTGCGAATAATCTGTATAGAAGGTGTATTCCTGAGGAAGAAGTCCCAAGCATTCTGAGGAAATGCCATGCTTCACCCTATGGAGGACATTTGGGGAGTGAAAGGACTGCTGCTAAGGTGCTGCAATCAAGATTTTACTGGCCTTCGCTGTTCAAGGATGCAACTGATTATGTAAAAGTTTGTAAAGAATGCCAATCAACTGAAAATATTGGAAGAAGGAACAAGATACCTATGGCCAACTGGGTTGAAGTCGAGATCTTTGACGTTTGGGGAATAGACTACATGGCTCCATTTCCCCCATCAAAAGGATATCAATACATTTTAGTCGTGGTGGACTACATGTCTAAATGGGTAGAAGTTGTTGCCACCCAAACTTGCGACTCCAAGTCTGTGATCAAGCTGTTTGAGAAAACTATCTTTCCTCACTTTGGAGTACCCCATACTGTGATAAGCGATGGCGGATCGCATTTTGGGGAGAAACAGTTTGAAGCACTTCTGAGGAAGTATGGGGTCAAGCACAAAGTCTCTACACCCTATCACCCTCAAACCTCTGGGCAGGTGGAGGTTTCAAATAGACAGATTAAGCAAATCTTGGAAAAGACTGTCAGCCGCACACGGAAAGACTGGTCGATGAAGCTCGACGTTGCTTTTTGGGCTTATAGAACTGCATACAAGGCACCCATTGGCACTACCCCTTACAAATTGATTTATGGGAAATCCTGTCATCTACCCTTAGAGCTTGAACACAAGGCTCTTTGGGCAATTTAGTTTCTAAATATGGACCTGGAGAAGGCAGGGGAAAAGAGATATCTACAGCTATAGGAGCTCGAAGAGCTGGGAATACATGCATACAAAAATGCAAAGATTTACAAGCAGAGGACCAAGGTGTGGCATGATGCCCACCTGAAGAAAAAGGATGTGAGTGAAGGTGATAAAGTTTTATTATTTAAATCCTCTATCCGTCTTTTTCCAGGTAAGCTGCAAACGAGGTGGTCTGGACCCTTCACCGTGGCAAAGATATATCCATCAGGAATGATGGAGATGTATGATAAAGACAATCCAGCAAAGGTTTTCCCAGTGAACGGGCACAGAGTGAAAAGGTACTATGAAGATGAAGCGTTCGTGAGAAGATCAGAAATAAGCTTGCAGGATGCTGAAACAACCAAAGGCACAAAGTGAAGGGATATAAAGCTGTCGAGTTGACGACGCTAACTACAGCGCTCCTCGGGAGGCATCCCGAGTCTTTCCTTTTCTTAGAATAGGATGTTATTTCCCTTCCTACAAGAAAAACATTATGAACATTATGATTGTAATAAGGCACGAGTCAGTGCATGCGCCACATGCTCAGACTCCCCCATTTTATGGGCCACCGCTTGGTTTTATAAGCATTGATGAGTAATACTATCTGAGGCTGGGAGTTTCACTTTAGGCCAATGATGTTTTACCCATCAATTGCTATTTCCTTTTCTTTAGTTTTAGTTTTTCATCTCTTACCTTGTTTTATTCTTCTTTGAAGCTTGGTATCGGGCCGAGATGCCTTGATTGATACCAAGCTCTCTGGCCCTATCGGGCATGGTTCCGGGAGCCGCGCGACATGCCTTATCAGGCTTTGATATCGGGCATCAGACTTTTGTGATGAGCCGTGTCACGCGATACACCGAGCTACGCGCATCGCACCCTGTCAGGCATCGCTACTCGTATCGCGCGGCAGACTCCTACCGTATCGGGCAGCATAGCTAAATGACCCTTGATTAGATGGATTAGACTGATTTTACTGCTCGTCTCGGGAATGATTTGTCTCCTCGGGCAAAACCTGCCCCATTTTTACCCATTTTACCCCCGCCCTCGATTTCTATATATAGTAACTTTGGTTTAACCATGTCGGGCACTGGCATTTACTTTTTCACCTACTTCTATATCGTGCATTCAACTCTCGCTTTGCTCTCGTGTCGGCCAACCTTGCTTCTGCTCCCGTATCTGGCGGCTACCTTCAGAAGATAAAGGTATAACACGATACGCGTATCGCGTGTCTTACCCGACACGCCTCCCGTGTCGCGCATCTCGTGTCAGGCACAAGGCTTTAGTTCTTTTGTGTCACCCGACACATGCTTGTGTCGGGTATCCTACCTGTTGACCGCATCACGTGACACACTTCTATCGCATGCCTGCCCGATACCTTATTGGGCGATACCCGTGTCGCCCCGTTTTGTTCTTAATAAAATTTTATCTTGTGTCACCTCGCGTCTTGCAAGTGTCGGGCGAAACCCTTTTTTAGAGAAACCATATCGGGCAGGATAGCTGTTCATGATGATGCCCGGTGTTGCACGATAGCCTTGTGGTAGTATCGGTCCAAACTTCGTGCCGCCTGACACAGGCATATCAGGCAAGGTACCGTATTGTCCAGTTTTGTCGCCCGATATGTTTGTGTCGGGCAGCACTAACATCGGGCCGGCCTTTTGTTTTGACTTAGCGCGTAACAAACTTTGCATTTTACCTATTTGAGACCGTGTCGGGCTATCTCGATTTTGTTAACTATGACCGATATCGACTTAACTCTATCGGGTTTTGTTAGTCAGTTTTCAAAATACATCACGTATCCGATATCAGGCGACGCACCCCGCCTCCCGATATCGGGCAAGGTGAATCATTAAATTTGGGGCGGTTCCTCCTCAATCACCTTCATCCAATAAAGGACGCCACCAAAGACGACAACATGGGTGGACTGGTGAATCTGATTGCGGTAGGGTTAGGATACCCAAGGGAGCCGCGTATCCTTTCAAGGACAAGGGGTGACGACAAGATCGACCTCAAGTTCCTAATGAGGGCCAACATCATCAAGAAGGAGGGGCGATGGTACCTCTACAAATTCGTAAGAACAAACACCCTACTTCCGCTCCCACGCTACGCCAGCTACGATGTAGAAAAGCTGGTCTTCACCACAGCAGAGATTGAAGCTGTCGTATTCGAAGTTGCCTATGCTGCCACCACGAGGATACAAGAGAGGGCAGCCATGACAGGAAGACCTGTCCCTCTCGACGCTCGGCAGGACAAATCTTCCACAGTTCCTGCCGAGCCACCCACCGCTCCAGAGCAACCGGCGACAGCCACTGATAGAGCTGTCGTCGCTTCCCCCATACCAGCCGCGGTCGCCACAACAACATCTGCCGCGACTGTAGAAGTGACGACGATCATGGTGGTCGCTGAGACAACTGGGGTTGAGACAACGATGATAGCCCCGAGGGAAGCTACTGCGGGAGAGACAGCCGTAGCTCCCGAGACTTCTGTTGCACCTTCAGTGGCGGAGGAAATGGTGCAGCCGGACGCCAGCAATGGGGCGTTCGCTGAGATCCTCAAGATGGAGCTCAGGGCTGTGTAGCCCACACCGACGCCACCATCGGTGTCTCCAGTGGTAGCTACAGAGGAGGTCCCTGACAACAGAGAGGTGGAGCAACAACCACCCACACCACACCCTTCTCCACCACCACAATCAGGTGAGGTAGAAACAACTGCGAAGGTGTCGACGCCTCAACCCGAAGCGACACCCTCGCGAACAATCCAAATGGATACAACCCCGAGTAAGGCGGCACACTCGTCGGGTCGAACTTCATGTGCGAGGAATGTCATGTGGACAAGAGGGAGATCTGATGCAGCCCCTCCGTCACTGGGACAGATTATGGGTCAAGAAATCGACCACTTGAGGGAGGTAACAGGCAGCCACTCAGCTACTTTTGCTTCGCTTACCCGCAAATTTTCTATTTTCCAGCAGAGGCTAAACAACTAGGAGCGGCAACTACTGACTCTAGTTGGCCTTCCCGGCCAACTAGAGGCACTCAACAAGACGCTGCAGCAGGCCCTCCAACGTCTTGACGTGATCGAGGAGAGGCTAAACAGGAGGGATGACCATCCGCGTTCAAGGCAGCCAAGGAGGTCTCCATCACCCTCCTGGCTCAGGCTCCCAACCTTCCTCGTCAGCATCCTCACCTAGGACGTCGTCGTCCACTTCCTCCTCCAGCGGGCCATCCACATCGCCCAAGGAAGGGACGACGCACAAGTCAGCCGACAGAGCTCCAGCAGGACAAACGAGCTCCCACAACATGGAAGAAGCTGCTCCCTCAGTCCCCCTGGACGAAGCTAAAGACAATGATGAATCAATCAGCGTCGGGGAGGACTCTTCTGATGAATCAGAGGGAGAGAGGGGGACATCTACGTCACTAACAAAAGACACCCCCTAGAGGAAGAAGCTCGATGGCAGACACATTTTCTACGCCGTCAGAAATACCTTCCTTTGAGATGGCCGACTTCGACAGAAGGGCCATCGGATACCTGACAATCAGGGACCAAAAACTGCTGAACAAGGTCCTGTGGTCGTAGGATGATGAAGAAGACGTCGTCTGGAGTGACGACTACTTCTCCGTACGACGGGGAGCACTGAGAAGCATGTTCCACTCACCAGCCGTCGTCGGAAAAAAGCTATTCAGGGTCCTGGAGGGTGCAATAGTCGAGAATATCAGCACCAGGAAAGGCCGGCAAACAATATACAATGCCACCCCGACCTTTGCAAGAAGGTTAATTATGGGAGCATCCGACTCCGTTGAAGTGGCCAACATGCTGTGGCAGATTGAAGAACACAACACAAACCTCATGTTGGCCCCGTACAAGCACCACAATAACTGGTTCCTGTGCGTGGCAGACCTCTGGAACCATGACGTCCATCTCTTCAGCTGCTGCAACGAGGAGGTCCCACGCTCAGGACACATCTTCACTCGCCCGGAGGACAAACGTCTCAGGCTTCTCCCACTACGTCTTCTCTGAGTTATCAAGCAAAGAGTCCAACGTCATAGCGGCATTTGGAACTTCTTCTCTATCGGAGACTTCCCCATCCAAGAAGAATCAGGAAGTGGGAATAGCGCCCTTGTCATCTTGCGCTCCATGGAGCTGCTCAACATCTTTGGAAACATATGACATCTCCAAGGCCAAGACTTCTTCCATCTCAAGAGCACTTACTCTTTGCTGCTGATCAAAGACAAACGTTATTTCCAAGATGCGGGGATACCAGAAAAGCTACTGGATAGTGACCAAGAAGATGAATCCTCGCAACCCGGCAGTACTTCAGAAAAAGAAGCCGAGATGGACGCAAACGTTTACGGGGCAGGCAAGTAGTTAGAAATCCTGTGGGAAGTATGCGAAAATGAAGACCCCGCTTTGCCTGAAACCTCAGAGGAAATGATCAGCAACTTCGACCGTTTCTCGTGTTCTACACTCACACAGGAGCAGGTGAATGAAGTTCTCCTGAAGTTAGCTAACTCTACCCCCGTAGACGTCATCTACGAGGCATGACCACTTAAAGGACATGGTGAAATAAGGAGGATTTTTGGCGATACGAGTGGCGGCCGCCTACATCCAGATACTAAAAAGAAAGTTTGAACTCGCATACGTAGCCCATCCAATGCTGTTCAACGACATCTGCCTTGCCGATGAGTCAGGAGCAAAACAATCTTTTCTAGCAGGGTTACAGAGCAGGACGCCACATATCATCTTCCTTCCTATCCTGCACTACAACCACTGGACGCTCCTGACGATGTACACTCGCCCACGAGTAGGAATATTCTACAACAGCTCAGACAGCAACAAAGATCATCCAGTACAGTGTACATCGACAGCGTTGACACCCCTCGAGCGCTTAGTATGAAAATACTATAATGAGGTGGCGACGCTGATCCAACCATTCTTGGAGACAGCAGCGAGCAATTGGCACGAGCTTCAGTTCTGCCACCACAGTCCACAACAAATTCCACTATCCAATGAATGCAGCATCTTCGTGCTGGAATGGATATCTAACCAGGAAACGCCTGACCAGCTCCACCACATCGACTATCACAAAAAACACGGAGAATATGTGTGGGAGCTTCTATCTAGCAAAGGCGCGCTCACCAGTTAACCCTCACTGAGTTAACATTACCCTACCTTATCTATCTCACAACTCTGGGACAGAGTGTGGGATAAATTTAGGGGGGTACTATGTATCAGTGAGGGAGGTACTAAAAGCTCTCCAAATTTTACCTTTTGTTCTTTTTCTTATATAATAACTTGTGTACATATACATATACATGCTTGATACAAAAATTTTGCATATACAAAGCTC
Source organism: Alisma plantago-aquatica (assembly GCA_963693085.1). Classification (NCBI taxonomy): domain Eukaryota; kingdom Viridiplantae; phylum Streptophyta; class Magnoliopsida; order Alismatales; family Alismataceae; genus Alisma; species Alisma plantago-aquatica. Next base: position 155,910,736 of record OY856410.1, read on the forward strand.
TCCAAATTTTACCTTTTATTCTTTTTCCTATAAAACAACTTGTGTACATATACATATACATGCTTGATACAAAAATTTCGCATATACAAAATTTTGCCTCTATATAAATGTACAAAGACACTCCATAGTAAAAACCTGATACGACTTCTTTCCAGCTTGTTTTCTCTGTGTCTAAGGTGGTGCAGGTTTTTGTTATGCTCTTTCTAAAAATCTAGTCTCAAAACGACAAAAGACTATGACTTTCCACGAAAAAAAAAATTCGAAAAATAATCTCACAACAGCTAAGAGATGTGTATGCGATGGAAAAAGCTGCCCAAACAACGAATCTTCTCTTAATTCCTTTACCCAATAAAATCCCAAAAAGAGAGAAAAGCCTTATGAGAGTGAATAAAAGCATGAGAGTTGTGCCAAATGAAAATATATATATACACACTTGTCTTTCCAAAAGTACCCATCTTTAGGCATGGTAGATCCGGGGCAGTGGTACGTAGGATGTGAAATCACTGCTCTCTAAAGCCAACTGGCTTGGACTGCAGGGACCACTTTCCCGTTAACGGACCCGTACCTGGATGGACTGATGGGAAACAAGAAAAACCCAAAAAGCTTTAAACCTGCCCAAAAATATAACTTTCTGTTCCCAAAAGCTATTTGGTGTGAAAGCTAACTTCAAAATCATGCACCCAAGTCTCACCGAAGCTGAAGAGAAAATTTTGCTTAAATAAGGCAGGAAAAATGAAGTCCTTTGTTTGTGGTCGGGTATTATTCTCTTTAAGACATCTCAATACTCGCTCAAGCCCCTTGTCTAAAAACTATACCGGGTTAAGAAGAAGTATCACAAAACAAAGTTTTAAAATTGATTGAGGACAATCAAAATGCTAAGTTTGGGGGAGTTGATAACACCAATTTTTGTGGTATTTATGGCCCATATTTCGTTGTCAAAACTTCCCTTTTAAACTATTTTCCTCTCCATTTTGTCATGTTTTTGAATAAATAAGTCACACTATGCTCCTAAATTGTTTTTATCATCTTTTACAGAGTTTTCCTCGCCTTTCCACTCAAAATCAGCAAAACGGCCTGTCCCGGCCCACTTACAAAGAATCAGCCTTTTACTAGCCGCACGACACATCCACTACCCGTCACGGATGCTGGCCGATAGGGGCTCAACCTGACACGGGCGTGTCACGCGGTGCGGTCACTGACGGGTGATACACCATTTACCCGACAAAGAGCTCTGCCCGCCATGACTAATCAACCCGTTACGGCATGTCACGCGATACGAGCCACTCACCGGATGCAACCACCCGTCATGCCCGATAACTTCGTAACCTGGCACGCGATAGAAAAGCTACGCCGGACGACACGCACGCGTCAATCATCCCCGAAGCCACGTATGCGGAGCCGCTAAAGGGTACGTGGTGCCCAACGATCCGCAACTTCTTCCAACCGCTGCCTATAAATAGCAGCTACAGGACCCCGGTGGGACGGGTCAGAATCTCGTGAAGGCTAACTTAGGAAAGCATATGGAGCTAGTGTATCGTGTCCCCGAGGCGTGTCAAGCGATACTAGGTGAGCACTTCCCCAACCCGAGAGGGGCAGGAGTGGTTCACTTAGAATTCGTCCCGGTAGCCGTAGCAGCCCGATATCGACCAAGGAGGCCACCCGATGTACCAAGTTCCTAGATGGGCCCCTGCCCGAGACGACTCGCTCACTATACCCGATACGAGGAACTTGAGAACCTAAGACCCCTCTAACCCGACATGATACCGAACCAGATACGGATCACCCGTCATGATGTGTCGCCCGAGAGGGTGGCATCCCGGTACGACCATATCGGGCCGAGATGCCTTGACTGATACGCCTACCCATCACGATCTATCGCCCGTCAGGGGTTGCCGCCCGACATAGGCATATCGGGAAGATCTCTCACCCGGTATCAGGTAGAGATGCCTTAGGGGTCTACTACTGTATGTCACCCTCCTAAATCAAGGAGGAGATACCTATCTTCCCTTTTTCTGTCATTTACTTTCGTTATTTATGCAATGTAACTAAACCCTTTTTATACAATACTTATGCTAATGGAATTAGTGGAGTTTAATACCTATTGCTCTTAGTTTGGTCCCTTTTTGTTGGATGATTGCTTGTTAGCACCCGAACTCTAGCTTGTATGCTTGGATCATGTTTTGACTAGCTATCGAATCGTTTTTCCCATTTCAGATCCCTCGAGAGAGGTGTTGTAACTCTAGCGTTTGGTCCGATCTGGGAGTACGAGAGTACCTAGGGTCGGAGTTGCTTCATTTATCTTTCCACTCCAACTCAAGTCCACTACCTTTGAGAGAGGGTGTTGGTGCTTAATTGGAGGTACCCTCTTTGAGAGAAGGGGTACTGGATGTTTTCTACTGCCGCTTGTTATGTCTAAGCTTTCCTCCTTCGTTCCTTACCGAGGCAACAGGGTTATCTCCTCCGGTTCTGTTACAGAAAACCCCTAAAAACTGATAAATGCCAAAATCTTAAATCTTCCTTGTAACTCTGGTTGGAGATAGCTTTTTATTTATAATGCTTTCTTGTAGCATTTTGCTTCCCTTTATTCTGTTGTTTACCGTTCTTGATCTACCGTTCCCTTGGGAACATTTACTTACCCTTCTATTACCGGAGTGTAGAGTGTTGATTCCGCGTTCTTAACACTACCACCCTTGTCCCTATGGTTCGACCCCGATTGCTACTTCAAACCCCGTCATCGTTGCGGGGGCCTAAGAGTCGAGTTATTTAAAAGTCCGACTACTTCAAATCGGCTCCTTTTGGATGCACGATTTAGGCCGGTCAAGGATCAACAATATTGTCTTCGGTTGGTACTCTGCAAATCTTTACATCTCCTCACTATACGGTCTCTCATATGAGATGGAAGAGCCTCTATATCTACTTGTACCACTGATGTGATCTGAGTTATTTAGCCTATACAACAGCTCTGTTGTTGTCACAATAAAGCTCAATTGCATCATTGATTCTAGGAGCCACCCCAAGTTCAAAGATGAACTTCTTGATCCACACAATCTCCTTTGCTGCACTGGATGCAACAATATACTCGACCTCTTTCCTAGAATCTGCAACTATCTCTTTCTTAGAACTCTTCTAGCTCACAACTCTATTGTTGAGGCAAAACACAAATCCTGATTGTGATCTATAATTATCTTTGTCAGTTTGGAAGCTTGCATCGGTTAACTTTTTACCACCAAATCTTCCTCACCACCGTAGAGGAGGAATTGATCCTTAGTTTGTATCAAGTACTTGAGGATGTTCTTCATAGCTGTCTAGTGAGCATCACCTGAATCTGACTGGTATTTGCTTGTCATGTTGAGTGCATACAAGGCATCAAAACAGGTGCACAACATTGTGTACATGATGGATCCAATTGCAGATGCATTTGGGATCCCATTCATGCGTTCCCTTTCTTGACAAGATTTCAAAGACTGAGCTCTAGAGACGGAAACTCCATGTAACATTGGTAAGTTTCCTCTCTTTGAGTTCTACATGTTGAACCTCTTCAACACTTTGTCAATGTATGTGCTTTGACTTAGTCCGAGAAGCCTTCTGGATCTATCTCTATAGATCTTGATTCCTAGGATGTAGGATGATGCTTCTCCCAAGTCTTTCATTGAGAATGTATTTTCCAACAATGTTTTTACCTTTTGTAAAGCGAGGATGTCATTCCCCATCCATGGTATGTCATCTACATATAATATGAGGAATGTCGTCATTCTCCCACTATCCTTTTTGTACACTCAAGGTTCATCTTCATTTTGACTAAAGCCAAATAGTTTGACTGCTTCATCAAATCAAAGATTTCAACTCCGAGATGCTTGCTTCAATCCATAGATTGACCTTTGTAGCTTACATACTTTATTTGTTTCCTTTGGATTTATAAAACCTTCAGGTTATGTCATGTACACAACCTCGACAAGATTCCTGTTAAGGAATGAGTTTTTAATATCCATCTCCCAAATCTCATAGTCATAATAAGCTGCAATGGCAACTGGCAAGCATGATCTTGATGGACTTAACCATGGAAATTGGAGATTTTTTTTTCATAGTCAACACCTTGAACATTTTTGAAACCCTTTGTAACCAATCTGCCTTTATAAGTTTGCACATTGCCATCCATGTTGGTCTTCTTCTTGAAGACCCACTTGCACCCTATGGGTTTTACCCCTTTAGGTGGATCCACCAAGGTCCATACCTTGCTGGTATACATGGATTCCATCTCAGATCTCATGGCCTCATGCCATTTCTCATAATATGGTCCCTCATTAGCTTCTAGATAGGTTGTTGGCTCATCATCTATGACCAACTCATCGCCTTCTTTAGTCACAAGATATCCAAACCTCTCAGGCTTAAGGCGTGTCCTACTAGATCTAAGAAGTTCCTGTGTTACTTGAGGAATTTGAGATTCCACAACAAATTGTGATTCTCTATGTTCCTCTTGTACATCTACTGGTTGAATGTTTTCTTGTTGGCCTTGAACCTCTTTGAGCTCTACTTTCCTCTCACTATTTACTTTGTAAATAAATTCCTTTTCTAGGAATACAACATCTCTGGAAATAAAAACTTTATTGTCAGATTGAGAATAAAAGTAATATCCTTTGGTCTCCAAAGGGTATCCAAAAAAATAATATTTATCTAATTTGGGTCCAAGCTTTTTAGAAAACATTTTCTTGACATAAGTTTCACAACCCCAAATTTTCACGAAAGACACATGGGGACGCTTCCCATACCATATATCATATGGTGTCATTTGAACCGATTTAGATTGTAAGCGGTTAAGTGTATGCACGACAGTTTCAAGAGAATAACCCCAGAAAATAGTTGGAAGATTGGAAAGACTGATTATAGATCACACCATATGCAATAATGTGTGATTCCTTCTTTCTGACACACCATTGTGTTGTGGTGTTCCATGTGGAGTCCATTGTGATACAATACTATGGGCTCTCAGAAGATCCTCAAACTCTTGTCTTAAGTATTTACCACCTCGATCAGATCGAAATTGTGGCATCCAACTTACAAAACACAAGATTAACTAATGCGGAAGCGTATCATTTGCAGTGGATTACTAAAAATCACTAAAAATTAAAACTTTTTGCAAAGAGATCCAATCATAGGAAACTCTTACAACAAGAACCATAGTATAACAATTACATCATGGTTCAAAAGTACATGACTTGTACTATCTCTTCTCGAGGATTACAACATCAGTTGCTCTAGAACATTATATACAAACATCATAAAACCTCAAGGCATCAAGCCAAAATCTCAGATCGATTCATTAAAACACTAACTATAAACTTCCGAGGACCTGAGAGTACAGAGATGACACATAGGACTTTCTAACTATCTGACTTGACAGTCAGTGCCTCCACCTAAGATCTCACTACTGTCCAAGCTGTTGCTTTCCTTTTCCTACAAAAGAGTATCTGCGTCTTTGTCTGCGTCCACCTAAAAATGTTGGATCCCACGGGGGTGAGACATTTGTAAATTGCCCCAGTGGGAGATATAACTCTTTGCCAAAACATTGTTATTGCAGTTTAAAGATATGAAACTGGGCAGTGGATAAGCAGTTTAAAGCATTCTCAACTTTGTAAGCATTGCAACTATTTACGATAAAGCAATATATCATCTATTCCTTTAATAAGGAATAGGAATGACATGTATATCATTTATCCATCATATTATACCATCATATCAAACTTTTCTTGTGACACTCATCATCTTCTTATGTCACCCATGAAACATTCTTGTTTCATTCTGTTGGCCTTAGCCAACCTATTAAACAGATAAATAGATATATCTACTATGCACTCATTTATCATCAATACAGGAATTGGATTAATATCAATCCTAAATCATCATTACAGGCATTGGGTTATTACCAATCCTGTGTTATCACTACCGGCATTTAGCCTCTGCCAGGTATTGGACTCTTCCAAACCTGATTACACCGCCAGGATTTGGACACTACCAATCCTGATTTCACAGCCAGGCATTGGACTTTAACCAACCCTGATTACGGGCATTACACCTCTTCCAGGTATTGGACTCTAACCAAACCTGATTACACAGCCAGGCATTGGACTTTAACCAACCCTGATTTCATAGCCAGGCATTGGACTTCAACCAACCCTGATTACACAGCCAGGCATTGGACTTTAACCTACCCTGATTTCACAGCCAGGCATTGGACTTTAACCAACCCTGATTACACAGCCAGGCATTGGACTTTAACCAATCCTGATTTCATAGCCAGGCATTGGACTTTAACCAACCCTGATTTCACAGCCATGCATTGGACTTTAACCAATCCTAATTTCACAGCCAGACATTGGACTTTAACCAACCCTGATTTCACAGCCAGACATTGGACTTTAACCAACCCTAATTTCACAGCCAGACATTGGACTTTAACCAACCCTGATTACATGTATTACACCTCTGCCAGGTATTGGACTCTTCCAAACCTGATTACATGGATCATGGAATATAAATTTCCTTCGACCCATCATTAATCATCTTGGTGCCTCTTACTATACTACAATTATTCTCATGGCTCATAAAGCCCATAAAGCATCTTTTCACCTCTCATTAGGCAACATCTAATCATATGGATCACAGGGCCATTCAACATCTTGTCACCTATCACTAGGCAACAAATTCATTTTATCTCTTGTAATATATTAGTAACACCACTATTCCCTTAATAGGGTTAGGGCTTACTATTCACATCACTTTGGGGTTTCTCATGTCCCATTACCCAATTTAGGGTTAGGGTTTTCCCATCTCACATTATTAGTTCAGATTTAATATATTAATCCACACCTCTAGGAGTATTCAGAGATATCATAAGTATTTGCTTATGATCATTATTATCATCATATATCATTAATGTTCATCAATTCAAGGTATGAGTTCATTTCTCAACCTTATCATAGTATGATTACATCATACTCATCGATTTAGCTTAACCCCATTCTCAAGGTATATTAGTCAACATTTATCAAAGTACATTGAGTTCATTACATCTTTATTGTAATAATTGCATAACACACTCTTCATGTGTTTCTTATCCAAGAATATTGGATCAGGGGTTTATCAAGATATGTCTATCCTGAAATACTAAATGTGATATCTATCATGTCTTGATGTATCACTTTCTTCTCATTTGCATCTTATTCAAGTTAATCAACTAACCTTGTATTAAGGTACTTCCCTCTTAATACTTTAATCCATTAACCTAGCACTCTCATCATGAAGTGCATAGGTCACACACAAGAATGGTCCAACTACCTTTTTAATGGTATGGACTTATTTCAGGTTAAGTAATTGCTTACAATAAGTTTGCCTATAATCAACCATTCAAGATGTTTAGGATTTCACATCCCATCTCCCTTCATTAGGGTTTACTATTCATCCCAACTAGGGTTTCTCATAGAATCACCCTCAATAAGGGTTTCTCATGGAATCAACCTCAATAAGGGATTCTCATGGAATCAACCTCAATTAGGGATTCTCATGGAATCAACCTCAATTAGGGATTCTCATGGAATCAACCTAAATTAGGGATTCTCATGGAATCAACCTCAATTAGGGTTTCTCCTTTCATGTCAATTGGAGATACTCATCCCAAGTAGGGTTTCACTCTCTCTTCCCGTAATTGGGGTTTTACATTATATTACCCTGAACTAGGGTTAGGGTTCATTAACCTTCTGGATTAGGGTTTCATGATCTCTTTATTAAGGATCATAACCAAATCATCACATGATCAATACTCATATATAAATTCCTTTCTATCATCCTCCCAACTTGATTAGGTCACATCAACCCTTCAATCAAGTACATACAACTATGGTTAACATAGTGTGCTAAGACATTACTCTCATAACCTTTTAGGGTCAATTAATCTAAAGGTATTGATCATCTAGGTACTTTAGGGTTTCAACCTTTGTACCTAACCTTAATAATCATCATTGGATTAATGGATCAATCATCATCTTAGTTCTCAAGAGATTCAATCACATTGGACCTCCATTACATGAGGTATCCAGATGAATTGACAAATTGGACCTTCAATTACAATAGGTGTCCAAGTGGATTAACCAATTGAGTCCTCAATCACATTAGGTATCCAAAAGGATTAACCATATTGAATCTCAATTGATTTTGGTTACTCGGGCCCTAAACGGTCTTGGTCTTTGAAAGTTCAAACGGTTTGAAACTGTTTGCTAAAGGTGGTGCTTGAAACTGTTTGCTAAAGTACTCTTGAGATCGATTGGGCCTCAAACGGTTTGGGATCATTTGGTCCCAAATGGTCTTGAGACCGTTTGGTCCCAAACGGTCTTGAGACCGTTTGCTCCAAACCTCCTCGAAACCGCATGGACCAATTATGGTCTCAACCTATCAAATTGAATTAGGGTTTTCAATGTTGATTCCTTCAACCATTGAATTCATGTAACCAATCATCAATTGAACCTATCACCATACTTCAATTGAGTTAATTAGGTCAACCTTCAACTGATTTGACCCTCAATTGACCCTCAATTGATCATCAATTAGGGTTTGAATCAATTGGATTAGGGTTTGGAATCGATGATCCTTCAACATTAACCAATGTGGAACTAGTTACTTTAAAACTATTGGACCATCATCCAAATTGGGCATGACCTGACCCCAAATGGTCTTGAGGTCGTTTGGATGACCTCCAAACGGTCTTGAGACCGTTTGCCCATGTCAACATCAAATTCTAAGTCAATCAATCAAAGTTTGGATCATTGGATTGATCAATAAGTCAGCATTTGATTCCACTTCAACTTAGTACCTTTAGATCTTCAAACACCTAACCATAGTCAACCCTAGACCTCCAAACGGTCTTGGGTGACCCCCAAACGGTCTTGGGATCATTTGGATGATCTCCAAACAGTCTTGAGACCGTTTTCCCATCATATTATCATTAACCATGTCATTCAATTAGGGTTTGGGCCCTAGGATTGGTTACCAAATCATCACTTAATTGTATTTCAGTTTGGTATCTTTGGACCTTCAAACACTTGACCAAGCTTAACCCTAGACCTCCAAACGGTCTTGGGTGACCCCCAAACGGTCTTGAGATCGTTTGGGTGATCCCCAAATGGTCTTGAAACCGTTTGGATCAATCAACCCAAAGCATCACCTCATTCAATTGCAACATTAGCACTTAGCCGATTAGGGTTTATACCATATGTTTGGATCTTAAAATACCTAACCATACTCAACCCTAGACCTCCAAACTGTCTTGGTTGACCTCCAAACGATCTTGAGACCGTTTGGGTGATTCCCAAACGGTTTTGAAACCGTTTGGGTCATTCAACCCAAGTTTCAAACTCAATCACTTATGAAATCAGCACTCAACCCGATTAGGGTTTGGTGATTGATGGACCTTCAACTCATGAACCAATTGGAGTTAATCAATAATAATTGGTGGGTCATTAACCTAGATCATTATGAACAATTACCCAAATGGTCTTGAGACCTAGATCATTATGAACAATTTACCCAAATGGTCTTGAAACCGTTTGGATCAATCAACCCAAAGCATCAACTCATTCAATTGCAAAATCAACACTTAGCCGATTAGGGTTTATACCATATGTTTGGATCTTAAAATACCTAACCATACTCAACCCTAGACCTCCAAACTGTCTTGGTTGACCTCCAAACGATCTTGAGACCGTTTGGGTGATTCCCAAACGGTTTTGAAACCGTTTGGGTCATTCAACCCAAGTTTCAAACGCAATCACTTATGAAATCAGCACTCAACCCGATTAGGGTTTGGTGATTGATGGACCTTCAACTCATGAACCAATTGGAGTTAATCAATAATAATTGGTGGGTCATTAACCTAGATCATTATGAACAATTACCCAAATGGTCTTGAGACCTAGATCATTATGAACAATTACCCAAATGGTCTTGAAACCGTTTGGATCAATCAACCCAAAGCATCAACTCATTCAATTGCAAAATCAGCACTTAGCCGATTAGGGTTTATACCATATGTTTGGATCTTAAAATACCTAACCATACTCAACCCTAGACCTCCAAACTGTCTTGGTTGACCTCCAAACGATCTTGAGACCATTTGGGTGATTCCCAAACGGTTTTGAAACTGTTTGGGTCATTCAACCCAAGTTTCAAACTCAATCACTTATGAAATCAGCACTCAACCCGATTAGGGTTTGGTGATTGATGGACCTTCAACTCATGAACCAATTGGAGTTAATCAATAATAATTGGTGGGTCATTAACCTAGATCATTATGAACAATTTGGATGATCTCCAAACAGTCTTAAGACCGTTTTCCCATCATATTATCATTAACCATGTCATTCAATTAGGGTTTGGGCCCTGGGATTGGTCACCAAATCAGCACTTAATTGTATTTCAATTTGGTATCTTTGGACCTTTCAACACTTGACCAAGCTTAACCCTAGACCTCCAAACGGTCTTGGGTGACCCCCAAATGGTCTTGAGACCGTTTGGGTGATCCCCAAACGGTCTTGAAACCGTTTGGGTCAATCAACCCAAAGCATCAACTCATTCAATTGCAAAATGAGCACTTAGCCGATTAGGGTTTATACCATATATTTGGATCTTCAAATTCCTAACCATACTCAACCCTAGACCTCCAAACGGTATTGGTTGACCTCCAAACAGTCTTGAGACCGTTTGGGTGATTCCCAAACGGTTTTGAAACCGTTTGGGTCATTCAACCCAAGTTTCAAACTCAATCACTTATGAAATCATCACTCAACCCGATTAGGGTTTGGTGATTGATGGACCTTCAACTCATGAACCAATTGGAGTTAATCAATAATAATTGGTGGGTCATTAACCTAGATCATTATGAACAAGTCCCCAAATGGTCAACCCTGGTAAACATCACAAAACGGTCTTAAACCGTTTGCTTCTATGCGGTTTAGTGAAACCGTTTCATTCCAAACGATTTGAAATTGTTTGCTCCCAAAACACAAACCGTTTGGACATTTGATTGAAACCGTTTGGTCTAGATATTTGGGTAGGTGTGTGCTTATGATGATGTCATCATCATCAAGCTCTAGACCCAAGAAACCTGCTGTGATTTCCATGGAAATTGCATCAATCAACCAAATCAATAATTGTAAATAGAGAAATGATCATTATTTGATGGGGAATTGAATGCAATAGCAAAGTTAAGGGTTCAAGTTATAAAACCCGCCTCCAAATGAGATCCAAAGCTCCAAGATCACGCAAACAATGGTGGATGAAGCTTTTGCAACTCCCCCTAGGCTCGTCCTTAAGCTTTTGGATGAAAAAGTTGGCTAGGGTTGAAGAGGAGATCGGATTAAGAAGAAATCCATAATTTATTTTCGATTTCCACCATGGAATCAAGGGGAAAAGAGGTCAAGAACCTTACCAACAGGTTGGGGTCGTCCTCCTCCTGTTCCTAAGCTTCTCTTGGGGTCGGCCAAGGAAAATAAAGAAAGGAAATCCAAAAAGAAGTCCTTAAGTGAGTGGAAAAAGGGATATTTATAAGGAAATCCCAAGGAAAAAGAAAATGGGATTATTTCCTTTAATTCCCAAAATAATTTCCACCAAAACCCCTCCATTTCTTGGACACGAAGCCATCTTCATGTTCTTGCAAAACCTCTTCATTATCCAAGAATAAAGGGAAAAGAAATTAAGCACCTTAATCCTTATAATATTAATATCCATTTTTGAGTGGAATTTATTTTTCTTATAATAATGGTGAGTGGAATTTCACCTCCTTAGGATATGCTCGTGCCTTTGCAAGGCTTAAGATCGTCCTCACACATCTGAATCAAACCATTTTAATTTTGGTTGAAGGACCCTTCCATTAATACATTTATTTTTGCCCTAAATTGAATTAGGGTTTCAATTAGGATTAAATCTTGATTATTTTAATATCATGATTCTCTCTCCTCCAACTTAATTCAAATGAGGCGCCCCTCACATTTTATTTGCTCTACATGATGTCAAGAAACATTAGGGACCTTATTGAAGTGGTAATTTGCATATTGAACCATAGGTTTTGGGTAAATTGCACTTTACACCAAAACTAGGTTTTAATGCACAAACATTGCTTTATCAGCTCTTCCTTGGTACTCAGGCTACCACAAGCCATATCTTTGCATCATCTTCATTCTCATGATGCTTCAACACATGAGGAACATCTTATCATGCAACATTTGCAATTTAACCCCTCAACTTGGGTAATTTGCACTTTAGTCCAAAATAAGCAAACATTACTTCAACATTGTTCAAACAGGACCAAAATTGAAACATAAGTTTCTCATGAGCCCTAATTACTTTTCACAAGATAAGATTAAACATATAATCATCTTTCTTAATCAAAACACCTAGGGTTAAAGCATAACCTAGGTCAGAGATGTTACAAATTATAAACCCCTAACAAGGATTTCATCCTCGAAATCCCAGATAAAGGAAGATAGATGTTATCCATTCATCATACTATCAGTTCTCCACATAAAATCTCATTGTTATGGAGACATCATAGAGCTTTGATCATCATCATGTGATTCCATACAAAATTCTCATAGAATCAAACACACAAGGCACATGCTCCATTGTTCTTTATTATTGACTGTGGAGTTAATACTGTGCCAAGTGATACTTTCTTTATTTTACCATTTCATGTGACAGATTCTTATTTAAAGATATCTTTACTTGCTGTGTTATGCAAAGCATAAACCCCTAACATGTGATGTTCATACTATTTTACATGTTTAATTTGATTTCATGGTTGACCATTCCAGGTAGTCAACATAAATCATCTGATATATCTTTAGGCACCAGGATTTCTTACCTTGGTACCTATATCATGTGTTAAAAACACATCACATCTTTATATTTCTTTCATCTTGGGACATTATTTGTTACATACCTCTCCACCTTGGAACCAGAGTCCAAGATAAACTGATACTTTTCTAAGTATCCATCACATGAACATCTTTATCTTATACACATCAAGTGTCCTCTGACCCACTTGATTGCCATGTCCCTGAAAGGAAAGAAGATAAGGAATCATATTCCTCTTATTATTTCATGTATTTTCAACTATTCATGAAACATTTACTCTTTATCTCATCCTAAGTTCCTTGCCCTAGCATAGGAATTATAAGGATGATTACATGACATTATTCCTTTCTTTATTATTATCTAACATGTTTATGATCATCTTAGGATCTCATCACATTTTCCATTTCCACATCATGGAAAGGATCCTTATAATACTTACAACGTTATTGGATAGGGTTCATCTCCCTTATTCTCATTCTTATCTTATGAGGATTATACTTTTAATTCCTCATACAAACATGCTCCTCTGAGGTTATCTCAGACTTCTCTTTCTTGTGCTTAAGATATGACACATTTATTCATTCCATATTTCTTATTTCATGATACTCATTAGATTGTATCAGAATGACTGCTTGATCAGAGCAATCAAAAAGATAACAATCTAAGAGTTTCCATACTCACTTTTTCATCAATAGTTGTATACCTGGCCAGGGTATATAAATACTGAGATTAAATAGTATGCACTTTTATACTATCATATTCCTTCCTTTTCATATTATCACAAGTATAAGATTTAACATCACTAGATTTTATCCAGGCATCTCATCAATACCTCATCTTCTTCTCATAGAGGTAAGAGCAACATGAAACATCTATAGTGTTTATTATGCAAAATATAAGTCCTCATAGGACTGATCAAAGAAAGCTCAATCAATTACCTTCTCAAATTAACTCAGGAACCCATAAAAAGACATATAAGAATGACATTATTTTGTCTAACCTGTCATGATTCATGGATTATTCACAGCCTCAGGCTGATTCTGCCTCAGAGGTTGATTCACCATGACATTTCTGGCTGAACAATCTCTTGCCAGATGTCCAACCTATCTACAGATGTAACAAATTCTGGGTGCCAGGTATGGTCTAGAGGGTTCTTTACCCTTTCTAGATGACCATTGCCTTGGTGCACTAGGTCCTGGTTGTACTGGTGGTACCAAAATATTTCCCTTTTTGGAATTATTAGGCCTCCATCCCTGGATTTGGATAGGCCTTTTCTCAATTCTCTCTTCCTTGTTCTTTGTTGGACAATTCTTTACGATATGTCCAGGCTTTCTACACCTATAGCAAATTCTGCTTTTGGGTTGAAATCTATTCTTTCCTTCAATATATATTGATTCAACAGGCTGAGGTTGAGCACAGACTTGTTCTAAGTCCAGAACTTCATCATTTCCCATTGCTTCCACCTGCTGATGTGGATTACATATCCTGTTGATGTCCAAAACATCATCATTAGGGGCTGGTAATCTAGGTTGCACTACTAGTGCTCGATCCACTAAATACATCATGGTTGTCCTAAATTCCCCAACAATGATTCCTAAGGAAGGGTTTCTTATCATAATTGGATTACCTAGGAGATTTTCAGGAAATTGTCCCTCTCTTGCCTGCTCCCATGCTCCTCTTCTTGGTGCAACATTGCTGCTTTCTGCAGCAAACTCCTCATGTAACCCGGTCATCTTCACGTTCTTCTTCTCCTATATGAGCAGAAGACACTATCAGATACACTGGATGACACTAGAACAGACTCTACTACCTTAGTCCTATGTTTCTGTAGACTCAGTGAACCTAGAGCTCTGATACCACTAAATTGTGGCATCCAACATATAAAACACAAGATTAACTAATGCGGAAGCATATCATTTGCAGCAGATTACTGAAAATCACTAAAAATTAAAACTTTTTGCAAAGAGATCCAATCATAGGAAACTCTTACCACAAGAACCATAGTATAACAATTACATCCTGGTTCAAAAGTACATGACTTGTACTATCTCTTCTCGAGGATTACAACATCAGCTGCTCTAGAACATTATATACAGACATCATAAAACCTCAAGGCATCAAGACAAAATCTCAGATCGATTCATTAAAACACTAACTATAAACTTCCGAGGACCTGAGAGTACAGAGACAACACATAGGACTTTCTAACTATCTGACTTGACAGTCATTGCCTCCACCTGAGATCTCACTACTATCCAAGCTATTGCTTTCCTTTTCCTGCAAAAGAGTATCTGCCTCTTTGTCCGCATCCACCTAAAAATGTTGGATCCTACGGGGGTGAGACAATTGTAAATTGCCCCAGCGGGAGATATAACTCTCCGCCAAAACATTGTTATTGCAGTTTAAAGATATGAAACTGGTCAGTGGATAAGCAGTTTAAAGCATTCTCAACTTTGTAAGCATTGCAACTATTTATGATAGAGCAATATATCATCTATTCCTTTAATAAGGAATAGGAATGACATGTATATCATTTATCCATCATATTATACCATCATATCAAACTTTTCTTGTGACACTCATCATCTTGTTATGTTACCCATGAAACATTCTTATTTCATTCTGTTGGCCTTATCCAACCTATTAAATAGATAAAGAGATATATCTACCATGTACTCATTTATCATCAATACAGGAATTGGATTAATATCAATCCTAAATCATCATTACAGGCATTGGGTTATTACCAATCCTGTGTTATCACTACAGACATTTAGCCTCTGCCAGGTATTGGACTCTTCCAAACCTGATTACACCGCCAGGCATTGGACACTACCAATCCTGATTTCACAGCCAGGCATTGGACTTTAACCAACCCTGATTACAGGCATTACACCTCTGCCAGGTATTGGACTCTAACCAAACCTGATTACACAGCCAGGCATTGGACTTTAACCAACCCTAATTTCATAGCCAGACATTGGACTTTAACCAACCCTGATTACACAGCCAGTCATTGGACTTTAACCAACCCTGATTTCACAGCCAGGCATTGGACTTTAACCAACCCTGATTATACAGCCAGGCATTGGACTTTAACCAATCCTGATTTCACAGCTAGACATTGGACTTTAACCAACCCTTATTTCACAGCCAGACATTGGACTTTAACCAATCCTAATTTCACAGCCAGGCATTGGACTTTAACCAACCCTGATTTCACAGCCAGGAATTGGACTTTAACGAACCCTGATTTCATAGCCAGGCATTGGACTTTAACCAACCCTAATTACAGGTATTACACCTCTCCCAGGTATTGGACTCTTCCAAACCTGATTACATGGATCATGGAATATAAATTTCCTTTGACCCATCATTAATCATCTTGGTGCCTCTTACTATACTACAATTATTCTCATGGCTCATAAAGCCCATAAAGCATCTTGTCACCTCTCATTAGGCAACATCTAATCATATGGATCACAGGGCCATTCAACATCTTGTCACCTATCACTAGGCAACAAATTCATTTTATCTCTTGTAATATATTAGTAACACCACTATTCCCTTAATAGGGTTAGGGCTTACTATTCACATCACTTTGGGGTTTCTCATGTCCCATTACCCAATTTAGGGTTAGGGTTTTCCCATCTCACATTATTAGTTCAGATTTAATATATTACTCCACACCTCTAGGAGTATTCAGAGATATCATAAGTATTTTCTTATGATCATTATTCTCATCATATATCATTAATGTTCATCAATTCAAGGTATGAGTTCATTTCTCATCCTTATCATAGTATGATTACATCATACTCATCGATTTAGCTTAACCCCATTCTCAAGGTATATTAGTCAACATTTATCAAAGTACATTGAGTTCATTACATCTTAATTGTAATAATTGCATAACACACTCTTCATGTGTTTCGTATCCAAGAATATTGGATCAGAGGTTTATCAAGATATGTCTATCCTGAAATGCTGAATGTGATATCTATCATGTCTTGATGTATCACTTTCTTCTCATTTACATCTTATTCAAGTTAATCAACTAACCTTGTATTAAGATACTTCCCTCTTAATACTTTCATACATTAACCTAGCACTCTCATCATGAAGTGCATAGGTCACACACAAGAATGGTCCAACTACCTTTTTAATGGTATGGACTCATTTCAGGTTAAGGCATTGCTTACAATAAGTTTGCCTATAATCAACCATTCAAGATGTTTTAGGATTTCACATCCCATCTCCCTTCATTAGGGTTTACTATTCATCCCAACTAGGGTTTCTCATAGAATCACCCTCAATAAGGGTTTCTCATGGAATCAACCTCAATTAGGGATTCTCATGGAATCAACCTCAATTAGGGATTCTCATTAAATCAACCTCAATTAGGGTTTCTCCTTTCATGTCAATTGGAGATACTCATCCCAATTAGGGTTTCACTCTCTATTCCCATAATTGGGGTTTTACATTATGTTACCATGAACTAGGGTTAGGGTTCATTAACCTTCTGGATTAGGGTTTCATGATCTCTTTATTAAGGATCATAACCTAATCATCACATGATCAATACTCATATATGAATTCCTTTCTATCATCCTCCCAACTTGATTAGGTCACATCAACCCTTCAATCAAGTACATACAACTATGGTTAACATAGTGTGCTAAGACATTACTCTCATAACCTTTTAGGGTCAATTAATCTAAAGGTATTGATCATCTAGGTACTTTAGGGTTTCAACCTTTATACCTAACCTTAATAATCATCATTGGATTAATGGATCAATCATCATCTTAGTTCTCAAGAGATTCAATCACATTGGACCTCCATTACATGAGGTATCCAAATGAATTGACCAGTTGGACCTTCAATTACAATAGGTGTCCAAGTAGATTAACCAATTGAGTCCTAAATCACATTAGGTATCCAAAAGGATTAACCATATTGAATCTCAATTGATTTTGGTTACTTGGGCCCTAAACGGTCTTGGTCTTTCAAAGTTCAAACGGTTTGAAACCATTTGCTAAAGGTGGTGCTTAAAACCGTTTGCTAAAGTACTCTTGAGATCGATTGGGCCTCAAACGGTTTGGGATCATTTGGTCCCAAACGGTCTTGAGACCGTTTGGACTCAAACAATCTTGAGACCATTTGGTCCAAAGCTCCTCGAAACCGCATGGACCAATTATGGTCTCAATCTATCAAATTGAATTAGAATTTTCAATGTTGATTCCTTCAACCATTGAATTCATGTAACCAATCATCAATTGAACCTATCACCATACTTCAATTGATTTAATTAGGTTAACCTTCAACTGATTTGACCCTCAATTGACCCTCAACTGATCATCAATTAGGGTTTGAATCAATTGGATTAGGGTTTGGAATCGATGATCCTTCAACATTAACCAATGTGGAACTAGTTACTTTAAAACTATTGGACCATCATCCAAATTGGGCATGACCTGACCCCAAACGGTCTTGAGGTCATTTGGATGACCTCCAAATGGTATTGAGACCGTTTTCCCATGTCAACATCAAATTCTAAGTCAATCAATCAAAGTTTGGATCATTGGATTGATCAATAAGTCAGCATTTGATTGCACTTCAACTTAGTACCTTTAGATCTTCAAACACCTAACCATAGTCAACCCTAGACCTCCAAACGGTCTTGGGTGACCCCCAAACGGTCTTGGGATCATTTGGATGATCTCCAAACGGTCTTGAGACCGTTTTCCCATCATATCATCATTAACCATGTCATTCAATTAGGGTTTGGACCCTAGGATTGGTCACCAAATCAGCACTTAATTGTATTTCAATTTGGTATCTTTGGACCTTCAAACACTTGACCAAGCTTAACCCTAGACCTCCAAACGGTCTTGGGTGACCCCCAAATGGTCTTGAGACCGTTTGGGTGATCCCCAAACGGTCTTGAAACCGTTTGGGTCAATCAACCCAAAGCATCAACTCATTCAATTGCAAAATGAGCACTTAGCCGATTAGGGTTTATACCATATATTTGGATCTTCAAATACCTAACCATACTCAACCCTAGACCTCCAAACGGTATTGGTTGACCTCCAAACAGTCTTGAGACCGTTTGGGTGATTCCCAAACGGTTTTGAAACCGTTTGGGTCATTCAACCCAAGTTTCAAACTCAATCACTTATGAAATCAACACTCAACCCGATTAGGGTTTGGTGATTGATGGACCTTCAACTCATGAACCAATTGGAGTTAATCAATAATAATTGGTGGGTCATTAACCTAGATCATTATGAACAAGTCCCCAAATGGTCAACCCTGGTCAACATCACCAAACGGTCTTAAACCGCTTGCTTCTATGCGGTTTAGTGAAACTGTTTCATTCCAAACGGTTTGAAACCGTTTGCTCCCAAAACACAAACCGTTTGGACATTTGATTGAAACCGTTTGGTCTATATATTTGGGGAGGTGTGTGCTTATGATGATGTCATCATCATCAAGTTCTAGACCCATGAAACCTGCTGTGATTTCCATGGAAATTGCATCAATCAACCAAATCAATAATTGTAAATAGAGAAATGATCATTATTTGATGGGGAATTGAATGCAATAGCAAAGTTAAAGGTTCAAGTTATAAAACCCGCCTCCAAATGAGCTCCAAAGCTACAAGCTCACGCCAAAAATGGTGGATGAAGCTTTTGCAACTCCCCCTAGGCTCATCCTCAAGCTTTTGGATGAAAAAGTTGGCTAGGGTTGAAGAGGAGATCGGATTAAGAAGAAATCCATAATTTATTTTCAATTTCCACCATGGAATCAAGGGGAAAAGAGGTCAAGAACCTTACCAACAGGTTGGGGCCGTCCTCCTCCTGTTCCTGAGTTTCTCTTGGGGTCGGCCAAGGCAAAGAAAGAAAGGAAATCCGAAAAGAAGTCCTTAAGTGAGTGGAAAAAGGGATATGTATAAGGAAATCCCAAGGAAAGAGAAAATGGGATTATTTCCTTTAATTCCCAAAATAATTTCCACCAAAACCCCCTCCATTTCTTGGCCACGAAGCCATCTTCATGTTCTTGCAAAACCTCTTCATTATCAAAGAATAAAGGGAAAAGAAATTAAGCACCTTAACCCTTATAATATTAATATCCATTTTTGAGTGGAATTTCTTTTTCTTATAATAATGGTGAGTGGAATTTCACCTCCTTAGGATATGCTCGTGCCTTTGCAAGGCTTAAGCTCGTCCTCACACATCTGAATCCAACCGTTTTAATTTTGGTTGAAGGCCCCTTCCATTAATACATTTATTTTTGTTCTAAAAGTGCCACATACATAAGTACGTATGAGTCCTAATAGATCACTATCCCGCTCACCTTTTCTTGAAAAGGGAGTCTTGGTCATCTTGCCCAATAAACACAATTCACATGTATCCATTGATTCAAAATCAAAGGAGTCTAAATATACATATTTGTGGTGTCTTGATATGTGATTCCCATTTATGTGCCCTAGACGACAATGCAAAAGGAACATTTTTTTTATTCATTGAGTTTTTGTCTTTTGGTGTTTACATTATACACACTTGCCTGTAGATCTATCAAGTATAGACCATAAGACATTGGGGCATTTCCATAAAAAATCCTATCTTTAATAAGAAATTTAAATCCATTCTTATCCAAACAAGATACAAAAATGATATTCCTATTAATGGCAAGTACATAATAGCAGTTCTATAACTCTATTATCAACCCACTTGGTAGAGATAACTCATAGGTTCCTACTGCAATGGAAGTAACTCTTTCTCCATTAGAAACGTGTAGTTCAACCTCACCTTTCTCTAAAGGCCTTCTTCTTTTCAGATTCTTCACATTTGAACAAATGTGTCATCCACATCCGGTATCAAGTACCCATGATGAAGAAGTAGTAAAGTTAATCTCAATTATGTATACCCTGTAAGTAAAGATCTCTGTCCCTTGCTTCATCTTCCTTGGTTTCCTTAACCCTCTCCATATTTTGAGTGTTGAAGATTTGGACCTTAGCTTGGCCTGAGAACTCTTCTTTTCCTTGACTATGGCCTTGGATTCCATTCCACTAATCATTATCATAGATCTATCCTTCTTCATTTGTGGTTCGACATTTGACAACATGTCGAGAAACTGTGACAGTGGTTTAGTCATGTTACACTAGTGATAATACTTGATAAACATGCTATATGATTTAGGCAAAGATTGTAAAATCATATTCGTGGCCAATTCTTGACCTGAAGGAAATCCTAGTTTCTATAGATGTTCCATATGCCGATTCATATTGATAACATGGGGTCTATCTGGATTTCCCTCTGTCAGTTTACACTCAAAACAACACCTTAGAGACATCATCCCTTTCTTTCTTGTCATGCAACTCATAATCCATACATGCTAGCATAAGGTTCTTTATGTCTATATCATCATTGGCATGCTTCAAGTAAGCATCCATTTCAGCCTTAGGTGAACATAGAGTAGATTCCATTGACACTGGTATCTTAGGAACATGTAGAACATTTCTCATGGTCCTTAACTAGTTATGGAAATATGTCTCAGTTAGATTATCCAATTTCAATGGTGATTTCTTTGCCATTTAATTCTACAAGAGAAAACATTTGCATTTTGTCAAAACTCCTTTTGATTTGATATGATTTTAATAAAATTTGATGATATTTAATTAGGACTTTAATTAACTATCGCTCCCACTATTTTGATCGAACTGATAGCTCTCACCATCAATTCAGAAGATTACATCGTACAACCTTCTAGTGAACCAAGATCCAAAATATTTAATTATTACCCGACCAAAGATAGCATCCATAATCAACTATTAAGGTAGGTTACATTCATCAACTGCATCGTATGCAATTCTTGGATATATTCTATGCACAACTCTTTGCCAAAGTCATTGTGACGATCCGACCACAAATCAAACCGTCACCAATAAATAATTGCGGAATAACCATAATCAGCGGAATAACAAAAATCACTAAAAATTAAAACCATTTGCAAAGAGATCCATTACCAGGAAACTCTTAAAAAGAGAACCAAATTACTGCATACATTATGGTTCACATTGTACATACCATGTACCATCTCTTCTCGAGGAATATATACAACAGTTGCTTTACCAAACTATACATAAGCAACATCAAACCTCGAGGCATTCAAGCCAAAATCTCAGATCGATTATAAAACCACTAAATACTGACTCCAAGGACCTGAGAGTATAGAGACGACACATAATCTCAGATCGATTATAAAACCACTAAATACTGACTCCAAGGACCTGAGAGTACAGAGACGACACATATGACTCATATATACAATACACGACAGACAATAACTCAACCTGAAGTGTTACTACTACCCCTGATACTGCTGTCCTTCCCCTGCTGTATGGTCCCTACCTTCGCATCTGCGTCCACCTAAAAATGTTGGTGACCAACGGGGTGGGTCCCATGTCCCAGCGAGAGATATAACTCTCTGCCAATAATATTATCATTGCAGATAAATAGTAATAAACTGAGCAGAGGATTCTTTTATATTAATCAGCAGGATTAAATCACTGTTTATGTAGAATAGAGCAATATCATTTTTAAAGGATTACAACTGTATATGATAAAGCAGTAATTCATCTATTTATTTTATAAGGAATATGAAGAACATGTATAACATATATCCATTTAAGATGTATAAAAGAAATGTAACATCAGCCAATGATTTCCGTATTCAATTCTTAAGCAAATATGCTACACGGCTGATTACATTTTACAATCACACTTATGCCCTGAGGAGATGAGGTATACCACTCATACTCCAACCTTCGGTTGCGAAACCCAAAATCGGTGCCTTACAAGGTCAATGGAAGAGCCGGCTTCCATGACCTCCCTCATCTCGGTCAGTGCGAGATCACAAGCAGGACTATGTCAACTGCATATCATAGCTTTCCAGGGTATACTGACAACTTCGCTATAGAGCTACAGAGGCGGCTGCAATCCTTCGAGAGAGAAAGATCTCGTGTTTATCTAACATCCATCCCGACATTAATCATCATCAGGAGATTCATGATACATCCATCTCGACACATATAATGAAGGATTGAGAGATTTTGTGTTTATCTCACGTCAATTCCCTCATTAGGGCGTACTGATATTTTTGCCCATCACCCCCACATATTCAAAAATATGCGGTCTCCAGGAGATCCCGTGGGAAAACCTGTTTCACCATCACCAGCTACTAATGATGATGGATCTATGTCCAGGGCTCTACATGATAAGATTCCACTTGATTAATTAAGTACATTCCCATATTATTTTAGCATCAGTCAAGTTTTCAAACATGAATTATTATGACAAATGCTACAAAGAAAAGTGTAATACATCTATCAAGTGCTTTTCAAAACTTTATATAACCTTTAGGATCTCAATCCCTTATCTCATTACTGGGAATTCTCATCCCTCAACAATATCATCATCATGATTACTGAATCTGGGTATTCAAACCCTTAGTTCATCACTGAACATTGTTACCACTTATCAGGTAACTAATACCTCTAGGTCATCTGATCAAGGTATACATGATACTTGTTACACAAGCATCTCACATGGCTCACAAGGCCCATTAAACATCTTGTCACCTCTCACTAGGCAACAAATTATCATATGGCTCACAAGGCCCATTAAATATTTTCAACAAATAAAACATCATAGCCCATACTTGGCTATGCTCATCATCTCATGATACCTACATGGTTAGTATACATGATAACTACCATATCTACTTCATATCCACACCATGCAATACAAGGGTAATACCACTATTCCCTCATTAGGGTTAGGGTTTCCCATTTCTTATTGATTAAGGTTTCACATACCATTACTCTATATTAGGGTTAGGGTTTCTCTTTCTTATCACTTAGGGTTTCAACATCACCTTATCAAGGATCAATCCCTAATTCATACTCTACATATATTAGAAGAATTCATATATGCACATTACATGTTCATTAGACAAGTATGAGTTTCTCTCTCATCCTCTCAAGGATGTTGATTACTCCATACTTTATTTAGTTGGATCAACCTTTCCTTCAAAGTACCTTAGCCTACTTAATCATTAATCATTAAACTCCATACCTCTTAATGTATAACTTGATATAAAACACTCCATGTGTTTCTCCATCAAGTACATTGCATTTAAGGTGCTTCCACACCATATCGTTTTTGAGGTGTATGTGTGTCTACTCACACCATATCGAATTGGAGGTGTATGTGTGTCTACTCACACCATATCGGATTGAAGGTTTATGTGTGTCTTCTCACACCATATCGGATTGGAGGTGTATGTATGCTAGCTTAACCCATATTGGTTTAGAGGTGCATGCCTACTTGCTCAGCCCATAACGGTTTAGAGGTGCATGCCTACTTGCTTCTACCCAATATCGGATTGAAGGTGCTTGTGTGCTTGCTTCCACCCAATATCAGATTGAAGGTGCTTGTGTGCTTGCTTAACCTCTTCATCCCTTCATGGCTATGACCTGCCCATCACCATGGGTTAAGTGACAGGATAAACAACTGGTTGAACCTTTATCAACCCAAAGTACAAACCATTGCACACCCCTATCGATTTCCAAGTAAACTAGGGTTACTTTTCCATATCGGGTTGAAGGTGTGTGCTTGTGTGCTTCTACACGATACTGATGATGTCATCATCATCAACCTTAAGATCCTTGTTCTTATTGTTCTAAGTCATGGAAAACAGTCCCATGAAGCTTTTAGAACTCAAAGGCTTAGCAATTATTCTAAGGAAAATGAAATTGCAAGTAGTTCAACAAGTATGACAAAATTGAAGGTGCATAATAATATAATTGGGTTTAAGTTATATAACCCACCTCAAGAACAAATTTAAAGCTCCAATCTCCAAAGCTTCACGTTCCCAAGGTTGAAGATGAACTTCACAACTCCTATATATGAAAAGAATCACCATGGATAAGAAATTGGTGAAGAAGAAAAGAAAAGAAGATCAAAACCATAAAATCATGCTTCAATCCAAGGTTGAAGATGATCATATCCTCACCTTAGGGTTAAGTATGAGATCCTTCTTGCTCCTTAAAACCTTTGCACGATACCCTTGTGCCCTTGCAAGATAGGCCACCACATATGCACGATATAACACTCTCTTGCACGATATGTCACTCAACACTTCACCCTATGGCCGATATCACCCTATATGGCCAATATCACCAACTTGGCCAATATGCTTTTGCTATGGGCGATATCCAAGGACCTATGCATGATATCCTTGCACTCCTGCACAATACAAGAGCTCTATGAATGATACCTTAAGGTAGGAGGGTGGTAAGTGTCAAAAATGTTCACTAAGGGTTGAAACTAGGGGTATATATACTTGTTGTTCATGAAGAAAGGTAAAAATGAGGTGTCATCAATTTGAGCTAGTAGGTGCCATGTGTCCATGCATGGATGACACGTGTACATGCATGCATTAAAATTTATCTTGACATGTAAAATAGTTGAGGATAACCTAGGATGCAAATTCGTCCATTTCTTATCCCTTTCAATAAAATATATCAATTAAATCTTCACTTTATTCACAACCCATCACAACTTTACTAAGGAAGTTTTAACTCGACACAACTCACCTCCTTGAGGTGCTTTGAACGACATGGCCTTTGCCAAGAGTCCACAAAACGGTATGAGGCTTGTCCTATGGCTCCTTTGCCGATAGCAACTCATATATAAGCTTTTCTACTTGATACAACTCAAGTTAAGGTTTCATATTCAACCCTTTTCTTGGTCATTTCATCACCAAGATTACCATCACTCATAATTGATTCAAACATGGTTCTCATTCATTCTCTCTCCTCTAAATGATACATAGAGGAAGTAGGGACACTCTAGAGGTGGGAATTTGCATATTAACCCTATATTTTGGGTAAATTACAATTTGTACCAAAACTGGTGCACAATGCACTAACATTATTCAAACATGTTGCAATTTGAAATTTAGGCTTCCCACAAGCTATCCTTTAACATCATTATCTTTCTTATGATGCTAAAACACATGAGGTACATTCAACATGTGACATTTTGCAATATAGCCCCTCATCTTGGGTAAATTGCACTTTATGCCCAAACTTTTATATAATGCACAAATAGTTTGCAAATAAGCTCAAACTTGAAATTCAAACTCTTCAAGAGTCTTAATTACTTTTCAAAAGATTAAAAAAAGTTTGTAAACAACTTACTTAAGAAAAACTTCTAGGGTTAGGCCATAACCAGGTCAGGGATGTTACAATTATCAACCCCTAACAAAGATTTCGTCCCCGAAATCTCAAGAGAAAAGAGAAGGGTACTTCCTACTCATCTCTTCCTCTAGCTCCCATGTGGCTTCTTCAATGCCACGGTGATGCCATAGAACTTTCACAAGAACTATGTCTTTCTTCTTTAACTTCTTGATTCTTTTGTCAAGAATCATCATTAGACCTTCCACATAGGATATATCCTTGTTTAATTCTACCTCTACAGGTTGTAACACCAACTCTGTATCAGGATGCCATTTTCTTAGCATAGATACATGGAACACTGGATGTAGTCTATGTAGCTCAGGTGGCAACTCCAACCTATAAGCTACCTTTCCCATCTATGCTGTCACTGGATAAGGTCCCATAAATCTAGAAGCTAGCTTACCCTTTTTCCCAAATCTGAGAACACCTTTCCAAGGAGAGACTTTGAGATACACCCTGTCTCCAACTTAGAATTGTAAGGGTCTACGATGCCTATCAGCATAAGATTTCTGTCTATCCTGGGCGGCTTTCAAATGTTGTTGTATTACTTTAATCTTCTCAGTTGTCTGTTGCACTAACTCAAGACCCAGAAGTTGGTATTCCCCTGTTTCATACCAGCATAACGGAGATCTACAACGTCTACCATTAAGGATTCATATGGTGCCATATCAATTGTGATGACCCTGATTTAGGAGTTTGACATCAATAAGAGGTGATGAATTTTATATATATATATATATATATATACATATACAAACTTGACCCAAATTGAGGGTATCATGATTCAATCGTGAACTCTTTTGACCCAAAGTGTTATTGGAAATACATTTGATGACTGATAGACGTGTATTTAGGGTTTACATTTATATTAATGAAGTAATATGAGGAACTATGCTAGAGGAACAAATATTACAAGGTTTGGTTTCAAATTTAGTAACCAGAGGCCTTGAGTGCTGAAAACCCAATGGTTTAAATTTCTTTTTATTTGGAGTGTGTCAAAGAAAGTACTAGAGTATGAAGTTATTAATGTTTTGTTTTAATGTTCTTCAAAACCTTAGTCATCTCTTATTTAAGATATTATGGCATGTGAAAAACCATGTCACACGACCAAGCTCGCATTGGCATTAAGGAATAAGAGATGTATTTATTTTTATTCTGAACCATTTTAGTATATCCAAAATAGGGATCTCGTTCTCAACCTCCGAGAATGGATCAACGGAACCTAAGCTGAGGTGTCTTTAGATCCGATGAAGGTGGGGGGCAATCAAAGGGAATTTGCGTTGGAAAACTATGATCTACAAATCAATGGAGCACATGGAACACTCACTTGACGCTGGAGACCTAGGGTATTGATAAACTACAGTGCTCAACCCCGCCTTCTCCCTCATCTATCGTAGGCCCATATATCATCTCCTGTCATGGCAGTATACCAAGCTTCATACCATGTTCCTTGTCCTTGGTGTGCCAGGATACTTGCTAATTTCCTTCTGACTTGTCACTCCAGCCACGCACATCTACACTTATGTGGTCTACCACCATTCTAACAGCAGTTCATGTGGCCCTATCATGAAGGTTACTAATATGAGATCGAAGAGTCTCCCACCTCATGTTTCTGTGGAGGAAGAAGTCAGCCTTCAGATCTGTATCCTCACCTCCCCGTCAAGGATATGAGGTGCCGCCATGGATCTCTGAAGCTCCCATTGATCTTGTCACTACGAAAACAACCACCGACTAGAGGAAGGGCAGTGTATATCAGGAACTACTCAGTTCGCGAAGGAGTCCCGAGGCAGAGTCCCGAGGCTTTTAGGTGCATGCTGGACTGTGGCTGAAGAACCCATCCCCTTGTTGTCATTGGCCCTAGAACTCGTCCACCCAACCTGGACGACAAGATTCACCTACTTTGGTTGCAGCGTGTGGGTCATCGAGGTCGCTGTAGGGCGAGGTCACCACCACCGGCCGGAGACGCCGAACCCAAGGACCGATCAACAGGTACCCTTACGACCACGGCCACAGTGGCGCTGGAAGACAGGATGAGACAAACAGGCTCACGAGGAAGAAGATGCAGTAGGGGATCACCCTGAACATATCTATGAAACATTCAGATGCCTCAAGTCGAGTCCGTGGTAGTCTCCTGATGGATGTCTCATTTCTCCACGAGCATCGAGGCTACTTGATTGCTCACCAGGATTTCTCCCTAGATTTCATCCCTCACACCGGTGCTGGATCTATAGAGCTAAGATGACCTCGAGGCTATCCTGTTTGTAGGAGGAAAAAGCACGTCATCGTCTCCCAGTGTGACGACGCCTACGTAAGGGAACGTTGATCCCTCTCCTATCACCAGAGCCCTGCGCACCCTCAACCAGGTTGGCCTTAGAAACCGGCGGCTAAAGTAGGAACAACAGTCCCGATCATTGCTTCCCCGCGCTCGAAGAGAGAGTCAGTGCAATCCAGCCTGAATCAAGCTCTAACTCCTCGTCGGGGTTCCAGGATGCGGCGGCGCCCTTAGAAGGTCTCAGAACCAAAGTTTGCAAAGGAGGCGCACCTAGGCGTTGGCTGGAAATTGCGATGAAGGAGAAGACGGCCCAACAGGTGGACCATTCGGTTCACTGGGCCCAAATGCCAATCCAACCGGTTCAATAAAATCCAAACAGGTAAATACCTTCAAATATATTAGATAATACACAGAACTTGTATAATCCACCAAAAATATCCATGTTGGCCAAAATATTCCTGAAAAATACCCACATGCTCAGAAAAGTACCCTCTTTATTTCAAAACCCCTATATCAGACTTTTGAGACACTAATATTGATGATATTTATTTAGATGAGAATGCTTCATTTAAATGATATAATTAGAAAATGGTTGAGGTTAAATCTGAGAAAAATAAGTTTGAACCCTAATATCATCTGGAAATTAAATGTGGACTCTAATCTTAATATTATTGAGAAATTTTAGATCTTTTCTCATCATTACCTAATTACATGTTTAATCCTCATATTAATTCTAGAAAATAGTTCAAGAATCATAAAAATATGCATTTTGGACCAGACCTCTAAAATGACCGCATGATCAGTAGAAAAATATCAGATACCATCCTAAGATTAGATGGAACCTAGATTTGGCCAGAACCTAAATTGGACCGAAAATACCTAGAATATGATGAACATTTATTAATGATGAATATTTGTTATTAATCAGGTGATGACCAGAGATGTAGATGATCCAGAATATAAGTATGAATATCTAAACTCAGGTACGTGGATATAAGTATAAGACTAGTTTTTGCTGGATGATAATTATGAGTAATTGATTGCATGTATTTGAATATCTTGTTGGATGTACATCTATATGTATTATCATTTCCGCCTTGAATAATAAGAACACTAAGGAAAGAAAATGGAATGTAGTTACTGATGGTTCATTAATCTCCCTATTAGAGAGGGAAAGTATTAATGTTGACTAGCACCTCCCTAATGGTACAAGGTACGCTGGGAGATCCCTAATGGTACAGGGTACGTGGGGATAGGGCCCAATAATATATGTTTGTGCTAAGTCCACCATAGTAATACATGTCCATTAAAATATGGTTAATAACTTAGGTTTACCTGATTTTCTACCTTAAATAATTCTTTCATTTTTCTTTCTTCTTTTTCAAGTATTTTAAATATGCCAGCATAGTATAGTATCTTTCAACCACGTACCAACTTTATGTTGATTCGTTGTTTCATGTATGTTTTAGGTTCAGAGCTAGCATGGGATAAAAGAACTGGATGTGAGCAAGTTGTACATGTTGTACCTTTTGTGTAGATCCTAGTTAGCATACATGTTTAGACTCGTGTAAAAATTCTCTTTCAACATACAATTGTAAATCAGGTTGTAATAATGTACATATTGAATGTTGAGATGTGTCATGGTGTATGTTATGTTGTATGTTCATGTATGCGCATATTGCTTCTGCAACACACTCTGATACAATTGCTTAATGTTTTTGGATTTTGTCTTCTCATCTCCATGGGTTTTGAGAAGGTGAAAATACGGTGAGGTTACATCATTACTGGTATGGTAACTGTTGTTGTAGGCAAACTCTATTAAGCTCAAGTGTATGTCCCAACTTCCTACAAACTGAAGAACACATGATCTAAGCAAATCTTCCAAAGTCTGTATAGTCCTCTCAGATTACCCATCTGTCTGAGGGTGAAAATTTGTGCTAAACTTCAACTGAGTACCCAAGGCTTTATGTAGTCGTTCCCAAAAATGACTTGTAAACTGGGGACCTCTATCAGATACAATTGTAGCTGGAACCCCGTGTAATCACACTATCTCATCTATATAGATCTGTGCAAGTTTCTCAGCAGTATAGGTTGTTTTGATGGAAGAAAATGTGCTGACTTAGTCAACCTATCAACTATCACCCAAATGGAATCATGAATTTTGGCTGTTCTGGGTAAACCAACCACAAAGTCCATGGTCACGTGATCCCATTTCCATTGTGGTATAGGTAAAGGTTGCATTGTTCCTGTGGGCTTCTGATGTTCAGCTTTAACCTGTTGACACACTAGACACCGCATAACAAACTCTGCTACATCTTTCTTCAAACTGGGCCACCAATACATATCTTTCAAGTTATGATACATTTTGGTACTCCCTGGATGCATTGCATACATGAACGAATGAGATTCCTCCATGACTAACTTCCTTAAGTCATTGGCATCAGGTACTACTATCCTAGCATGGAAACAGACTACCTCATCCTCTGACTCATGAAAACTGTCCTGTTTCTCACTACCATACTCTAACATGATCTGCTGAATCACAGTATCAACCTGTTGTGCCTCTTTGATCTGTTGTTTCAGAGTAGGTTTCACTTGCATCTCATCTAACAATCTAGCTAACAAAGATACTTTAAGCTGTATATTGTTTTGCCTCAAAGAGACCAGCATGTCTCGTTTAAAGTACACTAAAGAGTTCAACTGTTCTTTATCTATGGTTGGTGATGATGATTTTCTACTTAGTGCATCAGCCACTACATTAGCCTTTCCTGGATGATAATCAATTGTACAATCATAGTCCTTGATTAACTCCATCCAGCGGCGTTGTCTCATATTCAACTCGTGTTGTGAAAAGATGTACTTTAAATTCTTATGGTCTGTGAAAATCTGGAATGTTTCTCCATAGAGATAATGTCTCCAGATCTTTAGCGCATGAACCACTGCAGCTAATTCTAGATCATGTGTCAGATAATTCTCATCGTGTTTCTTAAGTTGTCGAGAAGAAAAGGAAACTACATGATCACTCTGCATCAGCACACATCCTAGACCATTCTTGGAGGCATCACAGAAAACAATGTATCCCTTTCCCTGCTCAGGTAAAGCTAACACAGGTGCACTGGTCAACTGTTCTTTCAAAAATTGGAAAGAATGCTGACACTTGTCATTCCAGACAAAAGGAACTTCCTTCCTGGTCAACTTGGTTAAGGGTAAAGCTATAGAACTAAAGTCTTTAATAAACCTCCTGTAATAACCTGCCATGCCTAAGAAACTGTGAATCTCAGTCGGTGTCTTGGGTTGTTCCCACTCTAACACATATTCCACTTTATGTGGATCAACACGAATACCTAAAGCAGATATAACATCCAAGAAAAGACACTTCTGACAACCAAAACTCACACTTGCTAAACTTAGCATATAGCTTGTGTTGTCTCAACAATGTCAAGGCTTGACGAAGGTGTAGTTCATGTTTTTGACCGTCTCTACTGTATATCAGGATGCCGTCTATGAAGACCACTACAAACTGATCAAGGAATGGCCGAAAAATTCTATTCATCAGTTCCATGAATGCAACTGGTGCATTAGTTAGTCCAAACGACATAACTACAAACTCATAATGACCATACCTTGTCCTAAAGGATGACTTAGGTATGTCACTCTCCTTGATACATAACTGATGATATCTTGACCTTAGATCTATTTTAGAGAATACTGTTGCACCACACAACTGGTCAAACAGATCATCTATCCTTGGGAGAGGATATTTGTTCTTAATCGTCACCTTGTTAAGCTGTCTATAGTCTATGCATAATCTCATAGACCCATCCCTATATGGGCGGGGGGGCCATCCGGGGGTTTACGCTGCCTGCGGGGGTCACAAAAGTGGTGCTCGTGCGGGAGTGGTTCCCTCGTCATAAAAAAAAAACTGGA
Organism: Alisma plantago-aquatica; assembly: GCA_963693085.1. NCBI lineage: Eukaryota > Viridiplantae > Streptophyta > Magnoliopsida > Alismatales > Alismataceae > Alisma > Alisma plantago-aquatica. The sequence continues at coordinate 155,943,144 of OY856410.1, forward strand.
GCACCCCATGGAGAAGTACTCAGTCGAATCAAACCTTTCTCAAGCAACTCCTGTAACTGTTTCTTAAGTTCTTCCATCTCAGCTCGCGCCATCCTATAAGGTGTTTGAGCTATAGGTTGCGTACCCGGGATTAGAATAATTTCGAAATCAATCTCTCAGGATGGAGGAATGTCTGGAAGTTCTTCAGGAAACACATCCTCAAACTCCCTAACAACCGGAACTTCAGAAAGATTAGGACTCTCTACTCTGGTATCTATCACATGTGCTAAGAATGCAAAGCATCCTTGTCTCATCAACTTTTCTACTACCATAGCTCACACTAGACAGGTTGGAAGAATCTTTCTATCCCCCTGAAAGATCCATGTATCACCATTGTCTGTGAACATAGCTTGCTTGGAACCACAATCCAAGACAACCTTATACTTTTCTAGGGTTTCCATCCCAAGAATTATGTCAAACCCATGCATTTCAAGTGGTATAAGATCCACCTGAATGCTGTGTTCTGAAAAGGAAGGAACACATGGAGAACATACCTCACGCAACACCGCAGATCCAATTAACGGAGTTTCTAATAACAAATTATTTGCTCTACGACTGACAGTCATATTGCAGTCATGAATCATTTCTCGAGTGATAAAGGAATGCGTAGCACCCAGATCAATCAAAACAGATACGAAGCAGGATGAAGACTGATGCGATGATTTTGAGTCGCATTTGTAGACCTGTTTCATATGTGTTTTATGCTTTAATTAGTCATTTTTATGGTTAATGTGGCATAATTCATCCACTTTGGTCTTTGCTGCTATTTTATGTCAAATCCCCTTTTAATTTATCGTTTTGAGCATTTATTTGTCAAAATATTATTATTTGTGTGAATTTATTTGGTTTCATGTTTGAATTTTAGGAAAAATGAGTATCTGCTTCCGTCGATACCATCGACATGGTCACAAGTTGCTAGCCGAAAGAAGCAGGAAAACATCGATACTATCGACCTTGATGTCGATGGTATCGAGATACCATCAGCTTGCTGGCGAGGAAGCAGTCGATAGTATCGACACCAAGTTGATACCATTAACGCACGAAGGCTACAACGAGGCAAAATGACAAAACCGTCGCTACAGAGCTATCGATACCATCGACCCGCGTCGATGGTATCGAGATGATGTCGGGCGCGACAAAGGAAGGGTTTGCAGCCGGTTGCTACTACAGCGGGTCGATACCATCGACTCGCGTCGATGGTATCGACACCGTAGGATATGAGTTGGCTTCCTAATGATCTCAATCGGACGGCTACGGTTAATTAGAGACCTAATGACCGAGATATACCTAATGACGGCCGCCAAGATAGAAGGGAGGGCGGATTAGCCATTGCACGAGTACCGAGGAGCAGTAGAAAGGAGAACGGAGGCTAGAAGCTCATACTTGTTGATCCGAAGGCCGAAGGAGACGGATTCTACCACCTAAAGGTGGTAGAGCACGCATTCTACACCGAGGATCAACTGGTTCTTCTCCGTTCAGGGATTTTCCTTTTCATTCCACATTTTTCACATGTTTTAACCTATTTCTACCATGTACTTGTGTGAGATGAACATGCGGGGCTAATCCCTTTCGTCTTTAGGATCGGGAGTAGCCCGGGGATTCATTGTATGACGATTTTACAATAGTAATTCATATATTATCTCTTAAATCCGTGGTATAGTTTTGTTTTCTCAATATATTGTTATGCTTGATCACCATAATAATAACCTAATGCCCTTAATCACTTTGAAAGAAGGATTAACGGCTTAAAAGAGATGAAATCTACATTAATCGATAAATCCCTTGAACAAGGCGGTGTAAAATAAATGGTGGAAACTGAGAGATCGTTCATAATGCATCTACCTTAGGGTATATGTTACTACGACGGTGGAACCGACTTAAGCTTAGGTAGTGAATTGCACCACGACAGTGGACAATTCTGTTTTTAGGCCACTACCCGGATAGAGAGATAAAATTGAGTAGCTATATAGAATTTAATACAATGAAAACCCGCGGTGAAACCGCAATCCTAAAGATACCCTTTTGAATTGATTAAACCAACATTTAATCGATTGCTTCTTTTGTTTTGTTTTTATTTTTCTTTTATTTTTAACAACAACTCTCAACTTGGTAATCGGCTTAGCTGATCGCGAATAGTTAGTAGGAGTCCCTGACGATTGCACGTATCCCTGAGTTCGACTCGGGCCTCACAAAGGCATGTACTACTCGACGCGTTCACTTGCGTTTATACACACAGTAAAATTGCGTCAAGTTTTTGGCGTCGTTGCCGGGGATACATCAATTTGTTGGCACTTCGAGTGATGTGAGCGGCCACTCTAGGCCACCCTTTTATTCTTTTTAGTATTATCATTCCAAAAATTCATAGTATATCTTCTAAATATTTTCAATCGTTAAGCACCGTACTAAATTTAATCTTTCTATTTTTAGGTACTGTGCATGGTGCAGACGCGTAGTACTGACTACGCAGGTCGAGCACCAGAGGTTCCGCTACTGACGGGACCTGAAGACGAGGACAGGTACAATCAAGATCATCTAGAGGATATACATTCTTAACCCGAAGAACAAGAAGAGATGGAGGACGAGCCACAGACAATATGGGAGAAGATCAAGGCTTCTTCCGCATCTGCTTCCAAAGGGCCTATAAAGAAGCAGGCAATCAATATATATACCTACATATAAGATTGATCTGGCGCTGATAAATCTGGTGAAGTCAAATGCTTTCCATGGGCTCAAGAACGAGGACCCCGTCGCGCACATAAGTCAGTTTGTTGAGAACTATGACATGGTTAAAATCGACAGGTTTCCACAAGATGCACTTTATCTTAAGCTTTTCCCAAGTTCATTGGCGGGAGCCGTGCGAGAATGGCTACACAATTTGGATGATGAGTTTGTGGAGTCCTGGGACCATATGGTGGAGGTTTTCTTTGAGAGGTTCTTTCCTCCTGAGAAGACTAACGACATGATCTGGAAGATTCATAACTTTACCCAACAGGCCGGTGAGACATATTTTGAGATCTGGGAGAGATTTCAGGTCATGCTGAGGAGGTGCCCACATCACAGGCTGGATAAAGAGACGCAGGTGAAGATCTTCTATTTTGCTCTCTCCGAGCACGATTGGAGTAACCTGGATTCAGCTAGGTCAGGATTCTTTCTGAACAATACGGACACCAGATGCTGGGAGATACTAAAGAATATGGCTAGAAAACAATCATGGGGTGAAAGAGGTGCCATGGAGCAGGTCCGAGCAGTAGGAGAATCTAAGGCAATAAAAGAACTGAATGATAAGATGGATCTTCTCACAAAGAAGTTGCTTGCAAAGGAGAATAATGAGTCTGAGGACGAGGCTCAAGTGAAATTTATGAGGCAGCATCCAGGTTACAGGAACAACGATTATTCATGGAGAAAAGACAAAAAGTTCTCGTGGAAGGATCCAAACAATTTTCCGCAGGATCCGGATGCCAAACCCCATCCAGCTATGGAGGATAAGAGCACAGAGCTGCTCAATCAATTTATAAAGCAGAACCAAGAACTCATGGCTACTTTTGGCCAGCAGATAAAGCAACAAGGGGAGTTCATGAATCAGTTTGGGCAAACACTGCAGAGCCATGTGGCGCTAATGAGGACCATTGAGACATCTATGGCACAGATGGCGGTAGAGATAGCCAGTTTGAAGAAACCAGCACATCAAGGTTTTCCGGGAAATACCAATGTTCCTGAGGGAAACGAGCAGGCTAAAGTCATCTTGCTTAGAAGCGGCAAGAAATTTCGTAATCCAAGGGCCGAGGAGACAAGCACACCACAGGCTGAGATAGAAGGTGAAGCCAATGAGGAGCTGCCACCACCAGTCACAGGACATGTTGATGACACAGCCGCGGATGATACTAAAGAACACGTTGCAGAGGAGGAACCTCAGAAAAAGACACCTTATGTGCCACCTCACCAAAGGGCACAAGTGGTCCCGGTCCCTTATCCAAACAGTGCCAAGGCAAGGGAGGTAGATGCGCAATTTATGAAGTTCTTAGACAGTTTCAGGAAGCTTTTAGTCAATATCCCTCTACTGGAAGCCATTGAGAAAATCCCGTCTTACGGGAAATTTCTAAAGGACGTCATTACTAAGAAGAGGAAAATTCCAGACACGGAAGTTGTCGTGCTCAAAGAGCAAGTGAGTGCCTTCATCATGGGCACTTTGCCGCCTAAGAGGCAAGATCCAGGGTGCTTTAACATTTCTTGTTATATTGGGAAGATTAAATTCGGTGAAGCGCTATGTGACTCAGGGGCAAGCATCAACTTGATGCCTCTTTCTACATTCAAAAAGCTGGGATTGAAGGAGTCACGACCAAGCAATATGACTATTCAATTGGCATATAACTCTGTGGTAAAGCCTTATGGAATCTGTGAAGATGTGTTAGTAAAGGTGGATAGGTTTGTCTTTCCGGCAGATTTTGTAGTCATGGAGATGCATGATGAACATGGCAATGAGCTGTTACTTGGACGTCCTTTCCAAGCTACAACCGACATGATCTTAGAGATGGGAAGAGGTCGTTTGACCTTGGGCATAGCCGATGACCGCTTTGAGATGGTCATGCCTTCTAGTACTGTGTCATCTAAAGCAAAGGAACAATGCAATATGGTAAAACATCTGGATAGTAACATTTCACTCTGTCTTGGGAAGCCATTTCTGGACATGGCTCATGTGATGAGCAAGGTAGACAATGGAACTTTGGCTGTGGATATCATGGAGCAGACCAAAGTAGTTTCTCTGTGCAAAGCTGTTGGATTCCCGAATGATGAGGAGGAGGACATTTCCCCTTCCATGGAAGATGATGTTATTGCTATTTCTATTTTTGATGCATACCCAGAATTGCCATTGGAGGCTTGCTTGGTAAATATTACACATGATTGGATGCGGAGAAAATCACTCAAGGAGTGTGCCAAAATGCTTCAGATGTTTCCATGCTTCTATGCGAGGCATTATGAAGATCTAGGTGAACTACCCCCGCCGCTTCAATCATCTTTGATCAGCCCGCCGGATCTAGAATTAAAGCCGCTGCCACCGCATCTCAAATATGTCTTCCTAGCTGAGGAGGACAAGTTACCAGTAATCATATCTGCTTATTTGAGTGCAGAAGAGGAAGACCAACTGTTGATAGTGCTGAAGAACCACCGAGGAGCTTTTGGGTGGTCCGTTGCAGATATCAAGGGAATTTCACCTACTCTATGTCAGCACAAGATTCGGCTTGAGGAGGGAGCCAAGGTCGTGATTCAACCTCAATGACATCTCAATCCAAGCATGATGGAGGTTGTGAAGAAGGAGGTTATTAAACTTCTTGCTACAAGTATTATTTACGCCATATCAGACTCGACATGGGTGAGTCCCACACAGGTAGTCCCTAAGAAGGGGGGAATTACTGTCACCCAAAATATGTTGAATGAACCTGTCACCACCCGATTGGTAACCGGGTGGCGAGTGTGTATTGATTACCGCCGTTTGAATGCAGCCACGCTAAAGGATCACTTTCCTTTACCTTTCATTGATCAAATCCTAGAGCGTCTTGCCAGCCGATCGCACTTTTGTTTTCTTGACGGGTACTCGGGGTATAACCAGATCTCGATTGATCCTTTGGATCAAGAGAAATCTACCTTCACTTGCCCCTATGGGACTTTTGCGTACCGCCGAATGCCTTTTGGTTTATGCAATGCACCTGCGACGTTTCAGCGTTGTATGCTCGCCATATTTTCTGACATGATAGAGCACTGTCTCGAGGTTTTTATGGATGACTTTTCGGTGTATGGTGCATCGTTTGATGAATGTCTCTATAATTGGACAAAGTTTTACAGCGCTGCGAGGACACACATTTGGTCCTCAACTGGGAGAAATGTCATATGATGGTGACTGAGGGGATAGTGCTAGGACACAAAGTGTCTAGCAAAGGTTTAGAGGTAGATCCGGTCAAAATTGAAGTCATTTCCAAGTTGCCCCCACCAAATGATGTTAAAGGGGTAAGAAGTTTCTTGGGACATGCCAGGTTCTATTGTCGATTTATAAAAGATTTTTCTAAAATCGGGAAACCTCTATCCGAGCTTTTAGAGAAAGATGCTGTTTTTTATTTCAATGACAAGTGTCTACATGCGTTCAACGTGTTAAAGGAAAAACTGATTTCTACACCCGTTGTTCAAACGCCAGATTGGACGAAACCGTTCGAACTAATGTGTGACGCTTCGGACTTTGCGGTAGGAGCTGTTTTGGGGCAGCGGGTGGACAATAAACCCGTCGTGATTTTCTACGCGTCGAAAACCTTGAATGATGCCCAACTAAATTATACAACTACTGAAAAAGAATTACTCGCTGTTGTTTTTGCTTTTGAAAAATTCTGGCAGTACTTAGTTGGATCTAAGGTAGTTATATGGACTGACCATGCCGCAATTAAATACTTAATGGAGAAAAAAGACGCAAAGCCTAGACTCATTAGGTAGATTTTACTCCTACAGGAATTCGACATCAAAATCAAGGATAAATCTGGGATTGAAGACATTGTTACTGATCATTTGTCTAGGTTAGAAAGGGTGGATGAAAAAGATTTACATATACCCATAACCGAGACGTTTCCGGATGAACAGATTTTGAAAATTAACTCTAAGGATCCTTGGTTTGTTGAGATTGTAAACTATTTAGCTTGCGGGATCATCCCGGAGGATTGGTCATATCAGGAGAAGAAGAGATTCTTCCATTCTTTGCGATATTATTTTTGGGATGACCCGATTCTTCTTAAGCAATGCAGGGACGGTATCTTACGTAGGTGTGTGCCTGAAGTGGAGTACGAGAGCATTTTACGTCATTGCCACACATCACCTACGGGAGGACACCATGCCAGCTCGCGTACGACAGCAAAAGTTCTGGAAAGTGGCCTTTATTGGCCAACCTTGTTCCGAGATGCCTACGAGTTTGTAAGGCAATGCGATTCCTGCCAACGATCCGGTAACATCTCAAAGAGACAGGAAATGCCCCTGAATGTGTTTCAGGAAGTGGATGTATTTGATTTGTGGGGAATAGATTTCATGGGACCCTTAGTGTCCTCAAATTCCAATTTATATATCTTATTAGCAGTTGATTATGTGTCGAAGTGGGTGGAAGCAATACCCACAAGGACTAATGATTCCACTGTAGTGTGCAGATTCGTGAAAGAAAATATTTTCTGCAGGTTTGGGGTGCCCCGAATGATAATCAGTGATGGGGGTATGCATTTTAGGAATAAAAAATTGTCTGCATTGTTGAAGAAATATGGGGTTAAGCACAGCATAGGTACCCCATATCATCCACAAACTCAAGGCCAGGTGGAGGTCTCCAACCATGAAATTAAGAAGATTTTAGAGCGTACGGTGGCATCCACGAGGAAGAACTGGAGTGCCCTACTACCGGATGCTTTGTGGGCATATAGGACGGCTTATAAAACACCTATAGGCACCACGCCTTTTAGGTTGGCGTATGGCCGGGCTTGTCACCTCCCGGTGGAGTTGGAGCACAAGGCGCATTGGGCGCTAAGAAGGCTAAATATGAGTTACAATGAAGCAGGGAGGAAGAGACTGCTGGAATTGAACGAGTTGGACGAGCTACGGATGACGGCATATGAGAATGCACGGATATACAAGGAGCGCACAAAGCTGATCCATGACCGCCACATCCAGTTGCACACGTTCAAAAAGGGAGACAGTGTTTTGTTATTCAATTCACGACTCAAGTTGCATCCTGAGAAGCTAAAATCCCGGTGGAGTGGACCGTTCGTGGTAGAGGAGATCAAACCACACGGTGCGATCTTAGTGCGTGATGGTGAAACCACGTTCTTGGTAAATGGACAAAGGTTGAAGCTCTATTTTGGTGAGAACTACAAGAGGAAGGTGAATGAGGTCAAACTCATTTCTGTTCCGGAGACATGAGGTGCCGGAAGCCGTCTAGCCTAAGACGTTAAATAAGGGCGCTTGTTGGGAGGCAACCCAACCATTGGTACCTTAGTTTAGTTCATTTACATCCGTAGTTTAATTTGTTTTTACTTAGTTTTTAGTATAAAAAAGATACCGTGATCGTTGTGTTCTTTGTGCAGGCTGGGACAGAGTCGATACTATCGACACACTGGTCGATGGTATCGACCATGGAACAGGTTGATGACTGTAGATTTCACACTGCGTCGATACCATCGACGGCCTCATCGATGGCATCGACAGACCTACAGGCAGATCACAAAATCAAGGTCGATGGTATTGACATGCCAGTCGATACCATCGAGATCTCTGAAGATTTACAGAAGAAATCGACTCAGTGAAGTCGATACCATCGACAGGCGTGTCGATGGTATCGACACTTTCAAGTGAAAAAGGCGGCGGCCGGTCTCGCGAGGATTTACCCTAATCAGGATAGTCGATACTATCGACTCTCGTCGATGGTATCGACCATCCACGTCACCGATCTGCGTGAACAAATCAATGACGATCGCGGCAGCCACGTCATCGATCCGGGTGAAGCGTCGATACCATCGACCCGCGTCGATGGTATCGACACGTCAGCGATCCGGGTTTCTAGATCCAGCCATCGACAACCGTTGATACTCGCGATGGGGGCGGATAGCATCGACTAGTGTCGATACCATCGACTCGCGTCGATGGTATCGACACGTCAACAGTGGCACCGGCCAAGTCTATTTAAGGAGATTCATTACGTCAGTTGATGTCACACCTTCAGAGAGATCTCCTCCCTTTGCACTGAGCACTCCCCTGAGCCGTCCAAGCCTGAAGAAGAGAAGCAATGAGCGAAGGTCTTCATCGAGCAGAGATTCAACTCTCCAATCTTCACCGAGCTCTCTTTCTAATCCCCATTTCTCTTCGCCAACATGGTGCATGCGGCCGGAGCTTCATCCTCGCGCGCGAATCCGATGGACATTCCAGATTTCGTGGCTCCACCGCCATCATCGATCTCACGTCCCCGACTTGTCCATCCTTCCTCGGAGGTCCGGAAGATCAACGAGGAGATCATGCGGGGGAAGATAGAGCCCACCCGGTATGTGGACCGGGAGATGATCCGAGATCTCGGATTCGAGGCCAACTTGGCCTACGTTCTGAATGGGCAGGCCCGTCACACATCAATAAGGCCTGGCAAACTGGAATTTCACCAAGATGGCCAACCGTTCTTCGGTGACTGGCCCACGTACAAGGAGTTGGTGGCAGAATTCATGGTGTCGCTGGACGTCTACGTCGTGCCCAACGACATCGTAGCTACCGACCACGAGTGGATCCAGGACCGCGTGTCTTTCCAGCTGTTCAACATCGACTACACCCTGACGCTCCAGCAATTCAACACGATCTTCAACTGGAACCACTCGGCACATGACTACCGGTGGCCGAACAACCGCGCCGACTTCGACGCCATCTTCTATGAGCTGGTGACGGTGCCGCAAGGAAAGTCGGTGAGCTACCACAATGCAGCGATAGCCGATTTCGAGAACCCTTTCGTCTGGGTCTTGCACCGGATGCTCAGTTCCATAGTTTTTGCTCAGGGTGATCTGGCCCTCAGCAAATTTTAGGGGTCAGACCTTTTCTTTTGGTATAAACTCCTAAAGAAACAAGAATGCAACTGGGGTGCTTTCTTTTTGCAACGAGTATTGGACGTGAAGAGGAGTACAAGGAAATCACCGATTCACTTCGGCGGGCTCATCACCAAGCTGGCTTCATACCTTGGCTTGAATTTCCATACCCTCACTCCTCTATCTACTAGGAGCAAGGTAAACTTACAACATTTGCACAGGTCCAATCTCCTACTTCTCCGAGATGGCGTGGCATTTGCACACTACCACATAAATTAAGCATATCAAGAATGTTCTCTTCCCGATCCCGTTTTCAAAATTGAAGGTGCACAACATTTCTGGTGGCCAATCATAGCCATTGTAGACTCCGATGAAGAAGGCGGCGACGACGGAAATGATGATGAGGCTGTGGAGGAAGAGGAGGCATTTACACCTCTTCGAGAAGGAGTGGCAACACGGAAGCGTCCTTGGATGCATCCGGGTGCATCTTCATCATCTCTGCCTACTCCGCTGCCACTACCGCCCTCGCAGCCAAGCGAGGATGTCTATTCTATGCAGGGCATGTATACGATGCTGCAAGACATCCAGTAGACCCACGATGGCCACACAACCACCTTTTCCGGTATTCAAGATACTACCAACCGGCTCTTTGTCAATCAGCAGGCGATCTTTGAGAATGTGCACATTTTGTTCGAGAATCAACAGAACATCCATGACCGGATGCACAGGATGGAGGAGCAGCAGTAGCCGTTTTTCGATCATTACTAGAGCCAGAATTGTTTTGGGGGGTATCCACAGCCTCCACCGATGCCCCAGTATGATCCACATTTCCAGGGGCAATACCCATCTTGGGACCCCACGGCGCCGCAGTACCCGCCTCCACCACCACAGGAGTGATCCGGTATCACTGTTCCGATCTTTAAGTTTGTTTTTGACTATGATGCCATAGTCGAATTCAAGCTTGGGGGGGTAGTTGGAACAGTTTTATCTTTTATTTTTTTTAGTTTTGAACTTTATTGTTTTTGTTCTTGTTATTTGTTTCTTGCAATTTTAGTTTTTGTAGGATCCACATGCTATCTAGTGTAATCGTGGATGTCATGAAGTGTGTGTCATCTCATTAATTCTGCATGGGAGAATCAATGGAAATTTAAAATTTTGTGTGTTTGGAAAGCTTGTCTTGTTTAACCTTGGGCGCATATCCTACAGAAATGATTGGTTTGGTCAACTTTATTACAAAATTTCACAACTGTACTCTTAATGATTCATGAAAGTGGACGGAAGTGGTTGTTTGAGCCTAAACTGACCAAATGGTAATGTGACTTTAATCGGAAGTAGGAGAGAGAAACTTCTTAACTACTACACAGGTCAGTAAGGAGGGACACATAATATCTTTCTAAGGTTCAGTCACCTAGTCATGTGATCTTTCCACCTCTTCACTTTTCACAATCCACCGCAAGAATTGGAAGTATGCTACAGTTTTAACCTCTTTGACTGCATTGCACATAGATAGGGCTTGCATTAATTCTTTTTCCATATGTTTTGCATAAAAAGAAAGAAAAAGTAGAATAGTGATACATGCACATTACCCTTAGGTGCAGGCCATGTAGTTGCATTCATAAATTTTCATGCATAATGTACATCATGTGTCTCAATTTTTCTCCAATGGTGAATGAAATTGTTCCATACCTTCTAAATAGTGCAAATTTCTGAGTATGAAGAAAATAAGCCCAATAAAATATTTATTATCAATTATGGATATAAGGGTTTGAAAAAAAAAGAGAAAAATCTGAAAAATTGGCATAATGAAAAAAAGAAGAAGAAAAGAGTTATGTAGAAGCAACAAGAATAAGAAGGAGAAAGGAACATAATATCACTTGCATTTCGAGATAATTGAGTACATGATGTAGCTTAATTAGATGTCCATTTCATTTTGAGATGGATGGTTAGTACATGCATCATTCCACCAAATTTTAGGCATTAGGGCATTTTTCATGTGCATTTGCAACATTTAGGACGTTTTTGTTTTATGCATGTTGAAATTGTGTAATACTTCCACTTTCTTCCATGAACCACCCATTTTCATCCACCCGTTGCTCGGATTGGTAGGCCACCGTGAATTTCTCCTCACTAAAGTATATCAGGAGAACTGCTTCCATGTAGATGGTAGTTAGGGCGAGCAATGTAGTATAGGAGATCACAAGATGCACCAAATCTGAACCGACAAATTTTATTATGTTAACTGCCTTATGTGATAGTGTTCATCAGTTTTGAGGTCGATTTCTCTTATGTATGATTACTATCGCCTTCATGGTAATTACCGTTCCGTGGTTAGAGAGGGTCGGTATGTGAATGTCCGGAGGGAGTCATATGGGATGTTGGTTGTGGTGTGTTGTTCTTCAGTTGACATTAGCAATTCTATTCTAAGGATTAGTTGCTCGAGGGCGAGCAACGTTCAAGCTTAGGGGAGTTTGATGCGATGATTTTGAGTCGCATTTGTAGACCTGTTTCATATGTGTTTCATGCTTTAATTAGTCATTTTTATGGTTAATGTGGCATAATTCATCCACTTTGGTCTTTGCTGCTATTTTATGTCCAATCCCCTTTAATTTATCGTTTTGAGCATTAATTGTCAAAATATTATTATTTGTGTGAATTTATTTGGTTTCATGTTTGAATTTCAGGAAACATGAGTATCTGCTTCCGTCGATACCATCGACGGAAGTCGATACCATCGACATGGTCACAGGTTGCCAGCCAAAAGAAGCAGGAAAACTTTGATACTATCAACCTTGATGTCGATGGTATCGAGATACCATCAGCTTGCTGGCGAGGAAGCAGTCGATAGTATCGACACCAAGTCGATACCATCGACGCACAGAGGCTACAACGACGCAAAATGACAAAACCGTCGCTACAGAGCTGTCGATACCATCGACCCACGTCGATGGTATCGAGAGGATGTCGGGCGCGACAAAGGAAGGGTTTGCAGCCGGTCGCTACTACAGCGGGTCGATACCATCGACTCGCGTCGATGGTATCGACACTGTAGGATATGAGTTGGCTTCCTAATGATCTCAATCGGACGGCTACGGTTAATTAGCGACCTAATGACCGAGATATACCTAATGACGGCCGCCCAGACAAAAGGGAGGGCGGATTAGCCATTGCACGAGTACCGAGGAGTGGTAGAAAGGAGAACGGAGGCTAGAAGCTCATACTTGTTGATCCGGAGGCCGAAGGAGACGGATTCCACCACCGAAAGGCGGTAGAGCACACATTCTACACCGAGGATCAACCGATTCTTCTCCGTTCAGGGGTTTTCCCTTTCATTCCATGTTTTTCACATGTTTTCATCTATGTCTACCATGTACTTGTGTGAGATGAACATGCGGGGCTAATCCCCTTCGTCTTTAGGACCGGGAGTAGCCCGGGGATTCATTGTATGACGATTTTACAATAGTAATTCATATCTTATCTCTTAAATCCGTGGTATAGTTTCGTTTTCTCAATATATTGTTATGCTTGATCACCATAATAATAACCTAATGCCCTTAATGACTTTGAAAGAAGGATTAACGGCTTAAAAGAGATGAAATCTACATTAATCGATAATTCCCTTGAACAAGGCGGTGTAAAATTAATGGTGGAAACTGAGAGATCGTTCATAATGCATCTAGCTTAGGGTATATGTTACTACGACGGTGGAACCGACTTAAGCTTAGGTAGTGAATTGCACCACGACAGTGGGCAATTCTATTTTCAGGCCACTACCCGGATAGATAGATAAAATTGAGTAGCTATATAGAATTTAATACAATGAAAACCCGCGGTGAAACCGCAATCCTAAAGATACCCTTTTGAATTGATTAAACCAACATTTAATCGATTGCTTCTTTTGTTTTGTTTTTATTTTTCTTTTATTTTTAACAACAACTCTCAACTTGTTAATCGGCTTAGCTGATCGCGAATAGTTAGTAGGAGTCCCCGACGATTGCACGTATCCTTGAGTTCGACTCGGGCCTCACAAAGGCATGTACTACTCGACGCGTTCACTTGCGTTTATACGCACAGTAAAATTGCGTCAAAGACAATCAGAATGAAATAATTCCATCTGACCTGTCATGACTCGTGGGTTGATCACTGCTTCTGGCTGATTCATATCATAGAATCTTTTCGTTGTTGGTTTTCGACCACTCACCCTATTGTTGGGTGCAGATGAACTGGCTTGGGATGCCTATCCACATCCTTGTGTGCCACTGCTAAACTGTCGCCTCTGAGATCCTTGTAGACTCAGCCTCGGTGGTTGGGTTACACTCATGTCTCTAGCTAGACAATCTTTCATCAAATGTCCCATCTTTCCACATTTATAACAGCTTATGTTCCCCCACTGTGGCCTGGGTGGTCCTGTTACTGACATTGATGCTGAGCTATGGGTTCCATTTGGCAGTAAATTACGACCTCTACCCTTGCTGGACGTCCACTGCATCTGAGTACTGAGCCTTGGTGGTGCTATTGGTGCAGAAAACCTTGGTTTCTTAAAACTTTCAGACCTCTGTCCTTGGGATTGTGTATGCACTTTCCTGCTGCTGGCTTCACGTTTCTCAGTCACAGACCTTTCTATCTGCCTAACTGACTCTACAAAGGTGGCAAACCTCTCTCTATTATCTAGAGCAGATGTAGGTGTGGTCAAATCAGCGTTCAAACCCTTCTCAAAATGCGGAATTCTCTCCTCATCTGTAATGGCCATGTGTGGACAAAACTGTAAAAGCTCCATGAACTTAGCTTCATACTCACTAATGTTCATTGTTCCCTGCCTAATCTGCTCAAACTGCAAGATTTTCTCATCCAGATAAGTCTTGGGAAAGTATCTACTAACAAACTCTCTTCAGAACTCTCTCCATTCGATCTCAACACTTGGTCGTTTCTCTTCCTCAATGGCCCACCAGTGGCCAACACTCCCTTTCAATAGGTACACATCATGCTTAATCTTCTTAGTTTCTAGAATGCTGAGGATTCTAAAGGCTTTCTCCAACTCAGTAAGCCATGAATCTACGTCTGCTGGGTCAGCTGTATCGACATACTCGGTGGCTCCTACCCGACGTAACCATTCAAAGGTCTTACCAGATCCATGCCCCTCATTGGAAGCTGGTGCCCTAGGTGCTGGTGCTGGCATCCGATCTACCATACGTGTCATTGTATTCATGAACTGCCCAAACAGAGCATGAAAAGCTGGGTTTTCTATCGAAGCTTGGTTAAGTTGGGGATTCTCAGGTGCTAGTTCCTCTCTAGCCTGATCCCTTGCACCTCCTCCTGGTGCAGCAACACTGCTTTCAGAAGCATGTTCTTCGTGTGATCCAACCATCTTTAAGCTTTACTTCTTTTCCTATATGAGCAGAAGTCACTAGCAGATAAACTGGAAGACACTAGAACAGACTCAACGACCTTAATCCTATGTCTCTGTAGACTCAGCAAACCTTAAGCTCTGATACCAAAACTTTTGTGACGATCCGACCACAAATCAAACCGTCACCAGTAAATAATTGTAGAATAACCATAATCAGCAGAATAACAAAAATCACTAAAAATTAAAACCATTTGCAAAGAGATCCATAACCAGGAAACTCTTAAAAAGAGAACCAAAGTACTACATACATTATGGTTCACATTGTACATACCATGTACCATCTCTTCTCGATGAATATATATAATATTTGATTTACCAAACTATACATAAGCAACATCAAACCTTGAGGCATTCAAGCCAAAATCTCAGATCAATTATAAAACCACTAAATACTGACTCCAAGGACATGAGAGTACATAGAAGACACATAGGACTCATATCTTCAAGACACGACACTGCTGCCCCTGATACTACTGTCCTTCCCCTGCTGTATGGTCCCTACCTCTGCATCCACGTCCACCTAAAAATGTTGGTGACCAACGGGGTGAGACCCATGTCCCAGTGAGAGATATAAATCTCCGCCAATAATATTATCATTGCAGATAAATAGTAATAAACTGAGTAGAGGATTCTTTTATATTACTAAGCAGGATTAAATCACTGTTTATGCAGAATAGAGCAATATCATTTTCTAAAGCATTACAACTGTATATGATAAAGTAGTAATTCATCTATTCATTTTATAAGGAATATGAAGAACATGTATAACATCTATCCATTTAAGATGTATAAAAGAAATGTAACATCAACCAATGATTTCCGTATTCAATTCTTAAGCAAATATGCTACACGTCTGATTATATATTGCAATCACACTTATGCCCTAAGGAGATGAGGTATACCGCTCATACTCCAACCTTCGGTTGCGAAACCCAAAACCGGTGCCATACAAGGTCAATGGAAGAGTTGGCTGCCATGACCTCCCTCATATCGGTTAGTGCGAGATCACAAGCAGGACTATGTTAACTGCTTATCCTAGCTTTCCAGGGTATACTGGCTACTTCGCTATAGAGCTACAGAGGCAGTTGCACTCCTTCGGGAGAGAAAGATCTCGTGTTTATCTAACATCCATCCCGGCATTAATCATCATCGGGAGATTCATGATACATCCATCCCGACACATATAATGAAGGATTGAGAGATTTTGTGTTTATCTCACGTCAATTCCCTCATTAGGGTGTACTGATATTTTTTCCCATCACCCCCACATATTCAAAAATATGCGGTCTCCAGGAGATCCCGTGGGAAAACCTGTTTCACCATCACCAGCTACTGATGATGATGGATCTATGTCCATGGCTCTACATGATAAGATTCCACTTGATTAATTAAGTACATTCCCATATTCTTTTAGCATCAGTCAAGTTTTCAAACATGAATTATTATGACAAATGCTTCAAAGAAAAGTGTAATACATCTATCAAGTGCTTTTCAAAACTTTATATAACCTTTAGGATCTCAATCCCTTATCTCATTAGCGGGAATTCTCATCCCTCAACAATATCATCATCATGATTACTGAATCTGGGTATTCAAACCCTTAGTTCATCACTAAACACTATTACCACTTATCAGGTAACTAATACCTCTAGGTCATCTGACCAAGGTATACATGATACTTGTTACACAAGCATCTCACATGGCTCACAAGGCCCATTAAACATCTTGTCACCTCTCACTAGGAAACAAATTATCATATGGCTCACAAGGCCCATTAAGTATTTTCAACAAATAAAACATCATAGCTCATACATGGCTATGCTCATCATCTCATGATACCTGCATGGTTAGTATACATGATAACAACCATATCTATTTCATATCCACACCATGCAATACAAGGGTAATACCACTATTCCCTCATTAGGGTTAGTGTTTCCCATTTCTTATTGATTAGGGTTTCATATACCATTACTCTATATTAGGGTTAGGGTTTCTCTTTCTTATCACTTAGGGTTTCAAGATCACCTTTTCAAGGATCAATCCCTAATTCATACTCTACATATATTAGAAGCATTAATATATGCACATTACATGTTCATTACACAAGTATGAGTTTTTCTCTCATCCTCTCAAGGATGTTGATTACTCCATACTTTATTTAGTTGGATCAACCTTTCCTTCAAGGTACCTTAGCCTACTTAATCATTAATCATTAAACTCCATACCTCTTAATGTATAACTTGATATAAAACACTCCATGTGTTTCTCCATCAAGTACATTGCATTTAAGGTGCTTCCACACCATATCGTTTTTGAGGTGTATGTGTGCCTACTTACACCATATCGGATTGGAGGTGTATGTGTGTCTACTCACACAATATCAGATTGAAGGTGTATGTGTGTCTTCTCACACCATATCGGATTGGAGGTGTATGTATGCTAGCTTAACCCATATCAGTTTAGAGGTGCATGCCTACTTGCTCAACCCATATCGGTTTAGAGGTGCATGCCTACTTGCTTCTACCCAATATCGGATTGAAGGTGCTTGTGTGCTTGCTTCCACCCAATATCGGATTGAAGGTGCTTGTGTGCTTGCTTAACCTCTTCAACCCTTCATGGCTATAACCTGCCCATCACCATGGGTTAAGTGATAGGTTAAACAACTGGTTGAACCTTTATCAACCCAAAGTACAAACCATTGCACTCCCCTATCGATTTCCAAGTAAACTAGGGTTACTTTTCCATATCGGGTTGAAGGTGTGTGCTTGTGTGCTTCTGCACGATGCTAATGATGTCATCATCATCAACCTCAAGATCCTTGTTCTTACTGTTCTAAGTCATGGACAACAGTCCCATGAAGCTTTTAGAACTCAAAGGTTCAGCAATTATTCAAAGGATAACGAAATTGCAAGTAGTTCAACAAGTATGACAAAATTGAAGGTGCATAATAATATAATTGGGTTTAAGTTATATAAACCACCTCAAGAAAAAATTTAAAGCTCCAAGCTCCAAATATTCACGTTCCCAAGGTTGAAGATGAACTTCACAACTCCTCTATATGCAATGAATCACCATGGATAAGCAATTGGTGAAGAAGAAAAGAAAAGAAGATCAAAACCCTAAAATCATGCTTCAATCCAAGGTTGAAGATGATCATATCCTCACCTTAGGGTTAAGTATGAGCTCCTTCTTTCTCCTTAACACCTTTGCATGATACCCTTGTGCTCTTGCACAAGATTCCACCACCTATGCATGATATGACACTCTCTTGCACGATATGTCACTCAACCCTTCACCCTATGGCCGATATCACCCTATATGGCCAATATCACCTACTTGGCCAATATGCTTTTGCTACGGGCGATATCCAAGGACCTATGAATGATATCCTTGCACTCCTGCATGATACAAGATCTCTATGCACGATACCTTAAGGTAGGAAGGTGGTAAGGGTCGAAAACATTCACTAAGGGGTGAAACTAGGGGTATATATGCTTGTTGTTCATGAAGAAAGGTAAAAATGAGGTGTCATCAATTTGAGCTAGTGGGTGCCACGTGTCCATGCATGGATGACACATGTACATGCATGCATTAACATTTATCTTGACATGTAAAACAGTTGAGGATAACCTAGGGATGCAAATTCGTCTATTGCTTATCCCTTTGAATAAGATATATCAATTAAATCATCACTTTATTCACAACCCATCACAACTTTACTAAGGAAGTTGTAACCCGACACAAATCACCTCCTTGAGGTGCTTTGCACGACATGGCCTTTTCCAAGAGTCTACAAAACGATATGAGGCTTTTCCTATGGCTCCTTGGCTGATAGGAACTCATATATAAGCTTTTCAACTTGAAACAACTCAAGTTAAGGTTTCGTATTCAACCCTTTTCTTGGTCATTTCATCACCAAGATTACCATCACTCATAATTGATTCAATCATGGTGTTTCATTCATTCTATGTATTCTAAATGATACATAGAGGAAGTAGGGACACTATAGAGGTGGTAATGTGCATATTAACCCTATATTTTGGGTAAATTATAATTTGTACCAAAACTGGTGCACAATGCACTAACATTATTCAAACAGGTTGCAATTTGAAATTTAGGCTTCCCACAAGCTATTGTTTAATATCATTCTCTTTCTAATGATGGTAAAACACATGCGGTACATTCAACATGTGACATTTTGCAATATAGCCCCTCATCTTGGGTAAATGGCACTTTATGCCCAAACTTTCATATAATGCACAAACAGTTTGCAAATAAGCTCAAACATAAAATTTAAACTCTTTAAGAGTTTTAATTACTTTTCAAAAGATTAAAACAAGTTTGTAAACAACTTACTGAAGAAAAACTTCTAGGGTTAGGCCATAACCCAGGTCAGGGATGTTACAGTCATCTATATGCCTCTAAGTACTTAATCTCATTAAGACCACTTAGTTAAGCCTGACCCAAAAACCAACACGATAGAAGTGCACCCTGCTTGGAGTGCCCACACAACTACCATCACACTTCTATAAGATAGACAACACACCACCCTTGGGATTCCCACACTTAGTCGATCAAGCTTTTCATGTGTGCTTCTTATGGAAAACATCTAAGACTTAATATTATATTAATGAATTTTATATTTATGTACATATACATATCCAATCCCCAAATATATAGTATGTATCATATACATGCTATATCCCACATGAACACATGTGAAACGACAAAGATATGATTATGGCCATCCTATTGTAATTCCTTGAGACATAAGGAATTACGATCATCTAGGTCTACATCATATGCAACAACCTGTTGTTGATGAAGATTTGTGCTTTAACCATTCCGGGTTGACTAGCTCATCCTATGACCGATCGGCTCGACTCCTTGTCGATTGGTTGGTTGCCTCCAGTCGGTCGTCTGGCTCCTCCACATAGTGGGCTTATTTGGTCATTCAGGCTGCTTGGCGGTCCACTAGCTACCCATCTCGCATAACCGACTGGTCGTCTCGCACAACTAGCCGGTCGTCTCGGTTCTTCAGCTGCTTGTTTGGGCGTCAATCTTTATTTGTCATAATAGGAAATAAAACCATCCTACTTTTACATATGGAAACCCTGAGTTACATTTAGGGGGGGGAGGTATAAGAGAATCTTGAGTTATGTTGAGTTACATTTGGAATAGAAGATAAAAGCTCGGTTCACTGACCGAGATGTAAACAACCACAACCAACCATGCATGTAAATAGGGGTTTATAGGCCATAACCAAGCTACACATCCACCATAAAAACCATTTTAGGGCGACACGTATCAATTAAATATATACTATATCATATATGTATATTAATTTGGGATTGTGGTGTTTAATCAGATATGCATATTAGCCAGTTCAAATATTCACGTCTGGCCATAGTAGCCCGGGTGGTAAGAGCTCGGTAAGTCCCAATGAAGGACTCGGGTTCAAACCTCACTGAAGGCACTTTGCGAACGACAATTCACACTGATTAGTCATGGGAGGGGGGTGACCGGACCACACCCTCTCATGCCTCGAGAGTTTACCATGTCGGCTTCTCCCGGGATGGGTTCTCTCGGTCATAAAAAAAAAAGAAATACCAAAAAATGATCATATCGATTAATCCCTATGCATAGTATGTTGACATGGCTCAGGTACTATTGTTGGGTTTTATGACACGATACATGCAACACAAACAAAAAATTATATATTCATAAACCCATAAGTAGCATATCGCATCAACAACTATGCAATAGGAAAAATGGTTTAGCGAGAAATATCAGGTCCTGGGGCTTGCCCAATGACAATACCCCATAGCAAGTGCGGTCTTCAATGCCTTCCCTTAGACGATGTCTGTGCAACTCCTGGTCTTCTACCACAAACTGTAGCCTAACGTGTCCTCCTGAATGACAGAAATCTCTCACCTTTGAAGTAGTCCACACGGACCACCAAGAACTCTTGTTGTTTAATATGAACAAATAGGAACGAGATGACCCTCCTATCGGTGTACGAGCACTGGCTTGCTCTCCCAAAACTAGTTGCTTTACTACAGTTGTCTTTCCCTTGTTGTTCCTCCCTAGATGGGTAGAACTTGCTCAGGCTCTCTCAGTTACCAGAACCAGAGATGACAACAACTGTTAGAGAAACTCACTTTCTGAGTTATGTGTTATGAGAAGCCCCATTGTCCCTCTATTTATAGGAGGGGTTAGGGTCTGGGTTCTCAGTCTAATCGGGAGTAGAAGGATCATGATTTCCATGAATTTGCAACAACTACGACAACCAAATCAGTCGGCTCAGCAGTGAGCCGATCGGCTGGCACTGTGAGTCCATCGACTCACATGCTGAACTGGTCGGTTCACATGCAATACCAGTCATAAACCAATTGGAAATTTGTTTCCCAATAATATCAAATATTATTCCTTGTTCTAATAAAATCAAATAAAAAAAATAGAAAAGTTTTACTCCAACTGGGAAAATCTTATTTTCTCGGTTGGCTGGATTGTGAGCCACCCAGTTCACCAAGTGAACCGATCGATTTGTTCACACTAGCCGAGCGGATCACTTAGGTGAACTGGTTAGTTGGCAGTCTAGACTTTGCCAGTTCAGTCTTTAAATTGTTCTGACACTCAAACCTATTAGTTCAATACTTAAAGTAGATGGTTTTGAGTCCAGTCAGTCAATTGTATGTTTAATTGAATACCTAAACACATTTAGTAATCAATCTAAACATCATTCATGGATAATCACCTCTTCAAGGTGTATCCTAAGGTTCCAATTCACGTTGACAGTGAATGTCCATAACTAATTTATGACATCACAAGCAAGGAGCGGCATCTAGTAACACATCATTGCTACCCAAGTAATTCGAGAGTTGGAGAACAACTTCAGCCTATAATATGTGATTGGTGTTTCAGTGTCTATTTAGTTCCTTTGTCACGGATATCTGGATTGAGCTTGAGGCATGGACTTGTCATCCTGTAAAAATGTTCAATCGGCGTCTCTTGAACTAGAGCAGACTATCTGAGATATATGTAAGCTCAGTATCATATATTGACTTACATGTGCACAACCATGCATTTCTTAGTCTCAATTATCAAGTGGTTAGGATATCATACTCCCTTAGGAGGGACAAATCCCATTTCTATCACTCACAGTCTAACCCAATGTGTTAAAGTCCCCCAATCATCACCTTTATAACAACCCATGTTTCTGGATTACATTTGATGATGTCAAAGTGTACCCAACGACATGTGACGAGTGTAGTAATTTCAGGTCTAAGAACCACAATCACCACCAACACTATAAGAGATGATCCTGTCTAACCAAATATGATTTCCATGCTTCACTCTTATGGTGGGTCTATCCGATAAACTATTGTCTAATATATATCTATGTGCTTGGTTTGATATCACATATCATGACTGATGAGGTTCTGTCATCAACCAACACACACTCTAGTCTTGTGTATTATTGATGTCTATGGTTATTTTCACAATAATAATCGACTAGGGACAAAAAAAAGAATGTGCATACTCTTGACATTCATATGATCTCATTGTTCAAGTCACGTACTTGAAGACATACATCATTGAGTATTGTCATTCTTTAGACGTCTAGCATGTTATATCATTATCTCAAAATAGATTAAACATATAGACAAAAATTGCCTTTATTATTATTCCAATAATTTACAAAGTATGCCACTACAATCACCATACGACTAGATCTATGGGCATGCATACCAACATTTATCTTCATTATTAAATGAAAACCATTTTTTTAAAGAAAATGGACAAAATTTAAACATTAGCATCTTGCACTGTGATCAGAACTAGTGAAAAACCTTCTTTCCTTTTGTTGGAATAGCCTTGTATGTGTATACGATGAAATAAAGGACAATGTAATATTTTGGTAATAACAAAATAGTTGTTGAGAGGAACAAAACTCATTAGAAAACACAAAGTAAATCTATATATTTTAAATTAACTCATCTCCGTCCTATCTATATATTTTTCGTATTAAATTTTTATTTGTAACTTAATCATTCCGTATGATATTTGTTTATTTTCAAGATTTAACTTAATTGTTTTTTAATAAAAGTTTGTTGTTATAATTTGAAGATTATATGGAGATGAGAAATG
Source organism: Alisma plantago-aquatica (assembly GCA_963693085.1). Lineage (NCBI taxonomy): Eukaryota > Viridiplantae > Streptophyta > Magnoliopsida > Alismatales > Alismataceae > Alisma > Alisma plantago-aquatica. Next base: position 155,966,310 of record OY856410.1, read on the forward strand.
AATTTATTAGAGATAAGACTTGGATGTATAGATGCAATTCCAAATTTGATTGACTCAATGATTCTTATTTTTGTTAAGGCATGGAGTTTTTTAATAGAATTTGCATTCAAAGATAACCTGAACTCTGAAAATCTATGCCCTTGCAAACATTGTTAGAACACAATTTATCAACGTTTAGAGATCATTCGACATCATATATTGTGCAATGGTTTCTTTGAACAATACACCATATGGAAATACCATGGGGAGAATGTTTATAGACGTACATTAGGCAATATGAGTAATATTGATATGTCGAATAGTATGATCAATGACATGATGAATAATTATGAAGAGGTAAATCAAGCCGGTGACTCAAATAGAAATCAACAACATGGTCATGAACCTATAAAAACATTGAAGAAATGATGCATGATGCTAACACAAATCGATATCCAAATTGTCCTATTTCCAAGTTTGATGTTATACTTTGTTTGTTGAAGATGAAATGTGATAATAAATGGAGTAAGAATGCTTCCTGTAATGTTTTGGACTTTGCTCAAAAAAATCTCCCTCCCAGTAATACACTTCAAAACCATTCACATGAGTGCAAAAGGTGATGAACAACCTAGGTCTAAAGTACAAGAAGATTTGTGCTTGCTCTAATGATTGTATATTTTTTATGGAGAAAATGAAAAATTAAATGCATGCCCAAAATGCAATAAGTCTCGATGGATTTGTTCTTTAGTAAAGAAAAAGAAAATCCTTACAAATGTTGTATGTGATTTTACTTTGATAACAAAGATTGATAAGGTTGTACATGTGTGCCACTACTACTAGTCTTATGACTTGACATAAGAAATCTCCACCTAGTAAGAAGGGGGGAAATGAGTCATCCTAGAGATTTTGAAGCATGGACACATTTTGATGAAAAACATCCAGTGTTTAGTAATGAGGAACGTAATGCCGGATTAGGACTAGCAACTGATGGGTTTAATCCTTTTATCATGGCCAATGGTTGTACTCATTCAATATGGCATGTGATTCTAATGGTGTACAATTGTACTCCTTGGTTTTCATTGGATCCATTTGACTCTATGTTGACACTTTTGATTAGTGGTCCTAAAATGCCAAGGGATATTGATATTTATCTTCAACCTTTAATTGATGAGCTAAATATATTATGGTTTGATGGGGTAAAGACCAGTGATTCTTCTAATGGTGAAAATTCATCATGTATGCATCCTTATTGTGGACTATTAGTGACTTACTAGCGTATGCCATGTTGTTTGGGTGGAGTACAAAGGGGCACAAGGCATACCCTTTTGGTCATGTTCATAGTGGATCTCTTTACCTTCCAGGCAATAAGAAGGTTGCATATTTAAGGCATTGACACTTTCTACCAATCAATCATCTATGGCTCAATGACATTAGGTATTTTAATGATGATGTTGAGCTTGCAACTCCCTCAAAACCTTTAATTGGTGAGGAGGTGGAAACTCTTTTACATGATTATGATCAAGTTGCATTTGCAAAAAGTGGATGGAAAAAGAAGAGTAATTTTTACCTTCCCTATTAGAAAATATTGTTGATACGCCACAACTTAGATGTTATGCATATTGGAAAAAAGATTTCTAAAAATATTTTAAATTTGTTTCTAGAACAGGATGGAAAATATAGAGACATTAATTCGAGGATCTATTAAGAGGCACTTAAAGTAAGAAGTCCATTATGGATTAAGTCCTCCAAAAATACAAAAAAAAATATGTTCTTTGTTGGCTAAATGGACATCTGTAAATCCCTTTGTTTTGATAATGACAAACATTTCATTCTTGTTAATCTAACATGCTACTTGAGTGTTGCAGGAATAAGGTGGATGACAAAGCAATTAGGGAAATCCATATGCTTACATATTTATATCTTCATGAAATGTAATCGCTTTGTAAAAACTTGTACAAATATATAATGTACAAGTACTTAGATTTCATGTAAATCAAGCGTTAGATTCTCCCTAGCTAAACATCACATTTAGATAGGTCATCCCCTTCAAATAAGTGTCACATATGCACACTCATACACACACTTAGTGCTTTAATTGAAAAATTGAAACAGGGTCAATCTCGGTCGACTAACTCCTCGACCGAGACACTCTCAGTCGACAATCTTCTCGACCGAGAAAGACCCAAGTAGCCGTTAGACACATCTGACAAGGTAGTTGGCAGTTGGAGATAAACGTTGCAAAACACTTGATTCAGAGAGCCTGTCGGTCGACAAAAGTTCAACCGAGTAGGTGTCTCGGTCGACCATTTCTCGACCGAGATGGACTCTGACAACAACTGCAGAATTAATTAATTAGCCGTTGCTAAAGCAACAAACTTGTACCTAACGGCTAGTTAAGCACTTAGAAACCCCTAGAAGGTGTCTAGAACGTCCTTAAGCACTTGTAGGACATTCCTATAAATAGGACATGCCTTAGGACACCTAAACTCACTTGTTACACTTGAGAAATCTTTGAGCATACTTTGAGCAACCTGTTTGTGAGCAAATTGAGCATAGTGACAATTGGCTACTTCTTCTCTTAGCTCAAAATTCGTGTCCTATAGGCTAGCCTCTCCTATCCACTACAATTACATTTCCATACACTTTGGTTAGGAGATCTACACTCTTGATCTAGGCAAATCAAGCCTTATGCTACAAAAGGATAAGTTGTAATTTCTATTTCCTTTCTTGTTCTCTATTGTTGTTTGTACTCTCCTTGCTACTCCTAGGTTGGAGGCTGCGGATTGGAGAGGTTGAATAACTTCTTGGTGAAGAAGGGGACCTTGAGCTATTTCAAGACGGCTGGTGCAACGGGAGGTTACTTCTAGAGAGGAAGGCTACTTCAAGGGGGAGCTTGGAGTTACTTCAAGAAGGCTACCTCAAGTTGGTGCATCTACTTCAAGTGAAGGCTGTTCAAGGGGTGTAAGAAAGTATTGTATTTTGTGTAAATCCTTGTGAAGGTAATAAAATTAGTACTTTTAAAATCCCGGTTGGGTAAGCAACCGGGTAGTGGACTGACAACCTTAGTATTTGCTAAGGTTGGAACCACTCTAAACACTTGTCTCCTTCTTCCATTTTCAATTGTGGTTGTTTGAGTTTAATAATTGCTAAAATATTTAAAACTCTATTCACCCCCCCCCCCCTTTAGTGTTTTTCAATTGGTATCTGAGCAGGCTTCAAGGAACCTTAACAAGGTCTTGAAGAATGGGTGACAGGGTGCTTAACAACCTTAACCTTGAAGGAACACTTGTTGCTAGACCTCCGGCATTTGATGGAACAAACTACACATATTGGAAGAGAAGGATGCAGTTCTACTTCCAAGGCATCAATTGGGACTTATGGAGGATGGTGTCAACCCCATACGAGCTTCCTCAAACACAATATGCAGAGTGGGATGCAAACACGGTAAAGTTGGCTCAAATGAATGCCAAAGCTGTAAGCATTTTATATTGTTCAATTTCTGTAGGAGAATTTAATAGGATATCAAACTGTGACACAACCTATGACATTTTGCATAGAATGTCCATAACTTATGAAGGTACAGTTCAAGTCAAGAATTCTAAGATTAGCATGCTTAAACAAAAGTTTGAACACTTCCGTATGGATCCAAATGAATCTATTGGTGAAATGTTTGCAAAATTCTCTTCTATTGTTAATGGTTTAAATGCCCTAGGAAAAACTATTCTTGAAGAAGATCAGGTATCGAAAATCCTTCGATCACTTCCTCCTAAATACAAGCCAAATGTGACAGCCACTGAAGAAGCTAATGACCTCACTCGAGTGAAAATGGAGCAACTCATTGGCAATCTAGAAGCTCATGAAGCAACCCTAGAAGAGGAAGAAAGAAGAGAACGTGAACTTCAGCAAGGAAAGAAGAAGGATGTGGCTCTAAAAGCTTCAAAGATAATCACAGCAGAAAGTGAGGAGTCAAGTGAAGAAGAAGGAGAAGAAGCATTGATTGTCAATGGTAAGAAATATAGAAGATTTAAATCTAACAAAATTTCTAGTTCTTCTTCTTCTCCTCCTAGGTGCTTTGAGTGTGGAAAGAAAGGACATTTCAAAAATGAATGTCCTAAAATAAAGAAAGGAAAGAAAAGCTCACACAAGAAGAAGGGAGAAAAAGCCTATAAAGCTGCATGGGACGAGTCAAGTGAAAGTGAAAGCGGAGAAGAAAAGGTGGAATGTCTAATGGCAAGAGAAGATGATGAAGACTCTCAAGAGGTAAGCCTACTTGATCTTCCTAAAGAAGAGTTAATTACTAGTTTACAAGAAACTCATGATAAGTATGTTGATGTCAAGAAGAAACTAAAGAAGGTTATCAAAACAAATGATGAGCTATATGCTAAATTAAATGATCTCTCTTCTGAAAGGAATATCATTGATCTTGAGAATTTGTCTTTAAAAACATCTTTAAATGATTGCACTAACAAGCTACTCACTCTAGAAACAAATGTTGATCTTCTCTCTCAAGAAAAGACTGAATTGTTAGCTAAACTAAAAGACTTTCAGACTCAACCAATTCTGTGTAACCATCTAGACTATGACAATGTTGTAAAAGAAAGAGATTCCCTATTATTTGATTTAGAACAAGCTAGAAAAGATTTACACAAGAAGATAGATGACATTGCTAAGCTACAAAGAAACCTACATGAGTTAAGAAGAAAAGATATCCTTGACAACATCCTAGAAGCCTCCTCTAGTTTCAATGGAAGAAAAGGTTTGGGATATGATCCAAAGAAAAATCAACCCAAAAGAACTCAGACTATGTTTGTACCTAAGAACACGATTCCTAGAAAGAGAAATGAAGTTGAATCTATTACTTGTCATTTTTGTCTACGTCTTGGACATTATTCATTTTCATGCCCGTATAAGACCAAGGATTCCTTCTTAGTTTGGGTCCCAAAATCCCAAACTTAGTAGAGTCGAATGCAATTCAGTTGAGATATGATCAAATGCTTAATTTTGCAATTCATATTGTCTTATCTCAACTTAATAAAAGGTTTTATGCATTATGATAATGTTCTGAACTGCTGTACTGAAATAGAAACTTAGTCGATCGAAGTATTGTCGACCGAAAATATAATCGGTCGAACTTTTGTCGACCGACCAGATGCCTGTGACAAATCAAAATCAACAGCAACTATTTCGGTCGAAAATTGGTCAACCGGCTGAATTTCTGTTTTTAATTTGCAATACAGCAACCTTCTCGATCGACGATTAGTCGACCGAGAAAGATGTCAGTCGAACAATTGTCGACCGACTGAAGTTCTGAATCAGAATTTTTTTACAGTCTCTAATTAAATGCTTCTAACCATATCGGACCATCACATGGGTACTAAAACCTACATTCTAATGCAGGATTGGGTGGTTGACAGTGGATGTTCCAAACACATGACCGGAAACAAGGATGTATTTCAAACTTTTGAAGAAAAGAAGAGTGGAACAGTCACTTTTGGAGATAACGGTAAAGGTAAAATTGTTGTAATAGGTAACATTGGTACAAACCTCGAAATAAAGAATGTTCTACTTGTTGATGGTTTGCACCATAACTTAATAAGTGTGAGTCAATTATGTGATAGTGGCTATGATGTTTTATTTAAAAAAACCTGCTACAAATTATTAATAGAAAACACTACAAATGTTGTCTATGAAGGAAAAAGAGTTGGAAATCTTTATATTCTTAGACCTAACTCTATGAAATCTGTAGTAGGAAAATGCTTGCTTGCAAATGAAAATACTTTACAATTATGGCATAAAAAACTAGGACATGCTAGTTCACATGTTATCAAAAAGTTAGTGAAATATGATCTTGTTCGTGGTTTGCCTACTTTATCCTTTGATCAAGTTGAAAATTGTGAACCACGTACATTGGGAAAGCAAACAAAAACCTCTTTTAAACCTAAACATGAACTTAGCACCAGTAGATCTTTAGAATTAATTCACATGGATTTATTTGGACCTATGAGGACACAATCTATCGGTGGCAAAAGATATTGTTTTGTTATTATTGATGATTATAGTAGATATACATGGGTACATTTTATTGCAACCAAAGATGATACTATTCATGCTTTTATAAAATTTTGCTCTATGATTGAAAATCTATTACAAAGAAAAATATGTACCATTAGAAGTGATCATGGTGGAGAATTTGAAAATCATGTATTTGAAGAATTTTGCACATCTCAAGGGTACACTCACAATTTTTTTGCTCCACGCACTCCACAACAAAATGGCATAGTTGAAAGGAAAAATCGATCACTACAAGAAATGGCTAGAACTATGATGCTCGAACATAACACCCCCAAAACCTTTTGGGCTGAAGCTATAAACACCGCATGCTATGTGTTAAATAGAGTAACTGTTCACTCTCATTTGAAGAAAACTCCATATGAAATAATACATTCTAAGAAACCAAGAGTTGACTATTTTCATACCTTTGGATCTACATGTTATATCTTAAATACCAAAGATGATAGAGATAAGTTTGATTCTAAATCACACAAAGCATTCTTTTTGGGATATTCTACCTCTAGCAAAGCATTTAGAGTCTACAACACTATCTCTAGAAAAGTTGAGGAATCTATTCATGTCTCTTTTCATGAAGAGTCCAAATCAGAAAATCTAGAAATAATTGATCTTACTAATCAATTCAAAAACTTAAACATACCAAATGACAGTGAGAAAGATACTACAAACAATAACCAAGCTGAAACACAACCTATACCTAGACTTATTAAGGATCATCCTCAAGAATTAATTATTGGAAATCCAAATGATAAAGTAAAAACTCGGTCTTCCTTTAAGGATGTTGCAAACATGGCCTTTGTTTCTATCATTGAACCTAAGAAGATATCTGAAGCTCTTAAAGATGATTATTGGATAATAGCAATGCAAGAAGAACTAAACCAATTCACTAAAAATGATGTATGGGATTTAGTTCCTAAACCACAAGATAAAACCATCATTGGAACTAAATGGGTTTTTAGGAATAAACTAAATGAGGCAGGAGAAGTAATAAGGAATAAAGCTTGGTTAGTAGCACAAGGATATAATCAACAAGAAGGAATAGATTTTGATGAAACGTATGCACCAGTAGCTAGACTTGAAGCTATAAGAATGTTACTAGCTATTGCTGCACATAAAAACATCAAACTCTACCAAATGGATGTAAAAAGTGCATTTCTAAATGGAATCATTCAAGAAGAAGTATATGTTGCCCAACCACCCGGTTTTGAAATACCGGAAAAAGGTGGCTATGTTTATAAACTTAAGAAAGCACTTTATGGTTTAAAACAAGCACCTAGGAACTGGTATGAAAGGCTCAAGACATATCTTTTTGATAATGGTTTTTCTATTGGAAATTCCGATTCTACTTTATTTTTCAAAACATATAAATTTGATTTCCTAGTTGTGCAAATATATGTTGATGACATTATTTTTGGAGCTTCTAATGAATCGTTGTGCACACAATTCAGTGACATTATGCAAAAAGAATTTGAAATGAGCCTCATGGGTGAACTAACTTTCTTTCTTGGTTTCCAAATTAAACAAACGCCTGTTGGAATTTTTATAAGACAAGAAAAATATACTAAAGAACTCTTAAAACGTTTTGGGATGGATCAGTGCAAACGTGCTACTACTCCTATGGCCACTTCTATAAAAATTGATAAGGATGAAAATGGGGAACCAATTGATGATTCCTTATATAGAGCCATGATTGGTAGTTTGCTTTACTTAACTGCTTCTCGACCGGACATCATGTTTTCTATTGGTCTTTGTGCTCGATTTCAATCACAACCTATGCACTCTCATTTTCAAGTAGTTAAACGAATTCTTCGATACTTAGCCGACACTACATGTTTTGGTTTATGGTATCCAAAAGGACAATCCTTGGATTTTAAAGCTTATACTGATGCTGATTATGCTGGTTGTCGACTTGATCGCAAGAGCACTAGTGGTGGCTGTTTCTTGTTAGGGAGAGCTTTAGTATCTTGGTTTAGCAAGAAACAAAACACGGTTGCCCTTTCTACCACTGAAGCTGAATATATGGCAGCTGGATCTTGTTGTGCTCAAGTGCTTTATATGCAACAAGTGTTAAATGATTATGGTTTTACTCTTTCATCTACGCCTATCTTTTGTGACAACACGAGCGCTATAAACTTAGCACATAATCCTATTTTACACAGTCGAGCTAAACATATTGAAATCCGTCATCACTTTTTAAGGGATCATATCTCCAAGAATCATGTTTCCCTTCATCATGTTGATACGGAAGATCAATTGGCTGATATTTTTACAAAACCGCTTCCACTAGACCAATTTAACAAAATTAGGAAGCAACTGCTTATCACTCCTTTGGAAGATGTTTTCTTTGATATTTGTGCTTCTTAAAAATAACTTTTACTTACATCATTTTGTCTTTTAATGGACATCTTTTTCATTAGTATTTGTTGGGACATCTAATTAAGGGGGAGTTTTATTCTTAAACGGATATCTTTTTGAAATGACAAAGGGGGGAGAAATAAATATAAAACTTAGTATTTGTGCAAAACTCAATCAATGAGTTTCATAAACTCTTGGCTTTACATTGAAAGTTGCTATATTCCCTAAAGGATTGGATTTCATGTTCCATAATTCATGGGGAATAATAAGCACACATTTTATAAATAAGAGAAGAAATTTACAAAGGTAATCTTCAGGTATGAAACTCACATGTTTTTATACTTTCTTATTTTATATTTAGGAAATGTTTGTCATCTTCAAAAAGGGGGAGATTGTTGGCTAAATGGACATCTGTAAATCCCTTTGTTTTGATAATGACAAACATTTCATTCTTGTTAATCTAACGTGCTACTTGAGTGTTGCAGGAATAAGGTGGATGACAAAGCAATTAGGGAAATCCATATGCTTACATATTTATATTTTCATGAAATGTAATCGCTTTGTAAAAACTTGTACAAATATATAATGTACAAGTACTTAGATTTCATGTAAATCAAGTGTTAGATTCTCCCTAGCTAAACATCACATTTAGATAGGTCATCCCCTTAAAATAAGTGTCACATATGCACACTCATACACACACTTAGTGCTTTAATTGAAAAATTGAAACAGGGTCAATCTCGGTCGACTAACTCCTTGACCGAGACACTCTCGGTCGACAATCTTCTCGACCGAGAAAGACCCAAGTAGCCGTTAGACACATCTGACAAGGTAGTTGGCAGTTGGAGATAAACGTTGCAAAACACTTGATTCAGAGAGCCTGTCGGTTGAAAAAAGTTCGACTGAGTAGGTGTCTCGGTCGACCATTTCTCGACCGAGATGGACTCTGACAGCAACTGCAGAATTAATTAATTAGTCGTTGCTAAAGCAACAAACTTGTACCTAACGGCTAGTTAAGCACTTAGAAACCCCTAGAAGGTGTCTATAACATCCTTAAGCACTTGTAGGACATTCCTATAAATAGGACATGCCTTAGGACACCTAAACTCACTTGTTACACTTGAGAAATCTTTGAGCATACTTTGAGCAACCTGTTTGTGAGGAAATTGAGCATAGTGACAATTGGCTACTTCTTCTCATAGCTCAAAATTCGTGTCCTATAGGCTAGCATCTCCTATCCACTGCAATTACATTTCCATACACTTTGGTTAGGAGATTTACACGCTTGATCTAGGCAAATCAAGCCTTGTGCTACAAAAGGATAAGTTGTAATTTCTATTTCCTTTCTTGTTCTCTATTGTTGTTTGTACTCTCCTTGCTACTCCTAGGTTGGAGGCTGCGGATTGGAGAGGTTGAAGAACTTCTTAGTGAAGAAGGGGACCTTGAGCTACTTCAAGAAGGCTGGTGCAACGGGAGGTTACTTCTAGAGAGGAAGGCTACTTCAAGGGGGAGCTTGTAGTTACTTCAAGAAGGCTACCTCAAGTTGGTGCATCTACTTCAAGTGAAGGCTGTTCAAGGGGTGTAAGAAAGTATTGTATTTTGTGTAAATCCTTGTGATGGTAATAAAATTAATACTTTCAAAATCCCGGTTGGGTAAGCAACCGGGTAGTGGACTGACAACCTTAGTATTTGCTAAGGTTGGAACCACTCTAAACACTTGTCTCCTTCTTCCATTTTCAATTGTGGTTGTTTGAGTTAAATAATTGCTAAAATATTTAAAAACTCTATTCACCCCCCCCTTTAGTGTTTTTCATTCTTCCCTATGCATCTTATAATATGAAAGATGAAGAAAAATATACCTTTCTATGAGTCTTGAAGGATTTGAAGCTACCTTATGGTTTTTCCTCTAACATTTCAAAAAAAAATCAGCTTTCAGATAGGATGATTGGTGTTTTGAAAACTCATGATCATCATGTCCTTATGCAATGACTTTTGACTTTGGGATTAAGAGATCAATATCCAAATCTATTGCAACAAAAATCTATGAGTTGGCCTCATTTTTCAAAGAAATCTATAATAAAATCATTGATGTTGACAAAATTGAGAAATTAGACAAAACAATTTTGATAACTCTATGAAAGATTGAAAGAATCTTTCCCCCATAATTCTTTGATGTAAGCGTGCACCTATCACTTCATTTGGCTATGGAATCTAAGATTGCAGGACCTATATATTTTAGATGTATGTATCCTATGGAAAGATATTGATTTCAACTTAAGAATTATATTCATAACAAATAGAGATTGTTGAAACTTATCTAATGGAGGAAGTTGTTGCTCTCAGTTAAAGAATAATACAATTTCCAAGATAGATAACGGAAATACATATGTAGAAGACCCAATTGGTGTCAGAGTAGAGTGTATAATATCTGAAGAGGAGCTAATATAAGCATACCATTTTGTGTTGTTCAATACTGATGAAATACAACCTTACTTGAAGTAAGTGTAACCTTCATTTATATTAATCTTATCTTCTATAAAAGCTAAGCAAATAAGACTCACTTATTGACATGTAGGATGCATAAAAGAGTTTTACAAGCCTAAAAACCTAATTGGACTGAAGTAAAAGTTCAAAGAGAACAACATAAAACATTTTTCCACTAGTTCAAGCAACATGTGAGTCATTCAATATATTTTGCAATGAAAATCCAATGTATTTTTATTTTGAGTTATGAGTGTGCTATTCCATGTTTTGTAATTAAATTAATGTGATGAGTTTCTAGAAGATGTAAATTGTTTATCCACTCGCCTTAAAGTTGGGGTACGTTTATATAAAGGATACTATATTAATGGTTAGAAATTTGAGGTGAAATAAAGAGAAAGTAGAAGAGTCACTCAAAATAGTAGAACAATGACTATAGGAGACGATGAAAGCATATTTTATGGCACTCTCCTAGACATCATACAAACTGCATATTCTAATAAAAAATTATTGCATCTCTTTAAGTGCACATGGTTGTCAGAAAGATGAATTTAATTTCACTATGATCGATATTGGTCAAAGAAGCTATGTTGATGATGCATTCATTTTTCCATCACTAGCATAAGTGTACTACTCAGTTGATCTTGAATTTTCAGATTGGAGTGTTTTTTATCACTTGAGGCCTAGGCATACATATGGTAGTCCCAATTACTCTAGTACAAATGAAGACGATGACATTATCATTGGAAATACTGATTCTACGGGTTTCATTGATCAAAGCATTGACACCATCAATAATTAATTCTGTACTATACCAGTGATGATAAATAATATTCTAGTAGATATCACATTAGTGATAAAGAAATAAAAAGATTAAAAAGAGAACTTACTTGAGGTATTTCTCAATATTTGATTTCTCTATTAGACATGATACATTGTTTACATTTATTTAGTTATTATTATATCTAATATAGTTATTATTCTTAAAGGAGCATGCGCCAAATCAGGAAAATGAAACCACTTCATTCCCTTCTACAGTCATTTACACTAAATGATGCAAGCCATGTGTATGTAAAAGAGATAAATGTTTCCCATGGTATGTTCTAATAATTACAATGTTTGTATTTTGAATGGACCATATGACATAAACTGAATTTTTTGTCAACATGGAAATAATATATAGGTTGTCATTCAAGTTCATCTCTCAATCTGAGTGAACCACTGTGTAGCCTTCCTGGTAAGTTTGTAAGCTATATGTGTATTGTAATTTTTATTTGTTAATCTTATTCATGTGTTCATAGGAATTAAGCATCCTTGTAAAAAGAAGTTGGAAGCAACAACCGAAATAGAACATTCAGAACCAACGCTACATGAAAAGAATGTAGAGAAAGAGCCAAGCGATGTTGCATGTGTTGAGGATTTTATACCTCCTTTAGGTATTCATTTATTGGTATCATGATTGAGGAAATTCATTTAATTTTATGCAATTATTAGTTGTGATGTATACTATGTTTGGTAATTTATTATTAAGTTAAATTCATTGTTCTGATTTTTTTAGCTTCTCCTAACAGATCCATGTATAGAACCATTTGAAAAGATACTCCAAAATTTAGAGAAATAACATGTGGATCAAGGTGTATTTGTGCAATGGCTTGTAGATCAGTCCTTCATAGTTCTCAACAATCTATGGTGACAATGACCCCTGAAGTAGCTGGAAAGTCATTTGGTCTGGTTATGAACTTCATGGATTTGTAACTCTTTTCTAATAAATTTCAAATATACTCCTACTGAATATGATTTATGCATGAAAATGAGCATCGTCCAATATCAAACAATATAGTGTTGAGAAAAACACATAATTCACATTGTGATCCAAATAGTGATGTTGAAAATTTATTTGGTACAAGGATAATTTGGGTGGTAACTTAATCTATGATTTTGATGGAATTTATAATTTGCACGTATTAAATTTTAATGTATTTAGGCTGTCCCATTCCACCAAATATGAAAAGAAAGTCAAATGATGAAGTTCGTGATATTTCTCGTACAAAAAAAATTTTATGCTTTCTAATGCTATAGTTTATATATTTTAAACTAGTACATGTGTGATCAGATTTTACTTGTAGTTCACTCTAAGGATCCTAGATAAAATGCTTTTAGTTTTATTGATAATGGGTATTGCCTTGTTCCACACAATTTGCACAGACCAGTTGTACATGACTCAAGGAGATTATACATTGAACATTATTGCTTAAGTAACCAAAATGATGAAGTTGGAGATGGATATGGTGCAAAGATAATATTTTATGGAGTCTATGTTGTTTATTGGATACAATTTTAGAGTGAGTTTAAGAAATTGGATTCTTTTTCTAGGTCTCCCTAAGGATGCTAGAAGATCATTAGGATTTTCTGATTGTCCCATTCCAATTTTCTGATTGTCCCAATCCACAAAAACCCCAAGGACGTTCTAAAGAAAGTAACCAACATTGAGATGTTGCAATTGTATTTGGTACACAAATATTTTTATGGAGTCTATGTTGTCTATTTGATACAATTTTAGAGTGAATACTTAAGAAATCGAATTGTTTTTTGTAGGTCACTCTAAGGATGCTAGAAGATAATTTGGGTTTCCTAGGGATGAGTCTTGTCTCATTCAACAACAACCCCAAGAACGTTCCAAAGAATGTAACCAAAATGGTGAAGATGCAAATGCATCTTGTACAAAGACAATTTTTTTTGGAGTCTATGTTGTTTAGGGGACACAATTTAGAGTGACTACTTAAGAAATTGATTGTTTTTCTAGGTCACCATAAGGATTTTCGAAGATCACTTGCATTTCTTGAGGATGAGTATTGTCCCATTCCACAAAAACCCCAAATATGTTCCAAAGAAAGAATTTCTCAAATTCAAATGAACATAGGTAACTGAGACTTTTTATATATTACAATATATCTCACTTGGGTTCATGAATCCTTTTTTCCCATGTAGAGTCTTCCACGAATGCTAGAAAAAATGCTTCACAAATAAATGAATGATCTCATGATGCTAACTTCATAAGTCTCACTTCAAGTCAGCCAACTGAAAGAGTGACTTGCACGATCCTTGGGTACTATTGGTCATTTGCTGATCGTTTGCTTCAGTTGGAGAAGGTAGAGGAAGTGTATCTGTGGTAGAGAAGCAGAATGAGGTGGATTAGGGATGGTGACCGTAATACCAAGGTCAACCATATGGCGATCAGGAGGAATGCAATGTGTGACCATATTCATGCTCTGATTGATACTAACGGCGATGTGGTGGATGAATCGGCTCGTGTGGTGGATCATGATTTGATGTTCTTCAGGAAGCTTTATAATCAAGAGCCTCTTCCTAAGGTGGCTTGCCACATGCTCCCTACCTCTAAGGTTACACTGGAAATGAACATGTTTTTTCTAAATCCAATGACTGATGAAGAAATTAAAGAGGATACGTTCTCCATTGGTGCTTCCAAAGCATATGGACATGCCAAATTTAATGGAAAGTTCTTCCAAACTTGTTGGGATATAGTTAAAGATGACATTGGGAGAGCGGTCAGATGGTTTATGGTAGGTGATCGTATGCTTAGGGAAGCCAATCAAGTGTTCATTAGGCTTATTCCCAAGAGGAATGCCGCTTCTTCTATGAATGATTTCAGGCCTATAGCCTGCTACTCTATCATTTATAAGATCACATAGAAACTTTTGGCGAGAAGACTAAAAGTTATCTTCCCTCAGGTTATCTCCAATGCCCGAGGTGCTTTTGTGGAGGGCCGATCAATTTTTTATAATGCCCTTTTAGTTGTTGAGTTCCTATTTGATTTTAATGTGAGGAGATCTACTAGGAAAGTTTGTCTCAAGATTGATATCAGTAAGGCATATGCCCACCTTAGATGGCCTACCTTATGGGTGATTATGAGGGCGCTCGGGCTTAGTGAAAGATGGATCTCTATTATGCATCAGTGTATTGAGACTACTTCTTTTTCAGTTCTTATCAATGGTATTCCTAAAGGGCTCTTCTCTGCTACCAATGGCTTGAGGCAAGGTGATCCACTGTCTCCTCCTCTTTTCACTCTGGCCATGGAGGGGTTGACGTATTTGATTGACGAGGTTGTTAGTGAAGGAACTATGAAATTGTATAAAGTTCATGGGATCAAAGTGTTGCCCCATATGATCTTTGTCGATGATGTGTTGATGTTCATGTCTGGGCATGTTAAATATATGAAAGGTTCCCATTCTGTGCTGGATTGTTTTGATAAACTCACTAGCCTTTTCATAAGTGCCATCAAATCTAAGGTGCTGTTCTATAGATCCTGTGATGGGAGAAGAGGGAGGTAGAGGGAGGAGTTGGGGATCCAAGAGGGGTCACTCCCTACAAAGTACTTGGGGATACCTTTGTGGGGTGGTAGAGGTAAGGGTGCAGATTATGCGAAGCTTGTGGATGCCCTATGATCGAAGGTGGATAGATGGTCGGGGTTAAACATCTCTATGGCAGGGAGGGTTGTTCTTATCAGGAGTGTTCTTATGTCTATGGTCCATTTCTGGTGAAGCCAAGCTTCATTTCCTTGGTTCATTATTAAAAAGTGCAAATCCATTATGGGAGGATTTCTTTGGGGAGGCAAAAGTAGGGCCATTGCTTGGGATGTGGTGTCTCAATCATTTGAGGCGGAAGGGTTGAATATTAAGAACCTTGTGGGCATTGATCTGTATGCCAACATGAAGAGAGTGGATATGCTTCTCTATAACCCCTCTAGCATCTGGAGCTGTTGGATGTGTCTTAGATATGGTGTGGAGTGCTTGGAGCTGAATGTATGCAGAACAAATCTGTCAAGATGCATGCGTGCGGTGATTAGATGTTGGCCGGAGCTTAATAAGGAGTATACTGAAGATAATGGCCAGTGGTGTTGCGTAATCCTAAAGCACGGCCATGTGTGAAGGATGTCATGCGGCTGCAGGTGCCTTTGCATGATCTGATTTGGTTTAAAGGTAACCAACTGAAGTGGAGTTTCAACGCCTACATGGTTCTGCTTGGGAGGTGACCGACGATGGATAGGATGCTCAAGTGGGGCTTGATGATCAAACCCATTCACTATTTGTGTAAACAAACCAATGAGACCAATAATCATCTCTTTTTGGAGTGCAATTTCACTAAATATTGTTGGAAGAGAAGCACCCTGAAGTGCGGTTTGGGTGGTTCACTACCATGTGAACTCTAGGCTGCCTTATTTTGGCTTCTTGGCCAGTCCAGACATAACCATGGATTCATGAGATTTTGTGGTCTGGTTTTCTCTGCTGTCATTTTTCATGTATGGGGGGGAGAGAAATGCTTGGCTTCATGGTAAAGGGAATAATGACCCGCTCCATATTTTTGATCTCATTGTGCATAGAGTAAATTGGGTGATTAGCACTAAACCCAAGTGGCTTGTGGTCGTGGATCCTTTTGTTATCCACATGTGGAGTTGATGAGTCTGGTTGTACAGTATATGGTTGCGGCCCTATACTTCTTCTTTTGAGTAATGAGAAATATTCTACCGGATAAAAAAAAGCTCAATTTTCACAATGATGTTTATGTGATTTAACTTAATTATTGTAGGTCACAATGAAATTATTCTTCCAAAAAATGGCATAGAGGATCAACTAAATTAAGTTCACGTCGTCCTAAAAAGGGAGAAATACACAATTGTTTCTTTCGTCGTGGTTCTCTAGTTGGTGATGAAGCAAAAAAGCTTACTAATTACCTTGGGGTGTATGCAAAAAATGGTATGCTATGTCCACTACATAAAGAATGGGAACAAAGAACATGTTTTGGGATTTCAAACGGTCATGGATGATTTAATGGTATGTATTCAGTGTGTATAACTCATGGTATTCAAGTAAATTTAACTATACTATTACTAAATTCGTAATTTTAGAATGACTTCAAGTTCCTCATGTTGGATGGCAAGTTGGTTTCAACATGGAAGGTGTAGAATATCCAGTTGCAAACATGGAAAAGGCAGTTCATTGGTGCTATGCCAAAATGCAAATAAAAGTTAGATCATGGAGAAACACACTAAAGGGGACAATAGGAAACCCTAAAGACATAAATCGAGCATGCCAAAAGTCCCATGACAATAGAGTTTCTGATGATGCTTGGGCGAAGTTATTGGAGTATTGGAAGTCACCCAAAAAATCAGTTAGCATAATGGATGCATGTTATATATCTTCATATAAGTATGTATTTAACAATTTATATATATATATCTTTGAATATAGAATGAGTGTCAAAGAAATAAAGCTAGTTGTGGTGCCCCTCGTTCGACTCATACAACTGGGGAAAATCATATGCACGTTGTTATCTGATAACACCCAAATTCAAGTATTTATGCTAAGAATTTATTCATGGTTTTATGGTGATTATAGCCTTAATATGCTCAAAATAACTCTAGATACTTATCTTTTCATAATTTATATATCTTTTGAAGATAAAATTACTCAACTAGCCAATTTTGGGACTTGTAGGTATCGCAATTGAAAATACATCTATTCTCCAAGATTTCTCCCCAACATAAGGTTTTTGCGGTAGCTATACTTCAATCTGTAGAGACCGCTACACTCGGCATAGTCGGGCTGAGAGGGTAAAGTCTCGACCGAGTCATCTGTCTCAACTACGACAGGCGTCTTGACCACAAAAATTGTCTCGACTGTGAGAACCGTCTCGACGACGACAACCATCTCGATCTTGACATCCGTATCGACCACGACATCCATCTCGACCGTCACATCCGTCTCGACCGTCACATATGTCTCGGTTCTTTTAGTTCCATTCTGGGCTCCATTTTTGGTCCCCCATTTCCAGTTCCCAGAGCTACGTGGGAGAGTTCTAAGGTCTAAAATGGTTAAAGTGCTCATCCTATGTCCATCTCTCTGGTTTGCGTCCATCCACATCCATTTTCCACCACCATTCACCCACTTACTACCATTCCCAACCATCTTGCACCTCCATACATCTGCCAAGCTATTGCTTGGGTCAAATCAAGGATAAAGGAGGCCGAGGAGCACAGAAGATCAAGGAGGATGACCAAAAGACTAGATCCATCCCACACGGAGGCTACAGAGCGAGAGCCGCCTCTCCTCCATGGGCTAAATCTCTTCTTCCTCTCATTTCTTCTATTGTTCTTCTTAGTATCTATCCAAATGATGTTTTCTTGTCTTTGTTCGGTGCCAACTAAGCTTGTCTATGTCTAGTTGAGCTCCTTCTTGGCTATGTAGCCCATTTTAGACATGTTTATGTACTCAAATCTTAAGCAAGTAATTTATATTAGATCTAGTACGTTTCTATTCTATCTTCTCTTTCTGATTATGATTGCTAGTATAATTTATCTCTTTCTTGCATGAACTTCTAATTCTACCTAAATCTAAAGATTCGTGTTGATATGGATAAGCGTAGGTAGTTTAAACCTGAATTAAAAAGTAGGAGGGTTCAAGGGTGATCAATGCATAAATAGACTTGGGCATGAACGAGCCAGACCCTAACACGACTATGCTGGATCTTGGCATGGTCTGGCTAGGGCATAGTTCTTACCTGATCACATTTGTTTTAGCATCTTAGGATATCACAGACCTAAGAGGGACATCTGGAATATCCCAAGGTGTTGATTTGTTGTCCTAGAAAGGGGTTCGCATCGTGAGAGCGAGTGGGATGACCCATAAGAACAAATATCACAGTATGTACTATTTTTGGATGTAGGTTGCTTGCTTGGATGTTCGAGGGTTGTCTATACATTAGAACAGCTGCATAGACTTCCCAACCCATGGTTACATAGCTAAGAAATCCTTCTCTCCAATTAGTAGAATCCGACATACTTTGTTTTGTTTTCTTTATTTTATTTTATTTCATGATATTTTTTTAGACTCATTCTAGTTTCATAACTCTTACAATCATTGTTCTGACTTATTTGACATAAGAACATGATCTTAACACTCTAAACATCCTCACATCCATGTGTTTGATCACGTATATCTACTTCGACCCCATATAGAGTTGCGGGGGGGGGGGGGTCCTTGAAGGTTTCAAGTTATAAATTTAAAGTCCGATCCTTCCAGAACCGCCTTTTCTTTCTGGACGTGCGTTTTGGGCTGATCAAATTTTAGCACCATTGTCGGGAACATGGTTTTTCCACATTTACATGCCCAAAGATTTTGTTCTATCAACACAAGATTGTACATATAGACATAGTTTTTTACTTGTTTTGCACATACTTGTTCATACATACTAAATAATTTTCCCTTTTTCTTTTCCTTACACTTTTTTAGCTATGGACCTTGCTTCAGCAAGGCAAGTTATCTTGTCCACCTATCCTCCTAAATTTTTTCATAGTCCTAACTACTGGAAAATAATTAAAAGTAGTGTGCTCCAACTCATAGTGTTGTATTCACCCCCCTATTATCATATGTAGAATCTCTAGCGACTGAAATTGTTGATCAGCCCTTGACATTTGATTCATCATGGGATCAAAAGCTGATCATGGAAGTGGAGGTAGGAACAGAATATGTCACTGCACTTAAGTACACCTTGGCATCTCATCTAAAGTACAAGATCGTAAACTCCAAGTAGCCATCGAGGTCGCGGACCGCAGTAGAAGTATAATTCAATATGATGAACAAGGAGCAAACCAAGTGCAACAGGTTGATAGTGACCATCCAACAACAATGCCTCACATAATTGGTGAACCTTGAAAGCATTTCTGCCCAAGTCCAACAACTCCATGATAAGGATGTTGAATAAGGAAGGAGACTTCAAAAACTCATAAATTTTGTTACTACACAATTACAAGCGCCATTGCATGATCATGATGACCTCGATTATCAAGACCATTCCATTGAGCCCGACAAGGAACTTATCTCACCTTCCTATTCATACTATCAGTTGGACTCACCTGGATTTTTCTATGAAGAACAACCTCACAACAAGAGAGTCAGTTTGAGGAGCCTGAATCAAACTTTGATCTAGACCAAAGTGATATTTCTCAGTATGAGACATGTCACTTCGCTTCGAAAAATATGCCAATTCTAGTTTGGAACAATTTGTTCAATGAGGATGATGACGATTGTTCAGGTTGGGATAGTGAGTACATTGACGACAACGATCTAGAGCAACATGAGCCAACATTTTCCACCATCACCTTACAAGGTTTGGATGTCATTGAAGGAATAGGATGGACAATACATCACAACATGGATGTTGAGTATGCAGATACCCCAGACCCCATATAATGTGACAAGCTTGGGGTGGTAGAACTACAAACAGATTCACCTAGGGGTACTTCTTGTTTAGAAGATTATTAGACGACTCAAGTTGTATATGAAATTTATTAGAGCATCCAACCTCAAGTTCGGAGGTGGAGAAAGAAGGAGTCCTCTAGAAAACTTATAACCTCTCCTCTTTATCTCATCCTATGTCGACATCCTAGGGCCTTCATATTCATACCTTGATGGGTACCTTGAGGATGCTTTGCTGAAGAACTCATTTCAGTTTAGTTCAAATCAATTTCAGCATAGAGATTATGTCACAGAGTCATTGGATATTGATCCTCTTCATCACAATCGGAAGGGCCCACATCTTCATCTATTCTACTCCTATTATGTGCTGGATCCCATTGGAAAGACACAGGTGACACTGGTCTCAAAACTTAGGATGTGGATCTCAATGTCGGTATCGCGGGGAAACCACCCCCTCTCCCTTACCCTAGTCTTGTTTTCTCTTTTTATCAAAATAAATTCTATTTTTCATACTCTTTCTTAGACAATTTCTTTCCTCTAACTACG
Source organism: Alisma plantago-aquatica (assembly GCA_963693085.1). Classification (NCBI taxonomy): domain Eukaryota; kingdom Viridiplantae; phylum Streptophyta; class Magnoliopsida; order Alismatales; family Alismataceae; genus Alisma; species Alisma plantago-aquatica. The sequence continues at coordinate 155,987,012 of OY856410.1, forward strand.
TAGATATTTCTTGCATACATGCATCATTCTAGGACCTAAATAAAATTATTGCATGTACGTCCATGCATTCCTTCCCTACTATCATAAGTTTAGGTCTTGCTTAAGGATGAGAAAAATTTTCAGCTTGGGGTGGTGGGGCTAATCGCCCTTCTATCTCTTCATTTTTGATGCATGCATGTTTTTTTTTTGGAGCAGGTAAAATATTACTATGTCAACAAAAAGAGTATAGATGGTGGTAGCCATCGTATACTATACAAGTGGGTTACTATACAAACCCCTACCGGGCCAGCACCTCTAACCCCACTACCCATCTTAGGATTAGCTTTGAAAGCCATCCTAAAACAAGAGATAAAAGTTTCAAACACAACCAGGACATCCGTGTCCTTTTTCCCACATAGTCTATTGTTACGCTCCTTCCAAATAAGGAAGCAAAGGCCGGTGAAACAAAGGCCAACAAAATGTCTCATCTGCATATTGGTACTGGTCCGAACCAGCGTTTCATAAATGTCATCCAAAAGGGTATAAGGAGCCACCCCACCCCACCCCATTTTCAACCAACATCTGCTCCAAAGGTACCGAGAGTAATTGCAATTGAAGAACAGATGGGCGTGGGACTCATCCCCTGATCTACACAAAAGACAGCCCCCAATTAGCCAACCGGTCCCTCGTTGGCAACCTCCCCATCAAAATTCTGAAGGCGCAACAGCTCCACTTCGACACATGTCCATATCTCCATAACAGAGGAAACTAGGAGACACAAGGCCCCTGCAATGACACAACCTTCCAAGGGATAACCTTCTGATCGATCAAAGACCAACCATCAGAGGATGACATAATTCATGCATTTAGTATAAATTTAGCCAAGATTTACTTCCTTGGAGGCCTTTCTTGATTAATTTGTAGCTTCACAATTAAGATTGTGTGATGCGGATACAATAGTTAAATGCTTGGTTTTTCTCCTAAATGCATAAATTTTTCATCCTAAAACTACTAGACCTCTTAGTTTTCTTTTCTCATTGACTCTTTTCTTAAGTTTGACAATCAATCTAATGTTATGCACCTTTTCAGAGTTTAAAACATTATTCCCTTGATCTATGTTGTGAATAACAAGCCCAAGATCTAGAACTATTGGAGAGAGATAAAGTTTGAGAAAAACTCCAAGCCATGTGATTTATAGACTCACCTCTACTCAAAGGATCCTTGAATAAAATTACTACTTTTCACATAGGTATCAAGAAGATAAAGATGAATCCTTGACCTATAATCAAGTTGAAGTGTTTTTCATTGATGGTCTACGTTCCCTCTCACTTTAGACTAAGTCAAAAATATGAAAAATAAAAAATTTGCAAAAGAGGCTTGGCCGCCCAAAATATCCCCCAAAAAAATTCAAAATAGTTCACACCTAGACCCATAAATTAGAATGAAGAGAATAAAAATTGAGTGTGAATAAATGAGTGTTGTTTTCTCTTTAAGGAGAGTTAGTGATGGTGCCTAATCGGTGTATGACTGCACTCATGAACATGGGTATGTCGTGCCTGGTAGTTCCACCCTAAAATATCATTAGAGATTCATTTAGGAACTCTTAGGAGACCTATGAGATCATTTTGGTAGCAGGAACACAGTACGAGGAGCTCGTCTCACTACTTTAGGTCAACTGGCCTGGACTATAGGGATTGTTGCTTTCTACATGGACCAACCTGACGCAGATCAGGATCCATAGTAGTCATTATAGTCTTTTCCTTTTTGTTGCTTCTTAGAATCTGAATAAGTGGTAGGGCCGTTGTTCTTGGTCGGTCTACATGAATACATGATGCTAGCTCATTAATTGCCTCCATTACCTACCTGATCACCTATGTGACAATTTTTTATGTTGTATGATTATATTTCAAACCCTCACGAGTAATGACGGGTTGCAGTGAACTCATTTAAACTTTACTGCATACTTTTTGATCTTACATTGACAGTTTTGGTTCGAATGATGGGGGGGTTTGTTCTGAAACAACATGCATTAGGAGAACTGTAGTTTTAAAACTATTTTTCTTAACCTTAGCATTAATCACCTAGCTTAATTTGGATGTTATCTTTTTTTTTAATCACTGTCTTACATGAGGACAACATAGGTCTAAGCTTGGGGTGGTTGATAACACCTTAAATTCAGGCATTTATGCAAATCACTTATTCATGGTTCTTTACTGATTATAGCATTAATATGCCCAAAATAGCTCTAGATACTTATGTTTTCGTAATTTACATATCTTTTGAAGATAAATCTCTCAACTAACAAATTTTGGGACTTGTAGGAACCTAACTTGAAAAGACATCTATTCTCTAAGATTTCTCCCCAACACAAGGTTTTTGCGACAGCTAGGATTCCAACTGTAGCAACCGCTACACTTAGCACGGTCGGGCCGAGAGGGTGAAGTCTTGATCATGACATCTGTCTCGACCGTGACAACTGTCTCAACTGTGACAACTATCTTGACCGCAATAATCGTCTCGATCGTGACATCCATCTTGACCACGACATCTATCTCGACCGCACACTTGGTACGGTCGGGCCGAGACCAAGGGTAGCAACCAAGACAGGTGTCACGACTACTTATTACATACATTCTGCCTACCACTATAAATACCCCCTGCCTTCTACCTGAGAGAGGGTTTTAGATCCATTCGGTTTCATTCCGGGCTCCATTCTTGGTCCCCCATTTCTAGTTCCCAGAGCTCTATAGGAGAGTTCTAAGGTCTGAAAGGGTTGAAGTACTCATCCTATGCCCATCTTGTTGGTATGTATGCCCTGAGAGCCAATCATATGATGATCGGATCGACATACATTATCATTGATTTGATAAATAACAAAGGAAAGCTTCCAATTCTTCTGGTTCAATCAGTTATGAGATAATGATGAAGCATAATGAATGTATAAAGAATGACAATACTCAATGATATAAGTCTTCAAGTACGTGACTTGAACAATGAGATCATATGAATGCTAAGAGTATGTACATTCTTGTTATGTCCCTAGTAGGATGTCATTGTGGAAGGTTAATAGACAACAATGACACATCAAGACTAGAGTGTGTGTTGGTTGATGACAGTGCCTCATTTGTCATGATATATAATATCAAACCAAGCACATAGATACATGTTGGAGAATAGTGTATCGAACAGACCCACCTTGAGAGTGACACATGGACCCATGACATGGTAGTCAGAATCATCTCTCAAAGTGATGGTGGTGATTGTGATTCTTAGACCTAAAATCACTACACTCGTCATATGTCCTTGCATACACTTTAACATCATCGAACGTAGTCCTGAAACATGGGTTATTATAAAGGTGATGACTGGGTGACTTTGACACATGAGGATAGACTGTGAGTGATAGAAATGAGATTTGTCCCTCCTAAGGGAGTTTGATGTCCATGACACTTGATAAAGTGAGACTGAGAAAAGCATGCACATGTACACATGAAGCAATATATGATATTGAGTTTACATATATATATCAGACAATCTACTCTAGTTCAAAAAACATGAATGAACGTTGACAATATGAGAACTCCATGCCTCGAGTTCATTCAGGATATTAGTGACAAAGGAATTATACATTCACTATAACACCAATCAAAGAATGTAGGTTGAAAGTTGTTCTCCAACTTTCCATTCACTTGGGTAGAACTGATGTGCTACTAGGCACCGCTCTCTTCTTGTAAAGTCATAAGCCAGTTATGGACATTCACTGCCAACGTGACATTGGACCTATAGGGTCACACATATAGGATTCACCTGGATGAGGAGATTATCCATGAAAGATGTTTAGATTGATTACTAAATTTTTTAGGTATTCAATTAAACATTCAATCAATTGACTTGACTCAGAATCATCAAGTTCAAGTGTTGAACCAACTGATTAGAGTGTCAGATTGATTGAGAATTGAATTGAGTGAGTGCTGCACAATCTGGACCACCATCTGACCGGTTCAATGGGTGAACCGATCCACTCATGGCCAGTGAAATGACCTGTTCACTCAATTGAATCGATCGGTTCACCTGGACCAACCGAGCACGTGTTGGGTTTCCTGGTTTGTGAGAAAAGTTTCCCATTTGACTTGTTCAATTCGATTGGAACAAGGATTAATCTTTGCTATATTAGAAACGAATTAGGAAAGTCAATAGCAAGAAATTATGGCGTGTGAACCACTCAGTTTATTGAGTGAACCAACTAGTTCACTATGCCAACCGACCAGTTCACTTATGAACCGATCAGTTTGCCTGCCATAGTGCAAATATTTCATGGGAAATCTGGACCCTTCTACTCCCAATCCGACTGGGAACCCTGACCTTGCCCTCTACTATAAATAGAGGGGTACTGGGGTCTGCTTAGACAACAAAAACCCAACATCTCAGAATGACTCCTGAGAGTCAGTTTCTCTGACAGTTGTTGTCCTCTCTGGTTCTGGTAACCGGGAAAGCCCAAGAAAAGTTCTACCCGCATAGGGTGGAACAACGAGGGAAAGACAACTGCAGAATAAAAATTATTTGTGGGAGAGCAAGCTGATAACTAGTACGCCAATAGAAGGGGACAACTCCTTCTAGTCTGTTCTTCAGAATGACTAGATTTCCTGGTAGTCCGTGTGGACTATCTATAGAGGCAGGATACTTCTACTGCTAACGAGGACGACCATCAACCATAGTCCGGGTTAGGACCAGGAGCTGCACAGACACCATCGAAGACTAGGTAGTTGAAGACCGCACTTGATGTGAGGTATAGTCACTGAGAAAGCCACAAGACCATGTATAACTCGCTAAAACCATCCTTCCCATTACATAGATATTGATGCGATCTACTGGTTATGGTTTTATGGTCAAGTAATTTTTTTTTATTTCCGCTGCCTACTCTGAGGCCATAAAACCCAACAGTGGTATCAGAGCCACGTCATTACACTATGTTTTTGGATAATCGATATGATTAGATTTTTGGTTTTACTGTCTTTTATTTATTGCATACGATGTGAATTTCTAATGTGAATATTCGATTAATACCACATGATCCCAAACTTATACATATTCATATATGATATGGTATATATGCAATCCATATGCGTCACCCTAAAATAGTTTTGATGGTGGATGTGTAGCATGGTTATGACCTATAAACCCCTATGGGCATGTGTGGTTGGTTGTGGTTGTTTGTATCTCAGTCTGCATACCGAGCCCTCTTCTTCTATTCCGAATGTAACTCGAGATAACTCAAGATTCTCTTCTACCTTTTCTCCCCTTGAATGTAACTTATGGTTTCGCAAAGGTTATGCAAAAGTAGGATAGTTTTATTTCTTGTTATGATAAAGAAAGAAGACGATCTCTTGTTGGACCGAGACGACCGAATAAGGAGAAGTTGGTGGACCGACAAGAAACGTAGATGAGCTGATGAGCCGACCTTCTGGAGGAGCCAGATGACCAGCCGGAGAAGACAAACCGATCGACCAAGAGGCGAGCTGACCGGTTCAAATGTTGAACTAGTCAACCCATTTTGGGAAGCACGGATCATCATCAACAACAAATTCCATGTGATGTAGACCTTAGATGACTGTAGTTCCGTAAGGCTCTAAGGAACTACAATAGGATGGCCATAATCATTACCTTCGTTGTTATTGCATGTTTTCATTTATGGGATATAGTATGTATATGATACTTACTATATATGTGGTGATTGGATACATATATGCATATATAAGCATATAAAACCCCTCAACAAAAGACTACATCTAACATCCATGAACCAAATAGGTCGGGAGAAAATGAAATAAATATTTGGTATAGCTAATTCATGATACAACAAAAATTGAGTACCAACATACCTAAAAACCCACATTATTTTGTGTAAGTAATGAAAAGGAGTGTAAAATTAATTGTAACCTTTTTCATGAATACATGATGTGGACTTCGTTGGTTCAACCCAAATATGAAATTATTTGTATCCTAATATTTAGTTGTAGGTTTGAGTTTCTATTTTCTTAGTCATTATTTAGTATAGATGCATTGTTCATTGGGTCTGTATACCCTTAAATTTATCCTTAATTTAAAATTATATTCTTATACATGCACATAATATCCCCATATTGTACTACATAGATGAAGATAAAGTGTTAATTCTAATAGAATGAATACATTGTAGTGGAGTATCTGCATTCTTATTTTGAGTTATAGAAACTTCTTTCTACCTCAAAATCAAGTTTACTACCCACTTACATTATATATTCTTGAGTCCATAACAAATTCCAAGTTTGAAATGATTTATAGCATAAATGAACATTCAACTTCATTCTTTCTTTCTATTTGTCAAAAGTGTAGTCTATTGTATTTCATGACATATATTGTGGTTCATGACAATAAAAATTATTCCATATCCATTTTGCAAAAGGATTGCATCTAAATCTTTTAGTAATCTTGAACATGTATCAATGTAACAAATAACGAAATAAATAATAAGTTTGTGAATGAAAACGAATTCTTCCACAAAATTTGTCATATCATACTATGAAATGGAAAATCTCAAAGATTAATATAAAATATACAAATTTTGTAATATAATTCATTTTTTTCATCAATTTGGTAATTGACGTCAAGATATAAAAAACTAATTAATGAATTATTTTTATTCTTATTGTTACATTAGAAAGATATATAACTAATATTATAGATAAGTTATTGATATAGTTGGTACACTAATATATGCTTATATGAAAACATGTAACTGAATGAGAAATATGGTAGTTAATATGTTCAAATTTTACTACTTATAGATGTGTTTACCGATAACTATAATTTTAAATCAATATTTGTCATCTACTGTGACAATTGTTATAAGCCTTTCACTATGATCTCTACTATGAAGTGGTTTTGCATCATACTATTTTGATATTGTAATAGAGGAAATTAAAAATGATAAAGGCATTGTTTTAATATAATCACATATGAACATAATTTTTTTTTGAAGCACTTAGTTTCAATTTACATACTGTGAACACATCTACTATTACAACTACAAATGACACACTATTTAAGTGATTCCTCATATAAATAAATAATTGAAAGCATCAAATAGAAATTGTGGTTTAACATTAAATGAGCACTTTTTTACCCACACAACCAAAACAGACTTTAAATCCACAATTAATATGTTTTGTATTTGTGTGAGGTGTGGGCCTTCTATTGATAGTATGAGTTTCAAGACTCCCACACATACACATACCAAGAATACATAATTATGAGGCAAGTAAAGCTTTATCAAAATAAATTATAAAAATGATAAGAAAATACTACCTTGAAATCCACCAAGTAGTAAAGACATGAAGATATTAATAAAAAAATTGATAATCAAAAGCTAAAGATTATCATTTAAGATATAGTAGTTGATAAAAAAAAGTACCCCTTACTGAGACATAATTCTCATAACTCTAATTTTTAAGTCATTTTGTAAAGTTCCCAGATTCTTCTGTCTTGAGACTTAGAAGGCCCGAGAGGACAGATCTGAAAACATTATGCAATTGTATCAAAGTGCGTTGCGGAAGCAATTTGCATGTACATGAACATACAATCATAACATTCCTCAACATTCAACATGTAAATTATTACAATATGACTTATTACAACATGAATTACAATTACATATTATAAGAAGACTTACAAGTCTATGAACATGTATGCTAAATACGATCTACACAATAGGTACACCATGTACAACTGCTCACTCCCGTCTTCTTCTCCCGTCCTATCTCTGAACCTAAAACATACATGAAACAGAGAATCAACACAATGTGTTCTTTATGTGGGTGAAAGATACATATATATTGTGCTTGCATACTTGGAAATTTTTGAAAAAGAAGAAAAGGTAAAATTAAACATTATTTAATGTGATAATCAGGTAAACACATATTTTTAAGATGTCTTTTGATGCGTTTGTACTACTAAGTGGTGCCACACTTCATAGTTTCCGCACCCCTTGGGCTATGGGGATGTGCCTACCTTATATTTAGAAGGAGAGAGAGAGATAAAGAGAGATATATAGAGAGAGGTAGAGATACAATATAAGCACTTAGTAGCTACAAACCATCCATATTATTTTATGTTCTTTTATATTTAGCAAAGAATATACTACTAATATGCATCCAAAAATTTATATGCAAATATAAGCATCCAAAGTACATTGCATCATTATGCATCCATGAAAACTAGTCTTATACTTAATAAAAACCGAGGTACCTAACTTCAGAGTTTCCTTATACATCCAAGTTCATCTACTACTCTGGTCATCACCTGATTAATAACAATTAATGATCATTAATAGCACATTTACCATAATTAATGGTATTTTAGGTCCATATTAGGGTTTAGCCAAACCTAGGTTCAAACTGGCCTTATCTGATTTATGATATTCTATAGGTTATTATTTAGGTCTGATTCAATTTTCGTACTTTTCTAATGATCGGTCTATTTTATAGAATTAATATGAGGCTAAAAGAATCTAATTACATTTTAATGTCAAATTACCCAATATTCAAAGATTTCATTAAGATCGGAGTCCAATTTTAGGATTCCTACAACACCGAGGCTCAACAAGAATTTTCTCAAATTTAATATACTTCAAATGTTATTTACACCATTCAAATGAATCATAAAGTGGAGTATATCATCTACATTATAAATCATCATTACGTATGCTTCCAAAGTATGATCTAAGGGTCCAGTAATACAGGTAATGTTTTTCTGAGTCCATGGGTATTTTATGCATATTTATTGGCCATGGGAGCTATTTATAAAGCATTTTCAAATTGATATCATTTTCTGGAATCATAGAAAAGTATTTACCTTAGGTGGGTCCCACAGGATGACATGGGGGACTGTGATTGGACATGGCCGACCAATCTCCCTTGGGCGCTCCTCAGTCTGATTTAGTCCTTGGCCGGTCGGTTCATCTGGCCTCCATGTTGTTGAGCGATGGCTGACTCTTCTACGTGATCTGTCTGTTCTGAACAACACGAGAACCCTGTTCTTTGTGGCTAGCACAGCCGCCACATGAGGAGACTCTGGTGATCCATGAGCTAAAGTCACGACCTTCATTTCCCAAAAATTTTTCTACCAAAAGCTCTGGGATGCTTCATGGGTCTAAGACGGCTAGGTCACAATGGCTTACTAGCCTCGAAGCCCTGGCTTGGTCTAGTAGGTGTAGGTAATGATAGCTTTGAGGAAGATAGGGCATCTGCAATAGAACCCCTTTCTCCTTCACCTAAAGTGATAGTGAGTTATATCCGGTCTGTGGGAACTTGGCAGCACATCACACTACAGGAAACTATAACAATAACGATGGAAAATGTCTGTCGTAATTGGGAAAAAGTTGGTCGTTATATCTATTAAGGATGGGAAAAATTAGTCGTCGCGTGTCGTCGTTATTGGTCTTGCCGTTATTACCTATGACGACAAAAAATTTCATTCCATCGTTAATATCAACAACGACAGAAAATTGATGTTATCGCTAATGGATATAACGTCAACTTAAACTGGTTGTCATAGTTGGTAATCACGACAACATATTTCTATCGTAAATACCAATAATGACAAATTTATAAGTACCCTCGTCAAGGTTTATTGGGACAAAAAACTCCGTCGTAAATAGTTATAACGATACATAATATTTTTATATATTTTAGAAAATTGATGTATGATATATTATATAACATTATTTCTTAACAATATCCATCCAATGTACACAATTGAACAAATCATGGAAAATTCACAAACTCTTTCCTTTATTGTATTGATCAAAATGTTGATGTACATATTGGAGGGCGTGAGCCTTTACCACCTTGAACAAATTACCAAATACAATATAAAAATGAACTTCATTTGTTACTATACAACTTATACAACTATAGATCATGTCCATATCTAAACTCTCATGCCTAGGTAGCACCCTGTGCGCAAGTAGAGCAATGAATGTACATTTTTGAAGTTCGTATTTTGTGGAGCAGAGTGATGAAGACGGGACATGGGACGACTATGTTTTCCATCTCCCTGACTATGAGATTCTCATAAGTTATAAGATGAAGGATGAGTGTGTACAACTTCGATATAACTTCCATGTATTTCTTAGAATAAAAAATCTTTTAGATGAACATCCTATTGTGAAACCTGCAATTAACAAAATCATGCCAATATATTAAATAACACAAAAGACTAAACTTCAAGCATATAAAATATGGCTAAGCACTCGGGACAATAAGGATTTATTTGACTAATCAGTATGAAATTTAATAATGTCAAATAAAAGGCTACTATGTTTTGAAGAACATCTCCTATAAGGGTATGTTTTGTTCGCGTTGTTCAGCAGAATTGGACCATATCTGCTAATCCAACGACCAAAAAATTGAGTTTGGTTTCGTGGAGCAGGAAAAAATGAATAATCTAGTAGTAATCAGTTATACAATAATTGGTGGAGGTTTTTTTCATTTTAGATTGGTGGGATGTTGCCATCCAACATGGTGTGCCCTATTTCTTCTAATGTTGTAGCTCAGAATGGAAACACATATGACCTGGTTGAACAACATCTGAAATAAACATAAAGTCTGCATTTTTGAAATGTATAGAATCCCAGAGTTTTTTATTGCTGCATTAAACTAATTCAGAAATCTTGTGAAATCATGATAAACAACTTTTCCCTAAGTTTAATGAAACATTATTGAACTAAGTTATCGTAGAGCTATATGTTTCCTAACCCCTCTTATTCTACTGCACTTGTTAATGGATACTAACTCTTATTCTTTTTGTGAGAGAACAGAATTTTAAGTTGCATAATTCAGATTATATACCAAAACAGTAGAGAGGGCACCCCAAAGAAAAATAAAGGTGCATACTTTAGAAAAAATCTAGAGCTTTCTTTTAGACAGATGTTCAAAACCTTATTTGAACAATGATTTTCTTATAGACCAATTACTCTAGAAAATATTTCTGGAGTTTTTCCACTTAGTATTCAGATATACGTACCCACTCTAAAAAGGTAAAGGATTGTGCACAATCAAGTTGTACTCAGCAATGCTTTTCTTATAGTTGGCCTATGTGGTTCACCCAACAGAAAATAAACTAGGTGGGACGCTGAAAGCAGCCCTATGACATAGCTGGGATGCTGCTGTGATCTTCCATAGACGTTCTTGCTCACTCAAGAAGTTAGATTTGGAGATGGAAATGCATGCACTGCTAAATTTGGTATCTCAAAAAATGTAAAATGAGAAATAAGGAGGACAAGGAGAGGGCAACGAAAGGCCAAATTGGCTGGCTGAATATGTGAAAGAAATGAAGACCTTAATCATTAATAAAAGCTCTAACCTGAATTCCATAAGTAGCTTCCATCATGCACCTTCAGGAAGTATAAACCATCGATCTCGACCTCATCTCAACGAAACACCAAGTAACACACCATCTACCAAATACTTTTCAGTAGCCTTCCTGGCAGCAGCTCCAAAACACCATCCATTTGCTGACATGGAGCGTTGGTTCGTTTTTGATCCTGAAACACCATCCAAGTGACCCAATTAAAACTCAAATGAATAAAAAATGTAAGATTCACTATAGTTGTCCATGTGTAAATGGACCATAGAATCTTTTACTCACCATGGTGATTGATATGAATGAAGTTATACTAAAATAGAGAGCAGCACAAGCAAAACTATTATCATCATGGTAGGAATATATAACCATACGACAGAATGAAGGGATCAGAAGACAACAGCAGCTAACACGCCAGCAAGTCATCCCAAAAGCAAACAGCAAACGAAGCATAGATAATTAAGCATCAGACCCACTTTAAAGAGAACGACCAGAGCCAAAGAACCATCAGCAGAATCCTTCATGAAATACTCCTCACAGTGGGAGGATAGGACCAGAAAGAACAGCTCCAAGCTCAGCATATCATCCCAAACGCTAGCTCCAACAACAGACATCATCAGACAAAAAATGCAGATCGTCCCAGAAGCAAGCAAGCTATGAACTTCTTCACAGAAGACGGCAGAAGGCATATGTTCTGTTTCTCCCTCGGGTTGGAACGACCTTATTTCTTTTAATCAGAAGAAGGAAGGTATTATCTACCCTATTGGATATCTACTAGCTTTTGAAAACAATATTTACAGTTACATATGAATATGTTAGCTAGTGCCTAAATTTTATTAAGAAATTTCGACAAACATTTCACTTGCTCTTGTGGCTTTTTGTTCATATGCACATTGTAGAGCTATGATTGTGGTCTGCCTCTGCTGCCTGCTTAGAAACTACATAAGAAACAACCACCACCCCGAAAACGTTATATTTATGCCGCGAGAACAGAACCTTCAAAAACAAAGAGGATAGCTTCAACACTTCTACTTCCTGCTCCTCAAGTTCTCCTTGCAGCCCAACCTCCCGAAAGAAAAGAAGAATTTAAAACAAGACACACCGAACCCAAAAACTATATACTATGGAAGGTAAAGATGATAATCCCTCCAATCTACCAGCCCCATGAAGTCGTCCAGCCCAAAGTCCTCTCTGCCCAGTGGTGGATGAAGATATACCATCGAAAGACCACCCTGATGACAGGGATATTGCCAGGTGATGTCGCCAAGCTCTGGCAGCCATGGGAGGTCGAGCAACCCATCTGTATCGATCACCTGCTGGGACATCTCTTGCGGCAAGCACCTCTCACTCTCGCTTTGGCTAGCTCGTGGGTTACAGTCACGGTCGTCTGGTGGGAGTGCCCGATGGGCAGGGCTGTCCTCTGAGGAGAAAGGTGTATGGGAGGCGTTGCTGGAGGTGTTCTCTGGGTGTTGGTGGAACCTGGAGTTTAAGTCCTGAATAGTCAAGGCCTTCTTGCTCAAATGAGTGTTCCAGTGGTTCTTGATCTCATTGTCGGTGCGGCCTGGCAGTCTACCGGCAATCAATGACCATCTGCAGCAACGAATTCAAGAGGCCTTTCTAGTTATTATCTGGCACCACCATATTCAGAAGTGAAATTGATAAGTATCCATACATCCCATATTCAGAAGTGAAAATGAAGAGCAATGCAAAATAGCTCTTTCACAAAAAATGACGAAGTACAGCAATGAAAAGAGGCAGAAGAAGCAAATCAGGCAGAGTGTTAACCTATTTCCAATCAAGTTGTGAAGGCGGATTATCAAGTCCTCTTCATCTTCAGATATGTTTCCCCTCTTGATCCCAGGTCTCAGGTAGTTCAGCCACCTCAGCCTGCAGCTCTTTCCGCACCTATTAAGACCTGCCAATGTATTTTGCATCAAACACTAGAATCATGTATTTTCGTAAGCATCTGTCTATCCAATGAAGACCATATAAGATCTAACTCGTTTTTTTTTGCTTTTACATATTTTTCCTACACCAAGGTCCAAGAATCTTTTCTGATGGTGGTTCTGGATTCGTAGGACAAGAAAAGCGAAAGTCATTATGATGCAGAAAAGGTGTTTACAATTGAAAACAGTATGGAGTGGCTTTCTTTGGTGATGGGTGTGGGCTCCAGACATTTTAAAGGCGTTACCAAAGCTGTTAACCCGTTACCAAGATAAATGCAGTAGTTCTTTGAACAGTAAAAGAAATTGACAGTGATCGCTAACATATTCTACGAGTGCTGACCCGTACATTCTGTGACTTTTTCAGGTTGTACTGCTCACTGAGAGCATAACATGTGCTTGTGATTCAGATTGTTTGGGACAATCTAGAAAAAATCTGATTGAATGCTGAAAGAAGAATAAATGTTCTGTGTTCTATATCTCCATTTCTAAACCTATACACAAGGAGAGATTTTGAATCGTTCCTTCCGTATGAGAATATGACTTACAATATAGCTTGATGGTGAAAAATTATTCACTTATTCAAGTAATCAGGATTAAAAAACTTAGATAACAGTGATGGTGTTACCTTCAAATTCAAAAAAAGACGAGATGAATAGTTGTACATAGGCGGAAGAAGGCCAATTAGGCCGTTGGTTGAGAAATAAAGATGTATTGACCATAGTAGAAAACATATGAGCCATGTTGGCCACACTGTTGGAATGTAGTAACATACTGCCACATGGTACTTTGCCCATCTTAAATAAGCCCACAACCTGAATGGTGCAGGTTATATACTTGCTTCTGCCTTGAAACCGCACTCGTTTATTGCAAATATTAAAGTATCTAAACCCTCTGAACGCCTTAAGCAAGTAACACTTGATACTAAGGAGAGTACTGAATAGCTTGAATGGCTACTCCTTCCCATAGTAAACTATCTTCCGATGACTGCATATATCTATCTTCCCATGTCTGTTTACTTACGGTTAGTCAGCGGTCCTCTTTTAAAGACGACAATCAGAAGACCATCTCTGCGATTCCAAATCGTTTTCTAAAATCAAGCAAGACAAACAAGTATCTTACAGAAACTGCTCACGGTTTCTTTGGGTTTGACCGAGCTGTCTCCGCTTCACAGCAAAGGATAGGATAGGCAAAATGTGATAAGCGGGGGTGTGAACACAGGGGAACAATGAGAATAAAGCAAGCAGCAACAGACGGATGACAGTCTAGCACATTACCTGCTTTAGCGGGGAGTGTTCTCCAATTCTTGTCTCCGTGAGCACGCACATAGTTAACGAGCTTCTGATCCTCATCCGCCGTCCAGGCACCCCTGTTCACGATCATCTCTTTCCTGGCGGCGCCTCCTCTCCGCTTCACCATCTTCATTGTCTTATTGTGACCGGTGGTAACTATGCGGGTAATGAGCTCTTGGGGCAGCTGCCGTGTATATATAGCAGGTCAGCAGCGCAAGTTCGGCCGAAGAAGAGGGCTCGCAGGGGGAAAGTGAGGTGCTTGATTATAATTAGATTTAACCTTCAGACTAGTCCAGGGATTTCACATAAAGGTCCACCAGTTACCAGCCAGCAAATGGGTAACAACCATCTTAGTCAAGACAGAAAGTCCGCGGCTTTTTAAGGAAACAAAAGTTGCTGTCTATTCGAATTAAGTAAGCAGTGTTTCTCCTATAGGTACAGTTAATGATGCGGTCGTCTTGTTAAAGAAAAGTTTAATGAAGGATGTTCAATACCAGATATCAGCTGAAAGCTAGTCTGTTGAGAGATGTAAGTTTTTCTTACAAACTCCAACTTTTAATATGAAAAGCTTAGATTCTGTATCTTGTTGGCAACCATGGTGTCAGTCGTTTTGTTTGTTCTTTTCCTCGTGGCCTTATTTCCCTACTGCTTCTTTGGGCCGACCTGCAAGCAGCAGCACAGGGTGGGTGTTCTGACATTAGAACCTGTACCTCACCTCACGCATCACTGAGTGATGCGGCAGAAACTCCTGACCGCCACTCGTTATTGTTTGAGTGTGCAACTAGTACTACTAAGCTTTATGTATTTAAAACAAGGATACCTCGAAGCAGACAGGAAGCTGCCAAGCAAAAACTGGTGTGGAGTTTATTAGGAGATGGGACTGCAGCCTAACAAGTAACAAGCACGGTTCCGTATGTAGGCCTGCAAACTACCAAAATCAGAGAACAACCAGAACATTCATAATACGTGCGTGTGGCCTCCCACGAGCCTGTAGTTAAAATTTATTACCGTACGGTAAACACGTGCAGATAGCTAGTATATGTTGAATTGATAACAAGAGAGATTTCTCGATACACAGAGTGCTGATTTCATTCATATGAAATGATTACGTCACCAGTTCGCCTGGTAACACCCTTTATAGGGTGGGAGGATTAGATTGTCCAAGGCAAGGCATATGTCGTGTTATAATGGGTGACATAATATATGATCCGGGTTAAATATGGGTAGGGCTGTAAATAGGTAGGGTATGGTGCGGCTATGGGCATATCCATAACCGTAACTGTTTAGTTAAGCGGGTATGGGTATATACCCACTTTTCAAGAGCTATACCCGCACCATACTCATACCCGCATAACCATTGATATATGGATGAGTAACTGGGTATATCGTTATGGATACAGTCGCTACAATAAAACACCCCAAACTTTGAGTACAACAAACACTACACTAATTAGGTGATATTAGTACTAGTATGTCATCAAATACGTTCTATATTATGTGAATATAGTAGTTGATAAATAAATAATATGTCACCTTATACCGGATATAAGAAAAAGAATGATGATTGTTGGCTTTTTGTTATGGAATGATGAAAAGTGGGTATTAAGAGAGAATGATGTTGTGAAGGCTGAGAAAAAATTAGATGATATTAGGTGCGAGTAAAGACAGTAGTCACAATACACACTCTTTAACTTAGATAATTTGTGATATATACAGGGCCACTAATACTAATAAGCAGCTTCAACATTTTTGTTTATATGTGGCATAGCATGACTAAAAAGGATTGCCTCTCCTTTTAATTGTGGTTAGCCGAATGTTCTTCCAAAATTAAAAAAAAAAGGAACTTTCATGACTTCTCATGATATTAATCCACAACTTCTTACAAATGTTCACAATTTTTCATGATATTTTTTATGTGAGCAATTTTAAGTTAAATTCCATGTTAGGCTTGAAATTTAGTGGCCCTATTCAGATATGCCCTAACTGAACCCAACATCATGGATCCCCCCTTGGCCCTCTTACGATGTGTCCTAATTCAAACCCAACATCATGAATCCCCACTCCCTTCCACACAACTTTAAAGGTTTCCCCTCTGAATCTTGTAAAATAATAGTATTTTCCATATTATATGGGATCTTCTATGTTATGTGTGTCGTATATACATCTGGATATATATGTGCATGCATATTATGTTGTACGTGTGCGTAGTACATATATATCATATGATTTATTTGTGTGTGCACAGATACACATGTATATACATTGACACACAATGTAAAAAACTGACTTATTCTCGATTTTTCACAAATTATTGACAGAAATATAACTATCTTTCCCAAATTTTCTCTGATTACGGCTCTCTGAAGCAAGCTAAAAAATTCGGATCCTGACTTTCTCATGATGCTCTTATTTAATTTTTAGTATATCATATATCAATATTATGTTGATATGTGGTTGCATCAGATAGCTACATAGATACATATTGATATGAATATATAAAATTCTATCCATATCAACCGTGGTTATTCCTTCAACAGTTGACTACACCTGTACCATTATTTTAAAGAATTTTTCCAGAATTTCCAGTATATTCCCCAAATTCCAAAAAAACATGTCTGAGCAAAACCGGAATTCTGTATTTGTGACTACGAAAAGAACCAAGCATAAAATTGTTGATCCAATGAAACCAAATGTCTGTGACATTGAAAAATCATTTGATGAAGTATAAAAATGTTTAAATAAAACATGGGATGACATTGAAAAATCATTTGATGAAGTATAACAATGTTTAAAGATGATATATTGTATTAGGTTATTAGTTATTACAACAAATTATGCTGAAATAATTTAACTTACCCTAGGAAACTGATTGGAAATTTCCAACTCATTGTGACACTTGGACTTCTGCAGAACTGCAATTAATAATGCTCATTTAGCTACTTAAAGCACTAAACGAAAAGTCCAACAAGAATTTAAAAAAAATACTTCCTAGAAACTATTGTATATATATCAAGAAAATCATTACTGAACTGAAACAAACCAAATCTAGCTACATATAGTTCACTTCAGATTTATTTGCTACAGAAAAGCACAAACCTTAAGAGAAGCATTAGTTGCACTAAAGTATATCTTATATTTTGTAATAGTCAAAATCTATAAGTATTATAAGTGAAAATTGATATATTAGAGTGTATAAATTTACCTCCCGGAAAGAAAACTAGGACCTCCTTGCCTTTCTCTTATCGGCGAGCATCACAGTGATGTCCGCAAAAACGGAAAGGACTGCATGGAAACAAGCAAACATAAGGACCTTACAAGGGTTCAAGATTTATTTATAACTTAGCCACATTATTAAAATAAATACACCATAACACATACTGTTAGTTCATGGCATTTCAATTCACCATAGTTGTGTTTCATGTGGCTTCCAAGGCATCAATCATGTCATAGATATTATAGTCCATGCCAGCCATTTCAGCCATGCCACCATCTTTATTCCTAATGGGACCATATGCATCAATAGCAAGAATATTATTTTGAAGCATCTATTTACAACCCGAAATCACTACCTTAACATGTATAAAAATCATCAGTATCAAGCTTTTGTTATCAATATGGATCCCTTAGATGCACAACAAGCACAATCCCTATGAAGGGTTGCTGCTAGAAGCAATGGGGACACTAGGATCCTAAGGACAAGATGGTCTGGAGGAATGGGGCATAAACACATGCCACCCATTTCATGTGGATCCATGGAACATTGATAACTTGGTCAAGGGCAGCCACTACCTGCAGAAAGTACCCTGACATATTCTAATACATTTAATAAATGTCCACTGTCATTGAGCCCAAACTCTCAAGACTTTCAACTTAGTCATTTTTTCCAATGTCACAAGCCGCAAATAATAAACTCCATGCTATGAAAATAAAGATCTGATCATAAATCATTTCAGAAAACATATCATCCTCGACACAACTATCTTTGGAAGAATGATAAGACTCATAAGGTTCAAGACAAAATAAGAAAGTGCATTAACTTCAGAAAGCATCAATTGTTCTCACAGTACCACTATATTTTGTTCACAAAGGGGGGAAAGCACATCTAACACGATACATATAAAGATAAATATTTAAATGTTCTTCCTTCATTGGTATTGAAACATTTCAAGAGCCTCAAATGCCAGTTTAACCAGATTAAGGAATCCAGATGGATAAACAGCACCACCGCTCCTATGCCTACAAGATACTAGTAAAGCATTAGTTTCAAGAAAGTTATGACATATTTGTATATGCATCATAAAGAAAACAATACAAAAAAGCCTCATCCATTGTTGAACTGACCTCATAATTAATTTAAGATATCATTTTCTGAAATAGATGGAGAAGAGGCATAACCACCATCATCCTCACTAAAGTCTAGAAGTTCTTGAAATTTCTGATTGCTCACTATCCTATGTAGTACATTTTCCACATTCTCCAAACGTTTTTTTGTGGCACGCTTTTCATCTTCAGCTACTTTAAGAGCTTGCTCTTGAACTTTCAAAGCTTCTTCCTTGTCTTTCAATGCCTGGTCTTTTGCTTTAAGTTCATCAAGTAAGGAACTTTTTGTTTTGTATGGCCCTCTAATATCTCTTGGTGTTACACCTCCACCATAACCAGATATGAACTTCTTAGTCTTTGATTCACCATAGACTTTTTCCGCAACCTCAATCGGACGAAGAGATGGATCATCTTGTTGGATGCTTATGATTTTTTCCTATAACAAAAAATATATTCATAAGTAATAGATAAACAATATTATGTATTTGCATGCTTACATGAACATGGGATGACTCCATAGTAGCTAAAGTATCACCCTTCTTGTGGCTTTCAAAGTACATTGTTGCGTAGTCCGGTGGGTTCCCATCTTTTCCTCCCTGTAGTATTACCAACACAAAATATATGCATATCTAAAGACACATGAAATGATATAAAGTAATAACATATATGAACAACCTTTTGCCATGATATTTCTCTAAGAGGCATGCTACCCGTGCGATGAAGTAACTTCTTGTTCATCCCTTCTCTATTTTTAGAGTTTCTCTTACTTGAAGCCTAAATTTGATATAAGGTCCACATTGATAGAAGAAGAAAAGTTAGGAATTTAAATACAAGTAACTTGAATTGATGTAAAGGTTCATAATTTATTAGGTTACCATGAACTTTTCACTATGAAAAATCTCTTTTACAAGCCATTCCCAGTCACTGTCAACTTCAATAGCCATAGGTTTCTTTAGTAGTTGTTGTTGCATGTCCATTCCCTTTACTGTTTGATGCATTGACGCCCTCCACTTTATCCATAATTCTTTCAAATGTTTTAGAGTGAGAGCTTTATAATCTTCCATGTTGTTGTTTGAGAATTTGTCCTAATACATGTTTAATACCACAAGGACATTAATACAACATGAATGTCTACCAAATGAAGATAACAATAAGGTTATGAAGAGTTACCACAACTGCAGCCCACATGTGATCTTTTTGTCTATCGGTAACATCATTCCATGAATGCACTTTTATTGGACAGATGTTACGATCACGAACTATTCTTCCCAAATGTCTACTCCAGACCTTGTGATTTTTTCCAACAGGGCGACCTAAATAGAAGGTAATATCTAACTTGGCGCCTTCTCTTAGTCTAGCCACTTTTTTACATTTGTTACGTCCTCGGCGTCTGAGTGCCTTTTCAACAACATTGGCTGTAATAAATAAAGTAACAAGAAGCATTCAGATAATATTGTATCAAAAAAATATAGTGTATGTATTTATGAAACACATGGACACAAGAAACACATAGCCTTTCAAGCACTACAAAACACAAAGGAGACATAACCAATGATACATGAAAATTGCTGAAAAAAATCAGTTGCCTATAAACACTATATATCATAGGTCAATCATCTAATATATATAAAATAGAGTACTTATGATGAAGGAAATTGATCATACACATTGATTCATCATTGATGGTATGAGAGGGTATCACTTCAGTATCCATATACTCCTCTTGTTCAGTAGGATCTTCTTCAAAAGGTGTAGGAACAAATTCAGTTTGGGAAGGACCATTTGCAGTTGGAGGAGCATCACAAGCTGGAGCATTTTCAGTTGGAGGATCAGCATTTTCAGTTGGAGCATTTTTGGTTGGAGGATCATCATTTTCAGTTTGACCTGGAGCAATTGTTTTTGACATAGGAACTATCCTAGCTCGAGGGACAATATTACTTTGTTTGGAAGATAAGCTATTCAGAAAAGACAAATGTTTGTCACTTGACTCACTAACACAATGGCTTCTCCCTCCTGTATGATTTAACAAATGACTTCTAATTTGTAATCCATGAGCACGTCCCTTCCCAATAACACTTAATTGTTGCGGCGAGATGAACTTCTTAGCCGTAGACTTAGCCATTACATCTTTCTCATTTCTTGGTGTGCCTTTAACCAACTTCCTGCATCATCACCAAGCTAGTAATAAATATGATTGTGTAAAAAATCAACATAAATGAAAAAGCATCGCATAGAATGTAAAAGACATGAATTATGTACGAATATAACTATTCTGCAGCACACCAAATACTGGTTGAAAATGAAATTTATTACACTAATAAACATAAATGACAACATTATATGATTTAACACTCAGAACATCGAATGAAATATGAAATACATAAGTTCTACTAAAACAAATGTTATATGTTTACAAGTATTTATATAGGAAAACTATTCTAAACAATGGGATCTTCTTGTGCATAATCCATATCATCAACTAGCTCCAACTTGTCTTGTGGATCCACCTTTGTCACAATATGCCAACCCTTATTGATGTGATCTTTTGCATAAAACACTTGTGATGCTTGAGTAGCTAATATAAATGGCTCAAAAGTTTTCCAAATATGTTTGCAGTCAACACTTATGAAACCATACTCATCAGTCTTTAGTCCTTTAGCAACATCAAACCAATCACATTTAAATAACACCACTCGCTTACTGCCCAAATATTGCAATTCTATAATCTCAATTAATTGAGCATAGTAATCTCTATTAGTTCCACTGCCATCATCACCAACCACGGTCACTCCACTGCATTGTGACCTTGATCTTTCCTCATGAGACTTGGTGTGGAACCGATATCCATTAACTACATAGCCATAAAAACATGTCACACATTTGAGCGGACCACGTGACAGTGAAAGCAACTCATCTGTCTTCTTGCTGTTATCATTCTCATGTTGATCGCCAATCTAAAAAATAGTTTAGAAAAATCAAATCAAAGTAGTGTATATACATTATAAAAATATACTTAATAGACCAACTTACTTTCATCTTAAACCATTCAATGAAATTCTCATTTAAATCCGTAATGGATATTTGATCTGGTTCAACTCCTTGAATTTGAAAATATTCTCTTGAAAAATTGAAAATGTATGACATAAAATCAATAAATTGAAATAGAAAACTTAACAATTAATGTCTCACAAACATTATGAGAATTGCTTACTCAATGAATGGCTTGACTTCCTCACAATTGTTTAAGATATATATATGAGCTTTCTCCCACTCAAGTGCATCAAGGTCTCTTGTTGTTCCACATCCTAATCCTCTCCCCTTATATGCAAAAATAGATAATATAGAGGATTCATTGACATCTTCATCATAATTTCTATCAAGACGATTGAACTTTGTCTCTATAGTATGCAAATATCTTGAACACAGATTCATGCATTCTTCTGCTATATAACCTTCTGCTATGGAACCCTCTGGACAACATCTGTTGCGAATATAGGACTTTAATGTGCATAGATATCTCTCTATTGGATACATCCAGTGATCATGAACAGGCCCACATAACATAGCCTCATGTGACAAATGAATAGGCAAATGCAACATCACGTCAAAAAATGATGGTGGAAAAATCTGCTCCAACTTACAAAGTGTAATCGGAATTTGAGCTTCAATTTGCTTCAGATCTCCCATATTTAAGCACTTACAACCCAAAATTTTAAAAAAACAAGACAACTCAACAAGTGGTTCATAAACATCTTTGGGAAGAAGGCCACGCAATGCAAGAGGGAGTATGTGGTGTAACAGAATATGATGGTCATGACTCTTCAATCCTGAAAGTTTATTTTCTTTAAGGTTCACACACTGTGAAATGTTTGAAGAAAAACCATCTGGTACCTTTAAATCCTTCAAAAATCTCAGAAACTTATGTTTCCCATCTTGAGATAATGTGAATGATGCATCAGGCAGTATTGTAAATAGAATGTAATTCAATCGACATCTCATGATGAACTCGAGATGAACTCTTGTTTTTTTTACATAATTGTTGGACTAGTCATCACTGGGAGCTAAAAGAAATGGTTGGAGGTAGTCATAATGTAAGATCAATGCTTTAAATATTGTAGTGTGTTTGTTTGTATTTCTTATGTTGAGGTTAAATAAATTGTATTGGGTAAAAGCAAGTTATTTTAAGCATTTTAGGTCTAAACTATGTCAATTTAAGTTTTATTTTGGACAAAATAATGATCTTAGGTATGATTTGATTGATTGTATATATTTGAACAATATCTTTTGATGAATGTTATGCAATCTTAGTGAGAGTCGGTGTTGTTGCAAAAGTGAAGTTTTAGAGAACGAAAATTGATGCATTTACTATTTTCAAGTCCTCCTATAATGTGAGAAGAGGTCGGAGACTCATGATGTAGTTGCTAAAAAAGGTCGATTCCTGGATAAAAAAATTATCTAGCTTTGATATTAAACACATCAATATTGTGGATTACACCTATGCCCATAATGTCACACCACCTCACAGTAGGAAAATACATGATATTAAGATAAGTGCATTGCAAGGAAGCACAGACACTTCTAGAAAGCCCCCGTGTCCGTGTCGGACGTGTTTTGGACACGGACACTTCCCGGACACGGCCCAAAACGTTTTGGGCACGGCTGGGACGTGTCCAGTTCATTTTGGTTTTTTTCGGCACCCCAGACACAGGTGGACACTGCCCGGACACTTCCTGGACATGTCATTATAGCAGCTGCTGCTGTAATAGCTTATTTTACAACGCAAATGTTGAATATACATCTACTGTTATGTCCTATTACTGAGAAAATGTAACATAGAGCTCATATATGATCACAGTTACAAGCAAATCTGTTGGAAAAAAACAATATGTAAAGTCTAAGCTGAATCAGATATTATGAATCAAATTATGCTCTAATAAGTTGGTTAAATGAGTAATATGAACTCGTATATATAAAAAATATGTAATATACTATATTTACATAAATACACATTTATTTTTCTTCTTCACATTGTCTCTACTACACACACACAAAGACACACCTCTATATGCATATAAGATTATATATACATAGATACGTTGATCTGGATAAATTTGAAAACATATTCCAGTTAATACATCATACACCCACATATATGTATACATTAAAAAAATATTTTCCCTCATCCAGTGTCGTGTCTGTGTCCTATATTTTTTGAATTTGTTGTGTCCCGTGTCCGTGTCAGTGTCCGTGTCCGTGTCTAGAAACGTGTATGTGCTTCCTTGGTGCATTGCAAACTAAATGTTTAATTGTTTAACCTATGGTCAAAACCACAATCAAACCTATCATGGAGATAAAAGGGAAATAATTTGAGAAAATTAGCCCAAGATAAATCATTTCTTTGAAAGAAACACTACACTGGAAGTTTGCAATATTGGTAATCTTGCATGATACTGACAGAAGTCATCACCCTATGCAAGATCTAGAGGAATACCTACCAACACTCTGTTCGTTCACCCACACCTCGACTTTCCCCATCTATCATGTGTCCTATGCAAGAGGAGGTCTGAGATAGAATGCATGAGGAACCATGCTAGATACATTTATGGGAGAGTGAGATTTTCAGCCTGATTGATAGTATGTTAACTCCTTATGTCTATTGTTGTTCTCACTTTTCAGCCCAATCAAGTGAAGAAATAACTAAATGAACACTCATTTCACAACCTTATATATAATAGGTATTGAAACTAAAATTGACTATTGGAAATCATATTCTAATACAATATTTGTTGTGTGACTGAACTCATGTATGTTGGTCCAAGTAATGTTGTATGAATTTGGTGCTAACAGTTCTCTGTCTACTGACTAGCTTCTTGAAAGAGCTACAACAAAGTTGTGTTTATCCAGACTCAACCTCAACCTACTATCATAAGCTTCTGGCTTTCTATGATGGGTGAACAATCACACAGAGGTTCACAGCATATTCATGACATCTTCTAAATCTTCAAGCATAATGATAATATGCATGAAAATAATTTAAACATCTATAGTACTATAAATGGAAGTTGGTTTCCAAGAAAATTTAAATATAAATTCAGGTGAGTTTGTGTCGTAGTATTAGGTGAGTTCGTGTGCCTAATATTAGATTTACTTCTTACAAGAAGTTTTATTAATATCAAGTGATATGTAGAATGTGAGTTTTTTGTACTAATAATATGCATTGTTTCCTAACTCGTATTAGGTGTACTTCAGAAATCTTCAGTAACCAGATTCATCAACCTCATGACCAGAGTTCCTTAGAACCACAGTTCATGAACCGCCTCCTCATCTCTTTCTCCACCTCCTTATAGTGAATTTTTATTTTCCTATGTGTTCATCCCTCATTATTTGGCCTCTCGATTCTACATCCTCTTGGTTTTTACTGACATACATTTTTATCTCCTATCTTTCTTGCACTTCACTCCATATTTTCAACTCAACCATGGTTTCCTCATCTTTTTCTTCTTTTCCCTCTTATTTTTTATATATTTTTTCCTCATATTGCTTCTAGTTTTCTTTTGTTGTTCATCCAAAACCTATTGTTGAGAGCTATTCGACATCATTTCTTATCTCATTTCATTAATTCTTATCTCTCCTCCACTTCTATGCTTCCAGTATTGGGTTCAAACCACAATGTCATTGTGGCATGTGGAAACACCAAGTAGTGATTTCTAGAGGATCATTGAGTGTGATAGATGCTCCGCGGTAGAGTGAAAAGAATGAAGGACATGTTTGTGAACAAGAAATCTAGGTGTGAGGATTATGCATATCATCACCCATAGAGATAGCATGATCCGTTTTGCAGTAGAATTTCAAAAGATGATCATCTAAGCTATTGCAAGCAGGGATCTATTTTTGTGTGAAATGATTACGAGGTCAAGTTTAAGATAAAACAATAGAGCACATAACACCTCCAAGACATTAAATTTCAAAAGATAGTGCTAATTTATTAAACCTTCTCTGTTAATTTGAGTAAACCTCTTGTGTTAATATAAGAAGGATGGGAATGTTGTGGTATTTTTTAGGTCCTATTAAATTTGTATTTGAAGATAGCAATGTTAGTTTGAGATGTGAGGATCTCTACTGGGTGGTGAACTTATTGTTTTCATCTCTTGTGGTTAGTGGTATTCTTATAGAGTGGTGAAAGGTCATCATTTATTTGCATTTTAGTGGTATGCATTTCGGTGGTTTACTCCTGTTGTTATCTTTAATGTTTGAAAATTATACCATGATGCAATTTCATTCCGATTAATGAGTTGGAGCAGTTTATATCTCATACTCAACACTTTCACAAAAACCATAGTTGTTTCCATCAAGACGAATAAGTCTAGGACCAGTCAATGCTGATGATAAGCTCCATGGATAGAGGTCTTGAAGAAATATTGCTGGATACCAGCTGTGAATATACAAAGAATTTTTGAAATGAACTATGGCATTACTAACCAGGAGTCAACTAAAAAGACACTACTGCACAAGATGATTCATAGACTTCTTTTGGAAAAGGAAGAAAATTGATTAAAAAGATACTACTGCTCTAGAGTTCATCTTGTCAAAATACTGAGTCAAGAAAAATATTTACAAAAATGTTGACTCTCTGCTCTTGCTAAGAGACACATTTCATTAATATCGAAGATCATTAGCTAACAACAACGGGAAAACCAATCTAGAAATATTATCATGGAAAATCAGAATTTTTGAAGCATTACGTCATGTGTTTATTTTTCAGTTGAAAGAGAAATATAATTAACATACCCTGTCACCGGGTTTGAAGCAAACATCGATCCAGACATCTTTGGTCCACAATGGTCGCCTCGAACTATGCCTCTTCCTACCTCTTGCCTTGCCTCTGTATCCTGTTTCCTACCTTGGAATTCCCGGCGGCCACTTAATGTTGCTGCACATAGTAGAGAGACAAGGTCATACCAAACTGAAGCCGCAACAATTGACGAAAAAGAATTTACAAGTGGGGGTAGTTTAAGTATTGCATTATTTAATGCTGAAGAAAAAGGAGGATCAACAATCACAAAGCTGAGTGATGGCATAAAACATGGAAAAAGACAAATAATTTATGTCGTCGTTAGCTTGGTCGTTAATGCCTTCTTCTCTTGTAGTGAACCCACTTTATGTGATATACAAGAAAAACATTACTTGTAGGAAAGAAAAGTGTTGGAGTAGTAGATGGATTAGTATGTCTTAACTCTCATCCACTATTTCTGGGATTAAGAGAGGCATTATCTCTCCTTCTTCCATGCCCGTGACAAAGGCAACCCAGCTGTGAAAACCCAAAGAAGAACATGCATAGGATTTCCATAGTCAAACTAAGACATCCACTACAGTTGTGCAACAAACCTGACCCAACAACACAATAGCTTATTCCAGCAAGTAAAGTTCAACAGAACATTCTCATAAGGATAAGTCACATCTAAGGACAACCCAAAAGAAAAACTAGAGGCCACCTCACTTTGGAACATAGTAAGGAACTCAGCCCTCGAAGTTCAACCCTTGTTTCCCGAGGAAACCATGTTTATAGGTCGATAAACTTGTAGGGCATAACAGTGCAAAACTCTAGACAATGGAATATTATGAAATGCACATATTACAAAACCAAGTACACTACTAGAATTTGATATGATGTCAGCAGTCTGTATATAACAACTGGAGTCTGTAGACTTGGTAAATCCTCTAGTAATATAATACATCATAGGACATGACACAATACTCTAAAACAATAAGTAAAATAACACAATGAATCATCTAGTACTGTAATACATCACAAGACATGAGACAGTACTCCATTAAGAATCACCTCATAGAATGAATGATCCCTTAGTGAACCCAGGAGAAAAAAGAATTTAAATTAGCCTTTTGGATTGGTATTAGAAGTGAAATAGACAACTAATTCAATAATGGTACAACATGATCTCACTTGATGTCTTTGGCTTTAGTTCTAAACCTTCATTAACGAGATGTCTTGACCCTAGTGGTGAATGTTTTCTGGATGATGTTCCACCATATGTCAGAATCAATATTCTGGATCATAGATTCATAACTAAAATTTCCAAAGAGGCACTAAAGGTCACAGACCAATTATGCTCGAGATAGGGAAGTAGTTGGAGCCGCCAATGGGGGCTTTCATAGATGGCACATGATCCATTTATGTCTCACCCTGATAAAACACAAATGTAGTCTCTAGGTGCCCTCCTTTGGTTACTTCATACCTGCTTGAGCCGGCTGACACCTGGGTACCTCGCAATGGGAATGACACCAACTAATGATGGGTGGATAACCATGAAGGTCATCATAAGATTGTGCCTAATAGGTTGGGAGACTATGTAGGAGTACCATGTGACTATGAAGATCAATGGCAACACTGTTCTAGGATTCAAGGTAGAAATGAAGAGTGTGGTTGTGGTGGGGTCAGTGATACTCACAAGTTGTTTTATCCTCTTTGAGGAAGACCGAGATCAGAGTGAGGGTGAACATAAGACAACGCTCGCAGTAGGAAATATGATAGTTGGTATGAAAAGAACTGCTATTGGGAGAGGCACTTGGGCCCCCATAGATGGAGAGTATTCAATAGGTTTGCCCGCTAATGAAAGTTGTAGGTCTAAATGGCATTGATGATGGTGATATACCCAATAGGGTTTACCCATATGCTAGACAAAGTGGCATGGGGACACTTGATGCAGTCATTGGACAATCATTGGCTGGAGCACAGGTTGAAGCTCGGAGGATGATTTTGATTATTTCAAGCTAAAATAACCAAACTGGAAGAGAAATCTAATTGTAATAGACTTGATGAGTAAGCTTGCATTCAATAAGAACAATGCACGACCAAAAAAGGTGCACTTGAACTCAAATTTATAGTTGAAGAGATCCAGAAAACAATACACCATCCTACAAAAACATACATCCATTAGAAGGCATTAGTTAGGGCCCTCTTTGGAATACGAAAAAATGGATTCTTATTTGTTTTTCATTAATATTTTTCACCCTTTTGGGCATTTAGGATATAAAAGTTCTATAAAGGTCTGTGATATATCATACTGGTTAGGACATAATTGGATATCTATATTATAACAGTTCCCAAAAAATCATTTATTTATTAGTACAAAAATCGTTCCAGATTGAACCATATAATGTGTGGATTATTGTTCCAGATTAAACCAAACACTGTTGTTTCTTTTTCATTCTGAAATCAACAATAAGTTCATTACGTATCCACAATTTCAAAGATGAAAGTGTATAAAATTATGAAATCAATATTATTTTAAATGTATATTGTAGGATTAAAACATAATCTTCTAGGGTCATGTTTGATTTAAACGAGATTGTATGTTCTATTCAAAATTGCCACTTGTTTCTAAGTTGAAAAATAACACAGTTTTGTAGGGAAGACAGAGACAAAACGGACATACCTTGTGGCTACACTTGAAGTAAACATGAATCTGATCACAGTGTTTGCTTCCAAAGTTCCTTCCTACCTCATGTCTTGGTTCCACAGCCCTTCCTCAACCCTTGGATCACCTGCTGGACACTGCTGGCTACTGCAGAAAATAGAGAGGAATGTATATCAATTAGGAAAGAGATGAGTGCGGGATGAGGAGCACAATGGATGCCTCCTACGACTTTGCTTGTAGTTGCTTCCTCTTGCACTAGATCGTCCGATGGTTGCCCTGCTACGGAACGACACTTGCCTCTCGATTCACGCCTGACTTTTGTGGCGCTGCCCTCCTGGATCGGCCGTCACCAGCTCCTGTACATCTCTAGCTGGGAATCCGCAAGAGATCGTAGTACCGTCGGGAGGAGGCGGAGGGGTTGCGGAGTGGGCTAGAACAGGGTCACTGGGCATGGAGATCGGTAGTATTGGACGAACAGACGTGTGAGGCGGAGTGGGAGCCAGAGCGGAGCGCTTTGTGGAGTCAATGGGCATCAGTTGTTGATCGCACGGGCCACGGAGCTTTTTGCGTGTGATGGCGGGGGTCAGGCGCGGGAGGGGAAATTTTGGCCCGATATTTTGAGTTATTTTATTTTCTTTTTAGATGATAAAAAATCAAATTTAGGTAGTAGGATGACATTTTAAAGAAAAATGACATAGTACTTAGAGAGAGAGAGAAAATTAGCGACGGAATGGACTACATATTTGTGATGGATAAAAAATTTGGTCGTTAATAATAGTATTAATAACGACCACAAAATTGTGTTGTCATGTTTGGAGTAACAATTACGACAAACTACATGTGTCGTCGCTATCTTGGTCGCTAAATCCTTCCTTTCTTGTGTGAATAAATGAGTGTGAATAAATGAGTGTTGTTTTCTCTTTAAGGAGAGTTAGTGATGGTGCCTAATCGGTGTATGACTGCACTCATGAACATGGGTATGTCGTGCCTGGTAGTTCCACCCTAAAATATCATTAGAGATTCATTTAGGAACTCTTAGGAGACCTATGAGATCATTTTGGTAGCAGGAACACAGTACGAGGAGCTCGTCTCACTACTTTAGGTCAACTGGCCTGGACTATAGGGATTGTTGCTTTCTACATGGACCAACCTGACGCAGATCAGGATCCATAGTAGTCATTATAGTCTTTTCCTTTTTGTTGCTTCTTAGAATCTGAATAAGTGGTAGGGCCGTTGTTCTTGGTCGGTCTACATGAATACATGATGCTAGCTCATTAATTGCCTCCATTACCTACCTGATCACCTATGTGACAATTTTTTATGTTGTATGATTATATTTCAAACCCTCACGAGTAATGACGGGTTGCAGTGAACTCATTTAAACTTTACTGCATACTTTTTGATCTTACATTGACAGTTTTGGTTCGAATGATGGGGGGGTTTGTTCTGAAACAACATGCATTAGGAGAACTGTAGTTTTAAAACTATTTTTCTTAACCTTAGCATTAATCACCTAGCTTAATTTGGATGTTATCTTTTTTTTTAATCACTGTCTTACATGAGGACAACATAGGTCTAAGCTTGGGGTGGTTGATAACACCTTAAATTCAGGCATTTATGCAAATCACTTATTCATGGTTCTTTACTGATTATAGCATTAATATGCCCAAAATAGCTCTAGATACTTATGTTTTCGTAATTTACATATCTTTTGAAGATAAATCTCTCAACTAACAAATTTTGGGACTTGTAGGAACCTAACTTGAAAAGACATCTATTCTCTAAGATTTCTCCCCAACACAAGGTTTTTGCGACAGCTAGGATTCCAACTGTAGCAACCGCTACACTTAGCACGGTCGGGCCGAGAGGGTGAAGTCTTGATCATGACATCTGTCTCGACCGTGACAACTGTCTCAACTGTGACAACTATCTTGACCGCAATAATCGTCTCGATCGTGACATCCATCTTGACCACGACATCTATCTCGACCGCACACTTGGTACGGTCGGGCCGAGACCAAGGGTAGCAACCAAGACAGGTGTCACGACTACTTATTACATACATTCTGCCTACCACTATAAATACCCCCTCCCTTCTACCTGAGAGAGGGTTTTAGATCCATTCGGTTTCATTCCGGGCTCCATTCTTGGTCCCCCATTTCTAGTTCCCAGAGCTCTATAGGAGAGTTCTAAGGTCTGAAAGGGTTGAAGTACTCATCCTATGCCCATCTTGTTGGTATGTATGCCCTGAGAGCCAATCATATGATGATCGGATCGACATACATTATCATTGATTTGATAAATAACAAAGGAAAGCTTCCAATTCTTCTGGTTCAATCAGTTATGAGATAATGATGAAGCATAATGAATGTATAAAGAATGACAATACTCAATGATATAAGTCTTCAAGTACGTGACTTGAACAATGAGATCATATGAATGCTAAGAGTATGTACATTCTTGTTATGTCCCTAGTAGGATGTCATTGTGGAAGGTTAATAGACAACAATGACACATCAAGACTAGAGTGTGTGTTGGTTGATGACAGTGCCTCATTTGTCATGATATATAATATCAAACCAAGCACATAGATACATGTTGGAGAATAGTGTATCGAACAGACCCACCTTGAGAGTGACACATGGACCCATGACATGGTAGTCAGAATCATCTCTCAAAGTGATGGTGGTGATTGTGATTCTTAGACCTAAAATCACTACACTCGTCATATGTCCTTGCATACACTTTAACATCATCGAACGTAGTCCTGAAACATGGGTTATTATAAAGGTGATGACTGGGTGACTTTGACACATGAGGATAGACTGTGAGTGATAGAAATGAGATTTGTCCCTCCTAAGGGAGTTTGATGTCCATGACACTTGATAAAGTGAGACTGAGAAAAGCATGCACATGTACACATGAAGCAATATATGATATTGAGTTTACATATATATATCAGACAATCTACTCTAGTTCAAAAAACATGAATGAACGTTGACAATATGAGAACTCCATGCCTCGAGTTCATTCAGGATATTAGTGACAAAGGAATTATACATTCACTATAACACCAATCAAAGAATGTAGGTTGAAAGTTGTTCTCCAACTTTCCATTCACTTGGGTAGAACTGATGTGCTACTAGGCACCGCTCTCTTCTTGTAAAGTCATAAGCCAGTTATGGACATTCACTGCCAACGTGACATTGGACCTATAGGGTCACACATATAGGATTCACCTGGATGAGGAGATTATCCATGAAAGATGTTTAGATTGATTACTAAATTTTTTAGGTATTCAATTAAACATTCAATCAATTGACTTGACTCAGAATCATCAAGTTCAAGTGTTGAACCAACTGATTAGAGTGTCAGATTGATTGAGAATTGAATTGAGTGAGTGCTGCACAATCTGGACCACCATCTGACCGGTTCAATGGGTGAACCGATCCACTCATGGCCAGTGAAATGACCTGTTCACTCAATTGAATCGATCGGTTCACCTGGACCAACCGAGCACGTGTTGGGTTTCCTGGTTTGTGAGAAAAGTTTCCCATTTGACTTGTTCAATTCGATTGGAACAAGGATTAATCTTTGCTATATTAGAAACGAATTAGGAAAGTCAATAGCAAGAAATTATGGCGTGTGAACCACTCAGTTTATTGAGTGAACCAACTAGTTCACTATGCCAACCGACCAGTTCACTTATGAACCGATCAGTTTGCCTGCCATAGTGCAAATATTTCATGGGAAATCTGGACCCTTCTACTCCCAATCCGACTGGGAACCCTGACCTTGCCCTCTACTATAAATAGAGGGGTACTGGGGTCTGCTTAGACAACAAAAACACAACATCTCAGAATGACTCCTGAGAGTCAGTTTCTCTGACAGTTGTTGTCCTCTCTGGTTCTGGTAACCGGGAAAGCCCAAGAAAAGTTCTACCCGCATAGGGTGGAACAACGAGGGAAAGACAACTGCAGAATAAAAATTATTTGTGGGAGAGCAAGCTGATAACTAGTACGCCAATAGAAGGGGACAACTCCTTCTAGTCTGTTCTTCAGAATGACTAGATTTCCTGGTAGTCCGTGTGGACTATCTATAGAGGCAGGATACTTCTACTGCTAAGGAGGACGACCATCAACCATAGTCCGGGTTAGGACCAGGAGCTGCACAGACACCATCGAAGACTAGGTAGTTGAAGACCGCACTTGATGTGAGGTATAGTCACTGAGAAAGCCACAAGACCATGTATAACTCGCTAAAACCATCCTTCCCATTACATAGATATTGATGCGATCTACTGGTTATGGTTTTATGGTCAAGTAATTTTTTTTTATTTCCGCTGCCTACTCTGAGGCCATAAAACCCAACAGTGGTATCAGAGCCACGTCATTACACTATGTTTTTGGATAATCGATATGATTAGATTTTTGGTTTTACTGTCTTTTATTTATTGCATACGATGTGAATTTCTAATGTGAATATTCGATTAATACCACATGATCCCAAACTTATACATATTCATATATGATATGGTATATATGCAATCCATATGCGTCACCCTAAAATAGTTTTGATGGTGGATGTGTAGCATGGTTATGACCTATAAACCCCTATGGGCATGTGTGGTTGGTTGTGGTTGTTTGTATCTCAGTCTGCATACCGAGCCCTCTTCTTCTATTCCGAATGTAACTCGAGATAACTCAAGATTCTCTTCTACCTTTTCTCCCCTTGAATGTAACTTATGGTTTCGCAAAGGTTATGCAAAAGTAGGATAGTTTTATTTCTTGTTATGATAAAGAAAGAAGACGATCTCTTGTTGGACCGAGACGACCGAATAAGGAGAAGTTGGTGGACCGACAAGAAACGTAGATGAGCTGATGAGCCGACCTTCTGGAGGAGCCAGATGACCAGCCGGAGAAGACAAACCGATCGACCAAGAGGCGAGCTGACCGGTTCAAATGTTGAACTAGTCAACCCATTTTGGGAAGCACGGATCATCATCAACAACAAATTCCATGTGATGTAGACCTTAGATGACTGTAGTTCCGTAAGGCTCTAAGGAACTACAATAGGATGGCCATAATCATTACCTTCGTTGTTATTGCATGTTTTCATTTATGGGATATAGTATGTATATGATACTTACTATATATGTGGTGATTGGATACATATATGCATATATAAGCATATAAAACCCCTCAACAAAAGACTACATCTAACATCCATGAACCAAATAGGTCGGGAGAAAATGAAATAAATATTTGGTATAGCTAATTCATGATACAACAAAAATTGAGTACCAACATACCTAAAAACCCACATTATTTTGTGTAAGTAATGAAAAGGAGTGTAAAATTAATTGTAACCTTTTTCATGAATACATGATGTGGACTTCGTTGGTTCAACCCAGCCATAAATATGAAATTATTTGTATCCTAATATTTAGTTGTAGGTTTGAGTTTCTATTTTCTTAGTCATTATTTAGTATAGATGCATTGTTCATTGGGTCTGTATACCCTTAAATTTATCCTTAATTTAAAATTATATTCTTATACATGCACATAATATCCCCATATTGTACTACATAGATGAAGATAAAGTGTTAATTCTAATAGAATGAATACATTGTAGTGGAGTATCTGCATTCTTATTTTGAGTTATAGAAACTTCTTTCTACCTCAAAATCAAGTTTACTACCCACTTACATTATATATTCTTGAGTCCATAACAAATTCCAAGTTTGAAATGATTTATAGCATAAATGAACATTCAACTTCATTCTTTCTTTCTATTTGTCAAAAGTGTAGTCTATTGTATTTCATGACATATATTGTGGTTCATGACAATAAAAATTATTCCATATCCATTTTGCAAAAGGATTGCATCTAAATCTTTTAGTAATCTTGAACATGTATCAATGTAACAAATAACGAAATAAATAATAAGTTTGTGAATGAAAACGAATTCTTCCACAAAATTTGTCATATCATACTATGAAATGGAAAATCTCAAAGATTAATATAAAATATACAAATTTTGTAATATAATTCATTTTTTTCATCAATTTGGTAATTGACGTCAAGATATAAAAAACTAATTAATGAATTATTTTTATTCTTATTGTTACATTAGAAAGATATATAACTAATATTATAGATAAGTTATTGATATAGTTGGTACACTAATATATGCTTATATGAAAACATGTAACTGAATGAGAAATATGGTAGTTAATATGTTCAAATTTTACTACTTATAGATGTGTTTACCGATAACTATAATTTTAAATCAATATTTGTCATCTACTGTGACAATTGTTATAAGCCTTTCACTATGATCTCTACTATGAAGTGGTTTTGCATCATACTATTTTGATATTGTAATAGAGGAAATTAAAAATGATAAAGGCATTGTTTTAATATAATCACATATGAACATAATTTTTTTTTGAAGCACTTAGTTTCAATTTACATACTGTGAACACATCTACTATTACAACTACAAATGACACACTATTTAAGTGATTCCTCATATAAATAAATAATTGAAAGCATCAAATAGAAATTGTGGTTTAACATTAAATGAGCACTTTTTTACCCACACAACCAAAACAGACTTTAAATCCACAATTAATATGTTTTGTATTTGTGTGAGGTGTGGGCCTTCTATTGATAGTATGAGTTTCAAGACTCCCACACATACACATACCAAGAATACATAATTATGAGGCAAGTAAAGCTTTATCAAAATAAATTATAAAAATGATAAGAAAATACTACCTTGAAATCCACCAAGTAGTAAAGACATGAAGATATTAATTAAAAAATTGATAATCAAAAGCTAAAGATTATCATTTAAGATATAGTAGTTGATAAAAAAAAGTACCCCTTACTGAGACATAATTCTCATAACTCTAATTTTTAAGTCATTTTGTAAAGTTCCCAGATTCTTCTGTCTTGAGACTTAGAAGGCCCGAGAGGACAGATCTGAAAACATTATGCAATTGTATCAAAGTGCGTTGCGGAAGCAATTTGCATGTACATGAACATACAATCATAACATTCCTCAACATTCAACATGTAAATTATTACAATATGACTTATTACAACATGAATTACAATTACATATTATAAGAAGACTTACAAGTCTATGAACATGTATGCTAAATACGATCTACACAATAGGTACACCATGTACAACTGCTCACTCCCGTCTTCTTCTCCCGTCCTATCTCTGAACCTAAAACATACATGAAACAGAGAATCAACACAATGTGTTCTTTATGTGGGTGAAAGATACATATATATTGTGCTTGCATACTTGGAAATTTTTAAAAAAGAAGAAAAGGTAAAATTAAACATTATTTAATGTGATAATCAGGTAAACACATATTTTTAAGATGTCTTTTGATGCGTTTGTACTACTAAGTGGTGCCACACTTCATAGTTTCCGCACCCCTTGGGCTATGGGGATGTGCCTACCTTATATTTAGAAGGAGAGAGAGAGATAAAGAGAGATATATAGAGAGAGGTAGAGATACAATATAAGCACTTAGTAGCTACAAACCATCCATATTATTTTATGTTCTTTTATATTTAGCAAAGAATATACTACTAATATGCATCCAAAAATTTATATGCAAATATAAGCATCCAAAGTACATTGCATCATTATGCATCCATGAAAACTAGTCTTATACTTAATAAAAACCGAGGTACCTAACTTCAGAGTTTCCTTATACATCCAAGTTCATCTACTACTCTGGTCATCACCTGATTAATAACAATTAATGATCATTAATAGCACATTTACCATAATTAATGGTATTTTAGGTCCATATTAGGGTTTAGCCAAACCTAGGTTCAAACTGGCCTTATCTGATTTATGATATTCTATAGGTTATTATTTAGGTCTGATTCAATTTTCGTACTTTTCTAATGATCGGTCTATTTTATAGAATTAATATGAGGCTAAAAGAATCTAATTACATTTTAATGTCAAATTACCCAATATTCAAAGATTTCATTAAGATCGGAGTCCAATTTTAGGATTCCTACAACACCGAGGCTCAACAAGAATTTTCTCAAATTTAATATACTTCAAATGTTATTTACACCATTCAAATGAATCATAAAGTGGAGTATATCATCTACATTATAAATCATCATTACGTATGCTTCCAAAGTCTGATCTAAGGGTCCAGTAATACAGGTAATGTTTTTCTGAGTCCATGGGTATTTTATGCATATTTATTGGCCATGGGAGCTATTTATAAAGCATTTTCAAATTGATATCATTTTCTGGAATCATAGAAAAGTATTTACCTTAGGTGGGTCCCACAGGATGACATGGGGGACTGTGATTGGACATGGCCGACCAATCTCCCTTGGGCGCTCCTCAGTCTGATTTAGTCCTTGGCCGGTCGGTTCATCTGGCCTCCATGTTGTTGAGCGATGGCTGACTCTTCTACGTGATCTGTCTGTTCTGAACAACACGAGAACCCTGTTCTTTGTGGCTAGCACAGCCGCCACATGAGGAGACTCTGGTGATCCATGAGCTAAAGTCACGACCTTCATTTCCCAAAAATTTTTCTACCAAAAGCTCTGGGATGCTTCATGGGTCTAAGACGGCTAGGTCACAATGGCTTACTAGCCTCGAAGCCCTGGCTTGGTCTAGTAGGTGTAGGTAATGATAGCTTTGAGGAAGATAGGGCATCTGCAATAGAACCCCTTTCTCCTTCACCTAAAGTGATAGTGAGTTATATCCGGTCTGTGGGAACTTGGCAGCACATCAAGGACACAATGAGGAAGCCGAAAAACATCCCCTTTCGGTGCCTCCATGCACTCAGACCAGGGTGAGGTGGAGTCTCTCATCTGGGGCTTCTCACAAAGAAAAGAATGTTTCTTGGGCTTCCACAAGATCTGGGGTTTGCTTTCCCCAAGATATCTTCTCTCGTTCAGCCCTCTGCCCCACCCTATTTCACTAGTTTTGTGTTGTGACAAAATATGGAGAACCAGTGCGGGAGGTGGGGGTCTATCTCTCTCGTCTCTCCATGGTTTGGAACAACTGAGGGGTCGTTGGCTAGATCCTACCCTCCTAGAGAGTTGGGCTTGTGCATTAGTGGTTGATCAACCCTAGAATCATGGAGAGAAGGTGGGTGTGTGATTGTGGTCATCTCCCCCGACGAGATCTGGAGGTAGGAGACTCAGTCTCCACTGTTGGATTTTTGGTTAACAACACAGAATGGGCCACACATATGAGCTATAGTTCCAGCCAGCTAACTCAGTGCGCCACCAAAATCCTGAAGGCTGCTTGACATCTAATTTGTCACACCTAAGTACTAAATAACCAAAAGAATATAGTTTGATCATAATTATATCATGAATGTACCCAAATTCAATCAATTATATCTTATTGTATAAATCTTCAAACATTCTGGAATTTTAGAAGTAGGCTAATAATATCCTATTCTAGATTTTGTCATAGTTTGAGACACAAAATATATTATATGATCATGAAGCACATACTATGGTCCTAGCATACCTAAAAGTTCACTAATACAACACTTGAGTCCATTAATACTATTAAATGGGCCATTTGGACTCATTAATACCCAAATCAATTCAACAAGCTACACATCATAATAGAACTCAATTAGCATCATCACCAATCATGCCTCTAATCACAAACATGGGTGAATTGAATTCAAATACTTAATAAATTACTTCATTCTATGATTGGTAATTTGATGAACACTGATGAGCCTCAAGTGTTATCTTGGTTATCAAAACCCTAAAATTAGGGTTATCACATTCACCCCACCTTATATAGAATTTCATCCTCAAAATTCAACTAATGTCATGCCTTAGGTGATACCAAAGTGTTTGACATCATTAAGATCACCACTTTTAGGTGCTAAGTCTATTATAGTTCTTAACAAACCCTAGGTTTTCATCTTAGGATTTAGAGATTCTTGGGTGTTCCCAGACCACCTTATAAAGGTTGAAGCATCATCTAATGTCTGGGTCATCATGTGACATTCTTTAATATTTTAGAATTAATATCCTCATAGTCACTTAAGGATGAGGGTTTTATTCATTCATATGAAGTTGAGAAGGTATTATTCAAGATTTCATCTTTCACCGTACATAGCTATGTAAGGTGATATCAAGATCTCATGTCATTTAGTAATAGCATATTCACACTTAGAATCATTAGTGTAGTTTATTATCAACATCATATTAAGATCTCATTACTTTAGAAGGGCTTACTTAACATGCTTGGATAGAGGGTTTCACCTAATGTGTGAAAGTTATCATGAAACTAGAAGCTTAGAATCAGAGATTTGAGAATAAGAGTTTTATTTTGCGATCATGCAATTTATGATGCAAAGAGTTTCTTAATTTCAGGCCCATGATTTCAAAATTATATCTTTCAGGCATGATATGAAGGGAAATATAATATACTAAGACAAGTTAACTATGAATTCAAACTTGAATATCACATGTATGATACACGAAGGGAATGTGGAATGGGTCAACCTTATATGAGTGACAGTTCATACATAATCATCCAAATAGCTCAACTGAGGTTTTTAACATCATATATAGAGAAAGATAAAGAGAAGGATTGACATGTCTTCTCGAGTATCTTATGCACAAGACATGTTACTCCAAGAACTAGAATTTCATATATCACCTCACTTGCAACTAATTATGAGCATAACCAGTGTAAGTCACTCGAGCTAAGACGCAACTTAGTCAAGGATTGACTTTCATTTGATGAGTTTTCTACCCATAACAATATTTGTACTAAACTCTAACACATAAGTTTGAATCATGCCACTAGGACTCAACTCATCTA
This sequence comes from Alisma plantago-aquatica, assembly GCA_963693085.1. Classification (NCBI taxonomy): domain Eukaryota; kingdom Viridiplantae; phylum Streptophyta; class Magnoliopsida; order Alismatales; family Alismataceae; genus Alisma; species Alisma plantago-aquatica. Next base: position 156,027,248 of record OY856410.1, read on the forward strand.
CTCAGGAGTAACCCAACTTAGGACACATCATTTCACATATATCACATATCTTTCATATATTGGGGGTAGGTGCTATGACCCTCTCCCTGTGGGTCTCACTCTCTCTAGAGTTCACCACGTATCTTGTCCTAACATAGGGGTCCTCCTCGGTAAAAGAGCTTGAGGCTCATGCATATTTAACCTTATCTTAACTTAGCTCATCTTAAGTTAGAAAAGAGAATGCACTTTCATCATCAAGACTTATATTAGAGATTACCCCAAACTAGATTCAGACCTCATATACCACTTATATCTTTTTAAAGAAACTTATACCATCAAATATCAAACTTGCATAAGACTACACACGCTCATATATTTTATAAAGCAATCATCTACTCTAACTATCACATATCTAATAAGGCTCTAGACATCTAATCTAGATCTACTCTCTCTTCTAGACTGATGTCACTTCCATTCACTTAGGTTGGATGAACACCTCCTACTCTCCTATTTGAGGGACACATTTTCATATTTAGATATATATAATAAAATATTATATAGTTTTTCTCTGAGAAGGCATACGTTAGAGAAAACTATCGAGGCTCGAGCTGATTGGAAATCAAAACCCAAATCAGCAAAAATGAGTGTCCCACACACACTAGATGGTATAGTGTCATGTCACCTAGTGAAATGATGAGAACAAGGTGTAGAATAGTGTAGCTACCCAATACATTTGAGCTCTATATGGAAAGGGCCTCACACACTTGTCTAAACCTAGTTCTCGAACATCTAGGTTCTACCTAGAGGCTAAGTCAAAGCTAATCCTTATTCAAGAACTTACTAAGTTTCTATAGTTTTAGGTAAAATGTTAAATTAGTTATATGTTTCATTATGAGAAATGTTCAGGCGTAGCTATTGTTCATGCTCTGATACCAACTGTAAATGAATAATAAAGTTGAGTATATCATATACATTATAAATCATCATTACATATGCTTCGAAAGTATGATCTGAGGGTCTAGCAATAAAGGTAATGTTTTTCTAAGTCCATGGGTATTTTATGCATATTTATTGGCCATGGGAACTATTTATAAAGCATTTTATAAACAAATATCATTTTCTATAATCATAGAAAAGTATTTACCCTAGGTGGGTCCCACAGGAAGACATGGGGGACCATGATTGGACCTGGATGGCCAATATCCCTTAAGCTCTCCTCGGTCCTATTTGGTCCTTGGCCAGTCGGTTCATCTAGCCTCCATAGGGTTGAGCGATGGCTCACCCTTCTACGTGATCCATCTATTCTAAACAACATGAGAACCCTGTTCTCTATGGCTAGCACGACCACCGCTAGAGGAGACTAGAAAGCGATGAGCTGAGGTCAGGACCTTCATTTCTCAAAATTTCTTCTACAAGGTTTAGGATGCTTCACAGGTCTGAGGCGGCTAGATCATGATGGCTTACTAGCCTCGAAGCCCTGGCTCGGTGTAGTAGGTGTAGGTAACGATAGAGCTCATCGGGGAAGATTATGCATCTGTAATAGAACCCCTTTTGCCTTCACCTGAAGTGATAGAGAGTTGTGTTCGATCTGTAGGAAGTTGGAAGCACAACAAGGACACAATGAGGAAGCCGAAAAACATCCCCTTCTGGCTCCTTCGTGCACCCTAACCAGGGTCAGGTGGAGTCTCTCATTTGGGGCTTCTCACAAAGAAAAGAATTTTTCCTGGGCTTCCATAAGATCGGGGGTTTGTTTGCCCCAAGATATCTTCTCTCGTTTGACCCTTTGCTCCACCCTATTTCACTGGTTTTGTGTTTTGACAAAATATGGAGAACCAATGCTGGAGGTGGGGGTCTATTTCTCTCGTCTCTCCATGGTTTGGCACAACTGAGGGGTCGTTGGCTTCCCAAAGAGTTGGGCTTGTGCATTAGTGGTTGATCAGCCCTGGAATCTTGGAGAGAAGGTGGGTGTGTGACTGTGGTCATCTCCCCCAGTGAGATTCAGAGGTAGGAGACACAGTCTCCACCATTGGATTTTGGGTTAACAACACAGAATAGGCCACACATCTAAGCTATAGTTCCAGCCAGCAAAGTTAGTGCACCCCCAAAATCCTAAAGGTTGCATGACATCTAATTTTTCCCACCTAAGTACGAAATAACAGAAACAATATAGTTTGATCATATTTATATCATCAATGTACTCAACTTCATTCGATTATATCTTCTTGTATAAATCTTCCAACAGTTTGGAATTTTAGAAGTAGGCTCATAATATCCTATTCTAGCTTCTATCAAAGTTTAAGTCTCAAAATCCATAATGTGATCCTGAAGCACATACTATGGTCCTAGCATATCTAAAACTTCACTAAGACACCACTTGAGTCCATTTATATTGTTAAATGGGCCCTTTGGACTCATCAATACCCAAATCAATTCAACAAGCTACACATCATAACAGAACTCAATTAGCATCATCACCAATCATGCCTCTAATCACAAACATGGGTGAAATAAATTCAAATACTTAATAAATTACTTCATTCTATGATTGGTAATTTGATGAACATTGATGAATCTCAAGTGTTATCTTGGTTATTGGAACCCTAAAATCAAGGTTATCACACATTTGGTGCAATTTTATAACATATATTATGTGTGTGTTTGTGTATTTTTTACATACTAAAATAATTTTGTTTAATTTTCCTACTTGCCGAGCACGTGCATTTACCAGTATTCTTGTAGGAGTCAGTGCTTTTATTTCCTCCCAAAGATCCAATTTATCTCCCACATTCCCTACCTTCCTACTTTTTTCTCCTTACAACTACTTGTGTTTTCACTTTGAAATATTTTCCCACAATTCTAGATTTTTTTCCCACTCAAGAGCTCATCAATCTCCCTCATTGTCCCCTTTCCTCCAAAATCCCTAATGAAACCAGACCATCCCTTCTTATCGAATTCATATCTTTTCATAAGGTAACATCTTTTGTTTTTATTTCTTTACTAGAACCACAACATGATGTTTGTTAAACCAAATTGACTTATAGAAACACTGACTCCATCCCTCACTATAGGCCTAAAAGAAACTTATGGCAAAGGTGAGAACCTTCAATGACATGCCCTTGATCTACTACTTTCAAGAAAGCATGCACTTTTCACAAGTCAATGACATTTGAAGGAGCAGGGCTATGAGTAGAGGATAGGAAACAACACCTTGTTCCTCAGAAGTCACAGATGATAGTTTTCTCGATTTCTATGTCATATTCTTCATTGACTTACTTCTCATAGTTATCTTGCTCATCCAATTTGTTTTATTTCATATCGATTGTCTAACATTTTATAGGACATGAAAAAACATGTTGTGGATCTACTTTATAATTAATAATCACAATATCCATTTTGTCATAACTAGTAGAATACAATAAACAAGATATTTACCTCCCAATTAGGATTGAAAGGGTGGGGCATCATCCATTACCTCCCAATGTTTCCAACTAAAGATAGGAACCAAAACTCAAACCCTGATAGGCTCTTTCTACCTCTATCCTCTACTTGTTCTCCTCTTTGAAGCACTAAAGGATTCTACATAACTTTAGGATCCAAACAACCCCATACGCTATGGAGTTTGGTTATATACAAAATTTTGACAAAATCGATCTTTTGATATCCTTTGGAGACCCTCCCATCCATGTCACCCATAAACCTATAAAAGGAGACCCATAACGACCTTGAGTCATCCGTGAAACCTTACATAGCTTCTGCTATTCGCTGTTTCCGCAGACACTGGTTCCCAACTCCACTTCCAACAACAATCTAGATAGAACTTGTCATTCACAGTCACCGAAGACTATATATCCTTCAGAGTATCTTTGGAAATTTCCCTTTGGATTCAATTTGACTGTTGACCCAACAACTTCCCAAATCCCCTTTCTTCCTGCTTTCTTCTGCATTGATGAATTCTAGATTTGGTTTTAGCAATTTTTTGATGAATCTTCATAATGTATTACAGTATAGCTTTTTTGGGATACAACAAGTTGACCAATATTTCTTACACTAGCTCCTCTTCTTTTGTTTTCCACTTTTACCACCCTGGACTCTTCATCCCAGGATTCAATGATAGAAGACCTTCTAGATGCTTCCATCCACATCTCAGTCAATGATTGGGTTCTTCAAGTCCTTCAAGGGATGAGGAAGACAATTTCACAATCAATTTCTTGCATTTTAATGAATTTGGAAAGCATGACATCGAGACCGCCATTTTGTTGATTTGGTTTACATGTTTATGTTTGTCATTGCAAAGATGACAAACTTTCGTTGTTGTACGATTTCCAATTTTACCCATATATATTTTTTCGGTTGTCACTCATCCTCATGGGAATATTCAAACTTTGGTTACATGGATTATGCATGAAACATGTGATTTCTTCAAAGGGAGCCTTAACCAAGTGATCAACCCTGATTAGGAAAGCTAGACAAGGCCCATTAGCATCAATGGAAAAAATGTTTCCTGTGTGGATTTTCTTAAATTTCCTATAGGTCAGAGTCTTCATAATTCTATATTTAATTCATTTAGGGTCAGAAAAAAAAACTAATGGAAAGATAAAAATACAAGGATTCTTACTAAATTGGTTTTGAATCTTTTTTTGATCCAAGATTTCCTTGACTTATCTAAGAAACATGAAACCCTAGTAATAAAATTGGATTTGATTATGAATGAATGATTATTGAATGAACATGATAAATAGGGAATATCAACCCCAAGAATGTGATTTGTTTATCTCCATACAAAGAAGAGCAACTAGGATCTTCTCTAATAGAGAGGTAAGTGGGTCATAAACCTTGAGCATCAAGTATTGGTAAAGGGATTTATTCTCTTATATTTATGAATTCAATAACAATGATATCAAGCACATATTTTAGTGCAAGAGATGTGTTTATGAATCAAATTTTTAGTATATTGTTCTCATGTAAGGTTTTAATGATAACATACACATCTTTCTTAAGGTATATAAATATTCCAAGATATTACGTTTAAGAGTAATGTTAAGTACACGATAATTGAATATAATTTTCTATCCAATATATTTGCCTTTTGCATGATTTTGTATAAGCTTTGTGTGAAGAGTGACCACTAGGGTGCATAAACTCTACACAAGAATTGAGCTAATGGATGTTGTTTAGTCATCATGACATATAAGCTCCGTGAGAGCAATATAGCAATGATGGGAAAAACATTCAACTCAAGATAGTAATATCAATGATTAAGAGAAATATAAATGAAGATAAATAATATGAAAACTACTAAATGTTAACATTTTTTAATTTATTTTCTCTCAAAAAATTATAGTCACCTTTCTTATTCATATAATATTACTTAGTGCCTCTTACTATTAAATGTTGTCTGCTTTACTTTGCATGGTTGGGGATGTGATGTCTGTTGGAGAGAAAGATAAGAAAGCATAATAAAAGAGAATAGATCTCGAGGACAAATCTAGGATACAAAATCTAGTTAGGTGGCAACTATAATACAATGATTTTTATAGATTTCCTTTCAAGTAATACAAACAATCTATTAGTTAAAGTGAGAGTTCCATGTTATGGTCTTAAGATGTGAGAAATTGAAATTGTGTCATGTTTTGATCCAATAAATATTATTTGTATGCAATATTATCATTTTTGGGACATGCATATGAGAATTAAGCTTTTGTCTGGCAATGTATATGTTTTACAAAAATAGGATGTTACATTTCCATTAGTTGTATGAAGGAATTGTAATGAAATGACCTTGTGGACTTTTCCATTTCTAATAAACCATGCCCCTAGTGAATGCTATGAAATCATGTTAGAATTACCACATTATTTAGAAATTCATTATTTACCTCATGCACCAGACTTTGATTTAATTTTCGATCCCATTTATCTAATTAACATGTTATTAATTTATTCCTCATATATTGGCAATGCTTTGTTGATAAACTCTCTTGCACTAAAGTGTCCAAATAATTTGTTTAAGAAGTTGTATATGTAGTTTAACCATATCCAACCTATGTGGGGATACATACATGGCATATAAGGACATGTTTCATATAGAACAATTGTTCCATATATCGGGATACATACTTGGCATATGAAGACATGTCTCTTATGCCCTACATGAGTACACATAGGGGAGTGAAATAGATTTATCCTTGTATTTCCTTATGAGACATGATAAGGCAATTTGGAATTCACCAACCATACAAACTCACATGGTATCAAGATTTGTTTCCAAAACGATACTAGTATAGGGTTTTTTTGTTCCAAAATTTTAATTAGTGGGTTGAACATGTTTATTTATTATGTTCTGAATCTGTGAGTATTGAATGTACATGATTGATCAACTAACTAATCTTCTCCTTGTCATAGTTAATGGCATTGCAACATGTTTCCATAATGTATCCTACACCTAAGATCAGTTAAACACGTAAATGTAATGAGGAGATAAGAGTACAAGCATAGAAAAAATTGATTCTAAATGTTTAAAGGTACATACAATAGTAGGTGCACTTAAGAGAACTAAATCATGTGGCAAGACTGCTCTCTTTACCCCAGTGAAAGGAATATTCTCTCATGGTAGCAATAAAATGTTTAACATGGAAAGATAGAGAGATAACCACCGTCACAGAAGAATAAAAAGAAGTTACAAATGTGGTGTGAAAAAATGTTTCTTTATCTTGGAGATGAGAGTTTTTAATAAGAATCACAAAAACCACTCGACATTTGTCAGAAGTCAACTAGAAGTCATTAAGTTTGATTTTTTGTAGAAATGACTTGTTAAGGCATGATTGGATTAGGAAGATTTTGATAATGGATGGAAGGTATATTTGGTATCTATCTCTTTTAAGATCATGACCTTGGATCCTTGGTGGTGGAATGGAATGGAAACCGTCGATGAAAATAGGAGGTGGAAGCTAAGTATGGATTGTAGCACCATGGTCGTGTCGTGAATGGATCCCTTTTGTGATGGTTGTGGACTTCTATTCATTGGAAAAGGATAGGGTTTGAAACCCTTCCCAACTGATTGTGGCTTACTGGTCGACGACCATGTGAAGAGGCATCTGAATGAGGAAATCAATGGGTATCCTGGTATTTAGTATTTTTGTTGGTAGATTAAGGAGCAAGACCCCATTGGTAGATGAGAAGGGTCTTTGTCCATTGGAAGGGGTTAGCAAGAATCCCATTGAAAGATGAATCCAACCTTTCAATCAGCAGACAGAGCACATAACTTGTTATGGTTGGGGTAGGCAGGGATCCCATTAGTTGTGTCCATAGATAAATGAGAGCTATATTTCCACCGATTGATGAACTCGGAGTTCCATCAGAAGGTCGATGCATGATCTCTATCCAAAGGCAAATAGGAAGAAGTTTTTTCGATAGGCGGGAGCACAATGTTTGTGTTGATACATGACCATTGGAAGGCTAGCGCTGGGTTTTCATCGGTAGAAACCTCACACAAGTTTTATCAGTTGATGAGTGTTGCAGCTTCCATTTGTTGTCAACTAACAAACAACTATAATAAGCAAACTGATGACTTGGGGGGTATTAGAGTGTGTCGAAGGGTTTGTGCCTATGAGGCATCAACCGATGGATGGAATTTCAATGAAAATATGGTACATTTATCAAAAATATATTATGCATGATAGTTGATTAGCGTGACCACTGATTCCTGTGTTATTGTATAATATATGAACCCTTGACTATTTGTGAAAACTAGGGATTTTGATAAAATACTACAAATTAAAAAAAATTTGTAAGGCCTAAATGTAAGCTACTTCTAAAGTAAAATGAGGAGAATGAATGCAAAACTAAGTTGAAAAGGCAACGGAAACTAGGATGAATGTGTATTCATCAAACACTAGTGAAGTTTAACATTGCTTGTCCTCGTGTAACACAATTCTAATAGGTCAAAAAATGAATACTTTCAATCCATGTGATTTCATGACCTTCACATCATACTTTTTTTCATATCTCATGATATGGCTGACCCAACTTCCTGAGATCATATAACACATCTATCCATGTCTTTATTTCCAAGTTTTTATCCCAAAAAATACTTCCTCACCACTAACCAATATACTAGACACATCTATGAGTTTTCATTAAAGATTAGTAGAACATAAATATGCATATAATCCTACACTGGGGTGCATGAAAATGATATTAAAATGAGACATTCACAGTGTCACTGCATAGAAAATGGATAGAAAATGGTGTGAAAGGAAGATGTGAATCTCTCCTCTATTCGAATTGAGATTGGTTTTATTTATGCAAATACTTGTGTTGCATCATTTATTTTTCCTTTTGTGCACATCAGTATCATTTTTTAGTAAGCCCGTACTACATGATAGTGGTATGGAAGAAGCATATAGAGTGGGGAAGAAAGTGACACCCCAAAATTGGATCTTGGAACTTTTTATGGATTTTTATTATCTTCTTGATGGATGGAAGATTCAATGATGGATGAAGAAATGCAGAAGTGGTGTTGGATTAGAATGCAACTAAATTTGTAATCTAGTGCATTAGGTTGTTCTCTTAGTCACATTATGCTCAAATAGTAAAATGATAAAAAATGATTATTACATGAATATATTTCATTAGTATTTTAGAAGAACCTTGTGTTTGATCCCTTACAAATCCTTAAATAATGGATATCTATTTCAAGAAAACATGATGTTTTGGTACCCAGGATGCATAGAGTGATTTATAGCCATTAGTTGTGTCAAAAAATGGTCAATGTGAGTGTTTCCCTGAATAACAGAAATTAAGTGATCATACATGCATAGTCATATACTAAAATTTTAATCTATCTGTCTAGATAATGGATTTGATTACTCAATAAAAGATTTGAAATTATGAGTTACATGTAATGAAAAATTGCAGTGATTAGATCATAAGTACAAAAAAATAATGATGATAGAGAGAAAAATGTGTAAAACCCACCCTCAACCCCAAAATTAGATTATTTATTATCCTCAATCAAGCACTTATTCCATGATGGAGGGGAAGAACTATTCTGATTGGATCATGGGTCATGGTTGTTTTTATTCAGAAAAAGTTATTCACCTACAATAAAATCTATAGAACTTATGATCTTGTCATGAGACTCACTAACTAACTAATGCAAATATGAAGTAAATCAAAAGATAGAAATAAATGAAAATAACACTCTGGTTGCTTCTTGAGAAGCACAATTTTTTAACATTGGCGGCTGGACACAAAAATCTCAATCATGATATGATGGAGGGAGAAGCATGAGTAGTTAGTTGACCCACATATGAGCCATTATGAAGTATGTATAAGACAATGGACATTGACTTTGTATACTATAGTTTTCTTGCTACGAATTATACCACTCCATGAGGTAATATATTCTTGTGATGGATGGATGTGACCATCAGATCCATAACTTTTCTCTACAAAGATGGATATGAGAGTTTTGTAGTATTGTTTCATCTCCAACCTGTAGATCTTTCCTCTTCAAATGACTAGCCATCATTTCACTTCTTTAGGAGCTCCTTGTAGATGCGTGCATTCGTACATGATATTAGTTATAATTGTTCTAGTTCTTGAAAGTTGAAGTAAACAAATTTCTTTTGCAGTGCATAGGTCAAAGTTTTCCAATTTAATGGCCCATCAGGCCTTGTGTACAAGCTCCACTACTAAGTGACAAGACTTCCCATAAACGAGATGGAAAGGTGTAATGTCTAAGGCGGTCTTGTAAGAAGTTTGATAGCCCATAGTGCATTATTCAACTTGTGAGCCCAACCCTGTTGTGCCCTTCCAACTATCTTCTCCCGATTATTCTTAATTTTATGGTTGGAATTCTCCACTTGACCACTCGTATAACGATGGTATGTAGTAGATAGACGGTGAGAGACACCATACTTGCGAGGGAGTACTTTGAAGCTATAATTGAGGATATGAGATCCTCCATTAGAAATGACAATGCAGGAGATCTGAAGTATGGAGAGACAATATCTTTGAAGGGTTTGATAACTGACTTGGATTTGTTACAAAGTTTTGGGACAACTTCAATCCACTAGGAAACATAATCAACGAAAAGAAGGATGTGGAATAAGCCATAAGAGGGGAGTGGGTCCATGTAGTCCATGACCTAGATGTCAAAGATCTCTACTTTCTTGCCAATAAATGAGAGAATCTTGTCCCTCTTGGAAATATTACCATATCCCTAACACTAGTCACAAGTCTTGACATAGATTTGATCATCCTTGAATATAGAGGTACAAAAGAACCCACATTGAAGGGCCTTAAACGCAGTTTTTTTGGAGATCATGTGACTACTAGGTGGGCTAGAATGACACTGTTCAAGAATGAGAGGAGCTTCTTCTTCACAAATGCACCTGAGGGAGATGCTATTTGAACCTAACATAAAGAGATAAGGCTCATCACAATAGTTATGGTGGATATTAGACATAAGACTCTTATTTTTTTTTCCTGTGCAATCTTGATGAACTAATCCTATATGTAGATAATTCACAAAATCAATATAACATGTGGTGAATGTTGATACTTTCAAAAATTGGTCATTGGAAAAATAGTCATTGATAGGGATCGTGTAACCGTCTTGGATATGTAGACGACTAAGATGATCAACAATAACATTTGTGGTGCCCTTCTTTTCCTTGATTTCTAGATCAAACTCTTGCGATAATAAGATCCATCTGATTATCATGGGCTTACTGTACTTATTTGACATTATGTACTTGATAGCAACATGATTAGTGTACATAATCACTTTAAGCCTATTATATAGGAGTGAAACTTATAAAAGGCATATACTACAGAAAGGAGTTCCTTTTACTAGTTGCATTATTGGTTTGTGTGTCTTCTAGTCTCTTGATGGCATCGTACATGTCATGATGTTTCTTATGGACATACTGCTACAGAATTTCTCTCCTAGGACATAGTCATTGGCATTTAACATGATCTCAAAGGGAAATGACCAATCTAGGGTGCGAGCATGAGTATGGATATGGGAGTTTCCTTCAGGGTATCAAAACGCTTCATATATTTAGAGTAAAAAATGAACTCCAATCCTTCTAGAGAGGATCTGTGAGAGGTTTAGTTATTCTGCTAAAGTCATGAATGAATCTCGTATAGAATCCAACATGTTCCAAAAATGGTTGGACTTATTTGACAGTAGTATGAGGAGAAAACTTGGTGATCACTTCTATCTTTGCCTTTTCAACCTCAATGCCTATAGAGTTGACACGATGTTCAAGAACAATGCCCTAATTCACCATGGAAGTGACATTTTCACCAATCAAGAACTAGATGTGCTTGTTTATAACATTCCACGAATACAGAAAAATGGTGTAGGCATGCATCAAAAGAATCTCCATAGATTGAGAAGTCATCCATGAAGATTTCCATTATTGTCTCAGTCAAGCCAATAAAGGTAGCAAACATGCATCGCTGGAAGGAGGCGAGTGCATTGCATAATCTGAATGGCATCCAACAAAAAGATTATGTGGCTAAGAGGCACATGACGGTATTCTTTTCTTAATCTCTAGGGTGTATGGAAATCCAATAGTATCCAGAGTTTTCATCCAAGTAACATAATAACTCCTAGTGTGGAAGTCTCTCTAGGACTTGATCAAGAAAAAGAAGTAGGAAGTGGTCCTTCAAAGATTTCTTTTTGATCTTACGAAAGTAAATGCACATGCACCACTTGGTCATAGTGCTGGTGGGGATGAGCTTATTGTTTTTATTCAACACAACATTAGTGCCTCATTTGTCTAGCACTAGTTGCACATGGATCATCCACACATAATCATAGATGAGATACATGATCCCAGAAAGTAGTAGCTTTATTAACTTTGTGAACACAACCCTTTTTAGAATTGGGTTCAACTTGTATTAAGGATCGATTAAGTTATTTTAATTGTGAATTATGTTGATTTTGTTCATGAAGAGATCTTGCCTTACCTTAGTTGGGTCAGTCATTTTGCAACTTAACACCTTCTGCCTCTTTGTCAATCATGTCAAAAACATGCCTACTTGCTCAATAGAGAGATTTGCATGATTTTGACTAGGAAGACATTTATTTAATTGAGTAAGACTGCTTAAGAAATTCAATTAGATGCTTCATCTCTGATGTGGTGGGATCCTTATTTGCTTCTTCTATTATGGCAGAAAATTTAAGCTCTTCGAACTTAACCCTGGGGATTTCTTCTACACTATCTAGGTGAAAAAGAATCCGCTCCACCTGTTCCTCATTCAGCTCATGGGAATTAGGTTCAATGAGAATTGTCTCAAGTGGGTCTTCAAAGTAGGTGTATGATGATGTAGTTGCATCATATTTTCAATGTATCCAGTGAGGAAGCATTTTTCATAGAAAGTGGTACCCTTTAGACTATAAAAAATGTTGAAGTCAATTATGTTTCTCCCAAGCCTTAATGTCAAGAATCCTTCTTCAACATTGATTGGATCTAGCATTTATAAGGAATGGGCAACCAAAGATGAGGGTATATAAAATATCCTCCTTGATTCCCTTGATAACAAAATCAGAGGGGAAATAAGATTTGGATCTTTCTATCACAAGGATGTCTTTTATGATCCCCATAGGGGTGTTCATAGAAAAGTCAACAAGTTGAACCTTGATGTTGGGGGGAAGGATATTAGTGTTGAAGCCTAGTCTTTTGCACAAACTAAAGGGAATGATAGAAATGCTAGCCCCAAGGTCAAGTAAACCCTTGTATCACATTGAGTCCCCAATGAAGCATGAGATGACAAAGGAACCTATATCTTTAACTTGTTTAGGAATGTTGATGTAATATACCAAAGCCAAACATCGTAACACTAGAAACTCAAATCTCATGATTAGAAGCTTAGAATTCTCGATTATTTATATTTGACCAAACAATAATAAAGTTATTCCTTAATTATTTTTAATGCACATAACATGTATAACTCAATGGTGACCATAACATACTTAGGCTTAAAACAAATATAACATATTACATGGCATTAGGTTCTATGGTTAGCATCACATATCATATTACACTCTTACTAGCATAATAAATTAGTTATGTGCAAACATATAGTAAACTCATTAAATATGCCACATATGTTTCCTTTGCTAACTAGTATGCAAATTATGGCTAAAATATGTTTATTAAGAGGTATAGTGTGCTTTGGAATAAAAATTGGCGCTTCCATATCCAAAAATGGGAATGATGTAACATTATCTCAATAAATATTAAATTATTGGACTTAATATGATAAATATGCAAAATATGGAAATTCGTGCATAATAATACAAGGAAGTTGTTGTGGTTACAATATAAAGATAATGGGACTCTAAATAATAAATAATGATGGCAATGATGTGATGTTATGATAATATAATGTGATGAGTAAAAAACTCTAATTATGATAGAACTCTTAAAAGGAAATTCTTCCCAAAATCTAATTTGAAAATTGTGTTCCTTGGATCCCAATTAGCTTGGGTGCCAAGTTTCACATTATTTGAATAATAATAACTATCCTAATATCTTTTAGAAAAGAAAAATATGAGTAGAGGACAAAAATATTAAATAAAATATTAAATTGCTTAAAAGAAGTAAACAAAGTATAAATTTAGATTCTACATATCTTAGTTGTCCTAGGTGTCTAGTTTGGCTTTATTTTAGTTGTAAGGTTCTCAAATAGTTTTGGAAACAAGTATAAGGTTAACGTCTTTATTCATTAAAAGGTTAAATTAGTACAATCCATTCACTGTTGTTCCTTGGTTTTTGAATGTCATAGCCTATTTATCTGAATTTTCTAAGGTTTTGTGTTGTTTTTCAAATTTTGTCTTGTACTCAGTTTGCCACCGACTTGGATTTCAATCATGTGTCTCCTGTATCATTTCCTTCCTTCTCTCTGAATAGAAAAATTGTGATCTACTTACACTCTAAGTTTGATCTTATTTTCTTTCTCTCTTCCTCAAATCTCCACATTTTTATCTAATTCCTTATCCTAAATCTTCATCTCTTTCATTCGAATCAGAAGATCCTATAAGTATTAGGGTTTCGTGGCTTTGTATCCAGTCCACAGCCCATCACCCAACTTCCTATGTTCTTCCCCTAATGCTAGATACCAATGCACCTTCTGGTCCTCTCTGATCTTTGGACATGTGTATATACGTCCCTCAACCATCGTCACAGTGTGACTATATCAATCCATTTGTGGTTCACCTCCCCTGGTCCTACATCTCTACCTCCCAATTCCAACTACCTCTATGTGGTATTGGATTTTGTTGGCAAGGTAGGGTGGCTAGTAGCTTGTTGTGAAGGTGTAGATATGTTCTGGTGACCTAGAAATATTGTCTTGCTATTTTGATTTCTTCAACCAAGGTTCGATTTGGTTTCCCCTCTTTTTGATTTGTTTTCAATTTGTGCAATGGTAGGAGGTGTGTTCTTGAGTTTCTCAATCTCCTTTCATGTTTCTTAGGCTCTTTGTGCTGGTTTAGGATCTTTTAAACTTATTTGGATCTTCTCCAAGAGGTGAGAGGGAAAGATTCCCAAGCACTGAACCAAAGTTCAAGACCTCCGTTCTTCATTTCTACTCACTATAAAGGTGGAAGACCACTTATGGTTATTTTTCTAGATTACCCTCCCTCACGCTATTATGTTTTGTCAAGTGTTGAGGATAATTCTCCCTTTCCCCCTTGGTTGAAGGAGCACCTCACGATTGGTCATTGGTCAAGCCATTGTCACCTTGGCAATTGTCCATTAGTCCATCTCAGTGTGGGGCAATGTTGGAAACTATTTTAAGAGAATATCAGTTTATATAGAATTTTGTGATTTGTAAGAAGATCTAACATTCATAGTAAATCAAATATAGCTCCAAAAAATAAAATTAAATATGTTTTGTAATAAAAAAACAATGATCTACTAAATGGGATAAATTTCAACCTAATTAATATAGTACTTCTAAGAATTTAGTTAATTGGTCAGATTTTTGAAACTGTATTACTTATAACTTTTAAGTCAGAAAAATAAGGAAAAATGTGCTATGAACTGAGAAAATTATAATATGTAAGATCACATGGTTCATTAAATAATAAGAAAATTGTGATTTTTAGGGTTTATGCAATTAATGTGCAATTTAGTATAATTTCATATATGATGTTAGTAGGTGTCTTGTGACTCTGAAATGGACCTACAAATGATCTTGGATATGTTTAAGTCAATCTAAGGAGTTGCATCCCTTATTATCATATTGAGAAATCACCCAAATTTATCTCAATCTCTCTCTGGATTCTTTGGGACATGCTACACTATATACTTTTCTCTCTCTTCTTTGCGAAGTTGACTCATGTGAATTAGATGATATGTATCTTTGGTTGGATATTCTTATTCTAAATTGTACTTCACTTCATGATGAAATCCTAATTGTGCATATGAACTATTTTTCCCTCTTATGTGGTGTATGTTTCATATTTCCAATTTATGTGATGGAAATGTCATTAATTCTATTCATTTGACTGAACATGTTCTTGTCTCTACATTTTGCATGACTTAGACTATTTTTTTCTAGTAGTGATACATATGAACAACCATACTTTTGGATGTGCGCATTCTGTCCCAAGTGTGTGTATTTCACTCATATATATAAAAGGGCACACATATTTTGTCCAAGGTGTGCATATTCCACCCAACATGTTTTAGTTGAGAACATGTGTTGTCACAGTCCTGCTTGAAATCGCCATAGTCTAATGTTGTGCATGCACTGTTGATGAATTGTGATATTATTATTGTGACATTACTTTAAGGAAAGAACTCTCTTTATGTTGGGTATCATGTTGTTAAAATTCATATTATCTTGATATCCACTTGGATATTACTTTTCCTCTTGGATGGAAGCCTTGTTATATTTGATGACCTTTTTTACTTTATATTTCTCAAAACATATTTTATGCACATACTTATTTTTATGCTGACAAAATCTACTTTGTCTTCCCTAGTGGAGTAATCTTCCATCCACTAGATGAAAATTATAGAAGACATGAAATGAAGACATGGACCTCGCTAGGAGAGCTAACTCTTGAGAGATAGACTTGGAATCGTTTGGATAGCCCTCTAGTTAGATCTCGATGTTGTTACTTTCATGTAAGCCCCTCATGGGAGTAACATGTATAATGTATAATTGAACATAGTCAATACATTTATGTCTGCTACTTTACTTCATTCTCTAGAAATGGCGTAGGTATTATTGTTGATAACATGTTGAATGATGTTGTTGTCAAGATCCCAAGGATGGGCGATAAAATCATAGCTATCAAGGTTGTTCTTGGGGGAAAGATTTTAAACATTATTAGTGCTTATTCCCCCCATGTCAGCCTTAGTGAGGTGGCTAAGAAGGATTTTTAGGATGACATGGATGAATAGATACCAAGAATACCGATAGAGGAGAAGATCATTATTGAGAGTGATTTAAATGGTCATGTGTGGAGTAGCAATGCGGGATATGAGAGAGTTCATGGTGGTTTTGGATATGGCCTCAGAAATAGAGAATGAGAGAGGATATTAAAATTTGCATTTGCATACAATATGATTTTGGCAAACACATGTTTCAAGAAAAGTGAATCTCATAAGATTACTTTCAAGAGTGGGTACAATTGTAGCCAAATTGATTACCTCCTTACAAGGTGGGTGGATTGTAAAGTATGCAAGGATGGTAAAGTGATTCATGGAGAATAACTTATGATCCAACATAGGTTGGTGGTTTTGGATATTAACATGAAGATCAATAAAGGCAAGCATAACAGAAACCAGGATAGTACAATCAAGTGGTGGAATCTTAAATGGGAAAAGAAATTGACTTTTGATGATAAGCTTATCAAGGTGGGAACCTGGAACTTGGAGTTTTATGTTAACACTATGTGGCATAACATGAGCTCTTGTATAAGGAAATTTTCCAAAGAGGTTTTGGGAGAGTGCAAAGGTTGTGTGCCTCCACAAAAAGAGACTTGGTGGTGGAATGATGAAGTACAAAAGGCTATTAAACTAAAAAGGGAGATCTATAGGAGCTTGCCCAAATATCAAGATGATGAAACATTCTAGAGATACAAACATGCAAAGAAAGAAGCTAAAAAGGTGGTTTAGGAGGCAAGGTATAGATAATTTGATGACATTTATAAGACGATGGACACAAGAGAAGGGGAAAAATAAATATATAAAATGTTTCATATAAGAGAAAGAAAAGGAAGAGACTTGAGTCAAGTAAAATGCATCAAGAATAAAGATAGTAAAGTGATGGTGGAGGACAATGACATCAAGAACCAATGGAAAAATTACTTCCATAAGCTTTTCAATGGAGATACTGTAAATAATGTTCGAGTCCGGTATGACATGAATACAAGAGATATCATTTACACACAACAAGTTTCACTATTTGAGGTCAACAATCCTTCGAAAAATATGAAAATGTGAAAGGCATGCAGACCAGACGATATTCCCATTGATGTATGGAAGAGTATGGGGGATGAGCTATGTGGTTAACAAAGTTCTTTAACAAGCTCATGAAGACCAAGAAGATGATGGATGTGTGGATAAATAGTTTTGTAGTCCCCATCTACAAGAACAAAGGTGATGTTTAGAGATGCACAAACTATACATGTATCAAGTTGATGAGTCACAAAATAAAGCTTTGGGAGAGGATTATTGAGCATAGGCTAAGATCTATAACGCAAATATCAAACAACCAATTTGGCTTCATGCCTAGAAGATCGAGAACATATGCTATTTTTTTGATAATGATGCTTATGGTGAAGTATATAGAAAGCAAGAGAGATCTTCATATGGTTTTTATTGATTTGAAAAAGGCTTATGATCGAGTACCTAGGGAAGTGTTGTAAATGGTTTTGAAGAAAAAGGGTGTGCCAATCCAATACATTGACTTAATAAAGACATATATGATAACTCTACTGCAAGTGTGAAGACTTATGGAGGAGAGACACCAACATTTCCTATCATAAAGGGGATACGCCAAGGATGCACACAGCGATATCTATCCTTTCTTCTTATTGATGAGTTGACAAAGAATGTGCAAGATTATATTCCTTTGTGTATTGTTGTGTGGTTCCCACATCAACTTTTCACATGTTTTCACACACAAATTCAGTTCATTTTGTTCTCATTTAGCCTCTATTCATTTCATTATTTCCACCTTTTTTATTTTGCTTATCACATGATGTGTATTGTAGATTTGCATCAAAAGGATCAAATAAGAGATATCCCAACTTAATCTCATCATTATCGGGACTTCTCCACACCTTGAAGATGATCATAACTTTAATTCTACTGAACATCAATGCACACGACGTGTCTTATTTAAGACACGACGTGTGTATTTCCAGACGACCTATTACTTCAACCGCTGAAGAAAAGTACACTATGTGTCCACAGAAGACACGGCGTGTACCTAGGAATTTAGAACCGAGCTTTGCCTTTCTGGTAAAGTACACGGTGTGTATTAATTCGAACATGCCATGTGCTTTACAGTCAGAACAACTACCTGAGATAGGACACAGCGTGTCCAAAGAAAGACACGCTGTGTGCCTATCAGTTTCAACAAATTTTCAAATATGACTCCTTTCATTTTAAAAGACGAACCACTCTATGGAGCAGTTATCTTTGGGCATTATTCAAAACTCTTTCATCCCAGAGCAAGGCTAGAGCAATTTTGGAGGTGGAAGAAGGTGGTTTCTTGCTAAAGAATCCCATTTTTTTTCTTTTCTTCTCCAATCTTCTTCTCTAAGGTGCAGCAAAGCTTCTCCTCTCCACAAAACTTCTTGGGAGAGAGGCTTGTCCAGTTTGGAGCAGCTATAGGAGTGGGATTTCATGCTAAAGCTGGATTTCTGCTACTCTTGGGTTACACCTTGGGTTTTCTTAGCTTTTCCTTCTCTAAATCATGTTGAACTCTAAAATTTCTATGCATTTTCTGATGTACACTATTATGGACGAGTAGTTTCCTTTTCTTGGACTTGGGAGAGTAGCTCCAATGTCATAACATGTATGGAACATGAAAATTTCGTACTAAATGCTATGTTTCTTGTTTTTCCACCTTGTGAGTACCGATTTCTTCTTTTCTGCATGTATGGCTGGCCACCTTATGTGTATGTTTTATGCTCTTTTGCTTGATCTGAGAAGATAGGTAAGAGAGTAAGGAGGTACTCTCTTGGAAACTCCTTCTTTAACATGAGAGTGGAAATTATGGAGTTGAGGAGTAAGTTTATGATCCATAATGAAATTCATACATGGGAATGTTGAATTGAGCTAGGATCATTGTACCTGCACTGAGAGGTGAAGTGCAACATACAACTCTCCTTTAAAATAAGTGCTTAGTATGTTTAAATTTCGTGCTCCTATTCTATGCTATGATATGCAGATGAAATCCTAAGTCCAAGATATTTCTATATCTGAATTTTGATCTCTTTTAGTAAGCCATTTACTATTTTGCTTAATTATGAAATTTTCTAGTTTAATCAACCAAATCACCTTAAAAGCAATCTAGATTGTTGAACCTTAGCACTGCTGTGTTTAATTTATTGCTAAAGCTCCTTGTGTTTGATCTCGACTATGACTACTTCCATATACTTGCAAAAATTGGTTAGTTGAGTAAAAGATCTTTCTTATGATTGAAACTCGTTAGTGTAAGAATCCAACAAGTGTTTGGCGCCGTTGTCGGGGACCTATGGTTAATCTAATTAGAGTAACAAGTGATAATTAGTATTTGAGACTAGATCATCATTTGCATTTTCAAATTTCCATATACCTTTTAGTTGTGTTCTCAATTTCTCTTGCTATTTTTCAGGTTGTATGCCACAAATATTTGTTGAGCCATTGACCTACCTATAGTTGAATCCAATAATTTCTCTATTTCTCCTTATATGATGCAGATGATACAGTAGAACCGCATTGGAGGTACAGTCAATGAAGATTCAAATCATCATGTGGCTGAGTTTCTGGAGTATATGAATACTTTCAAAATCAATGGTGTATCCACCGAAGGAGTGAGGCTAATGTTGTTTCCCTTCACCCTAAGAGATAGAGCCAAGGTGTGTCTTTTGTCTCTTCCAAAGAAGTCAATCAAAAGCAGGGATCAACTTCTAAATGCTTTCCTTGCAAAGTATATCCCGCCGATCAAGACAGCCCAACTAAGGAATCATCTCACCAACTTCTCTCAAAATGATGAAGAAACCATGTATGATACATGGGAGCGGTTTAAGGACCTTCAATGCCTTTGCCCTAACCATGGGTTGACCAACTGGCTGCTACTCCAAACATTTTATAATGGTCATAAGTGATATGTGAAGCTTGTGGGAATTCTGGACATACTTCTTCTTCATGCTTTTCTCCTAATATGAATGAAGGGAGCCTAGAACAAGCCAATGCTATTGGGATGCAGGGGAACAAGCAGTACAATCCCTACTCCAACATCTACAATCCGGGATGGAGAGATCATCCTAATTTCTCCTACCGGAACACAAACAATGCTCAGAAATTCCAACATGGACATCAACAACCACAGCAACAACAAAACTTCAACCGATAAAACAATGGGAATCTGTCGGGTTTCAACAACAACAGGGGTTACCAACAGGAACAACAACCCCAAGGTTCTTCCTTGGAGGCCATGATGGAGAAATTTATCTCCACACAGATGTAGCAGAATGAAGAGTTAAGGGGCAACGACAAGCTCTTGAAGGATGCGATTGCCCAACTCTCCGCAAAAGTGGATGGTATTTCCACTCACACGAGGATGTTGGAAAATCAAATTGCCCAACAAGTCTTGACGCATCAAAAGAACACCCAATCCGGTTCTCTTCCAAGCCAACCGGAGGTGAATCTGAGACAGCAAGTAAATGCCATCACCTTGAGAAGTGGAGTTGAAATCCACATACCTTCTCCACCCAAGGAGAAGAATGTAGAGATCACCGATGAAGAGAAGCTTGACACCCCTATGGGTGACAAAGGTAAAGGTAGAGTTGAGGTACCACCTTCTATAAAAGTTAATGCACCATTTCTGCAGAGGATTGCAAACACGAAGGAAGACTCAAAGTTTAGAAAGTTTATGGACATTCTAAATAAACTCCATGTCAATCTTCCACTAGCTGAGGTTATTACAGAGATGCCTTCATATGATAACTTCCTCAAAGACATCCTCACTAAGAGGAGGAAGGTGGACCAAGTGGAGACCGTGACACTTTCTGAAAGAATCAGTTCTATCATTCAGAATCAACTTCCTGAAAAGCTGGATGATTTGGGAGCCTTCACTCTACCATGAAAGATCAACAATACAACTTTGTACAAAGGTCTTGTAGACCTCGGAGCTAGTATCAGTCTCATCCTGTCTACCATGTGGCAAGCGCTAGATCTTGGAGATCTAAAGCCTACAAAGATGGCCATCAAACTGGCCGATCATTCCATCAAATACCCCAAAGGTATCATGGAAGATGTGCTAGTGGAGATTGGTAAACTTTATATTCCTTGTGATTTTGTAGTGCTAGACATGGTAGAAGTTCCTTCCAATCCTATTCTTTTCTGAGGCCTTTCCTGAGAACTATTGGATGCCTAGTTGATGTTCGCAAAGGCAAACTCACACTCCAAGTTGGCGAAGAAGCCATGGATTTTTCTGTATATGATGCTATGAAAGCACCCCCTCATGTAAAAGAAATCTATTTTATGGACTCTGTTGATTTTGTTCATGATGTTGACAATTTGATATTGAACTACTATGATGATGATGAAGCTATTAATAATGGTTTTGAAAATTATGGGGTATTTTCTATTGCCCACTCAGATGGTACTGAAGAAGACACTCCACCTATTGATGACAAAGTCAAAGAAAATGCAGCCAGAAGAAAAGTAGAACTTAAAGCCCTTCCACCAGGGCTGAGGTATGAATTCCTTGATTCTGACTCCACTTCTCCTATAATAATTAATAATGAGTTAACCAATGAATAAGAAAGTAAATTGCTTGCCGAATTGTGTTTGTATAAAAATGTTGTTGGTTACTCTATCAATGATTTGAAAGGCATTCATCCCTCTATTTGTATGCACCGAATAAATATGGAGGACAATGCTAAACCAAACATTGAACCACCTATACACTTAAACCAAAATATGCTTGAGGTGGTTAAAAAGGAAATCTTTAAGTTGGTTGATGCCGATATCATCTATCCTATTAGTGACAACCCTTGGGTTAGTGCCATCCATGTGGTACCTAAGAAGGGGGGTGCAATTGTCATCAAGGGAGACAATGATGAGTTGATTCAAACACGTATTGTCATGGATTGACATATGTGTATTGACTATCGACGTTTGAACAAAGCGACCCGAAAGGACCATTTTCTGTTGTCGTTTATCGACTTAATGCTTGAACGCCTTGCAAAATACTCTTATTTCTGTTACTTGGATGGGTATTCTGGGTTTTTCCAGATTCCTATCTACCCTCCCAACCAAGAGAAAACCACTTTCACATGCATGTATGGAACTTATGCTTATCGTCGTATGCCCTTTGGCCTTTGCAATGCTCCTGCGACGTTCCAACGATGCATGATGGCTATTTTTTCTGATTTCATTGAAAACATAATGGAAATTTTTATGGATGATTTTAGTGTTTATGGAGATTCATTTGACAAAAATTTATGCAACCTATCATTAGTCTTAGCCCACTGTAAAGAGGTTAACCTAGTACTAAACTGGGAGAAGTGCCATTTCATGGTACAATTTGGTGTAGTAGGTCATGTTGTATCTAATAAGGGTATTGAGGTTGACAGGGTGATGGAGCTTCCACTTATGTGGAATTGCGTGCACCACTAAAAATCCTAAAGATGGTAAGTCTTTAAGTTTATCCTTGCTTATGCTAGATAGAGAACTCCACCCACGTATGATAGGATGTGGAAGTCTTATCGTAGTATAGTTAAGGGTCGAATCCACGAGACAACGGTCTTGTTGTTGCCAACAAGATGGAAAACGTAATAATTTCACTTAACTCCTAAGTAGTTGATATTTAATACAAAATTTTGATTGGGTTGTTTTTAAACTAAATGCAAGTAAGTAAAAGCAAGAAAGTAAACTTAGGTTGTTAACAATGATAAGAAATCACTAGGGTGTGATCGGTTTTTCACCGCCACTACACATGGATCAAGACATGCAAAGTAAAACATAACCTGCAACAAGAGTTAGATCAGTTAGTATCTTTGTAGACTTAGCTTCCTTTCGGAGAACTAACTACGAGAAGTGCGGGAATGTTGCAAAGTCAGCCATCCCTGAACGAATGGTCAACTACTTTGCATCATTCCCTTCGCAAAGTGTGTTCCTCGACTCATCAAGGTTGTACTTTCATACGTCAACTGATTCCATTTCATAGCATGAAAGTACAACGATGGGAGTGAGTATACTTCACTTCTTGAAAGAAACTCCTAGATACCGAAACAGATGCATGGTGGATACATGCACCAAGAACCAACATTCAAACGAGTTTCGAATCTAGTAGTATAAACGTAGACAATTCATACTAAAAGATAAAAGATAACACAAGTTGGTGATCAAGCAACAAGTATTCATTAAACGTTTGATGTTGAACTGAAAAGATATAAACTCTATATTACAAAATATGGATTACATTTACATGATATGAAAACATGGGTAGCAGGGCTACTCCCCGCACCCTAGTGAGAGAGACTACTTGCTCATAACTAGGACAAAGAAGGAGGCAAGAAGAGAGAGAGAGAGAGCGTCATCCCCATAAAGGAGAGAGGAAAGTCAACCCCTTGGAGAGAGAGAGAAACGATCCACCAGCTTCACAGGTTGCTTGATGATGAGATCCCCTCTTCCCACCTTCTTTGGCGGAGAGAGAGAAAGCAGCTTCAAGATGGAGTATGGGTCTGAGACCGACAGCCCTTGGGTGGAGGATGGAAGTTGGATTTTCTCTGGAGTGACTGAGGCAGCCTCTGGACGTTTGAAACTTGATGCCATTTAGAGGACCCTTGGGGTCTTATTTATAGGCCTTAAGTGAAGTCCAAACAGTTTGGAGACCGTTTGGACCTCAAGACCGTTTGGACCTTAAGACCGTTTGGATCTAAAGACCGTTTGGACCTTGAGACCGTTTGGATCTCAAGACCGTTTGGACCTCAAGACCATTTGGATCTCAAGACCGTTTGGATCTCAAAGACCGTTTGGATCTCAAGACCGTTTGGACCTCATGACCGTTTGGACCTTGAGACCGTTTGGCTTCATGCGATCTCGGGACCGTGTGACTCCATGCGGTCTCGGGACCGGTTGGCTTCATGCGGTCTTGGGACCGGTTGACTCCATGCGGTCTCAGGACCGGTTGGCTTCATGCGGTCTCGGGACCGGTTGGCTTCATGCGGTCTCGGGACCGGTTGGCTTCATGCAGTCTCGGGACCGGTTGACTCCATGCGGTCTCGGGACTGGTTGGCTTCATGTGGTCTTGAGACCGTATGACTCCATGCGGTCTCAGGACCGGTTGGCTTCATGCGGTCCTGAGACCGGTTGACTCCATGCAGTCTCGGGACCAGTTGTCTTCATGCGGTCTTGAGACCGTATGACTCCATGCGCTCGGGACCGATTGGCTTCATGCGGTCTTGGGACCGTTTGACTCTATGCGATCTCGGGACCGATTGGCTTGATGCGGTCTTGGGACCGTTTGAGTCCATGCGGTCTTGAGGCTGATTTAGTCTTTTATGGTTTTTTGTGTCTTTTTCTGCAAATATAAAGGGGAAAAGTTAGTCTAAAGATATATTTACAATAAGAGGGAATATTTAGGGATTATGGCTGAATTTAATTTAAGAAAGAGTGTGGAAAACTAAAGAAAAGACTAAGATAATCATCCAAAATTGGAGGTTATCACCCCCCCTAACTTAGAGTCTAGCTTGTCCTCAAGTTAGATATCGCTGAGGCATGTAATGGCGAGGCAATTTTATTTAGTTAGGATTTCCATACTCTTGCTTCAATTCTTAACCTGAGTTCTTCTAAGGTCATATCAGGTCTAATTGCTTGCCTTGACTCTTTCAGGTTTCGAGAGTTTCTTGGGTCTCATGTTCCTTCCGTATCTCGTAGCTCGCATCGGGACCACCTTTATTCTGTGCATGTTGTTGACTCTAATCAGCTTTATACCCCTCTGAAGGACCTACTGGAAGCTAGAGAGGGTATGAGGGTTGGCTAAAGGCTTGAAGTGTAACTCCCCCTTCAAGTGGGGGAGGGGTTGTCTAAGCTTTTAGGATCTCACTACCGGGCACGACACATCTGCCTTTGTGAGGGCAGCTGAATGTACCGACCGGGTGAGTCCTTTATAAGCCTTTCATATATTTAGATACCTTAGGGTTTCACTACCGGGCACGACACATCTGCCTTTGTGAGGGCAGCTGAATGTGCCTGCCGGGTGAGACGTTCATCGGTTCTTTATATAGATCCTTATTTATGGCACAACTCTCATAATTGTATTCGAATCTCTGGCTTTTATTCGAAGACTCGCAGGCTTGGGATTTGGGGTTTTGTTTGGGAAATTATTTTTGGCGGCCAAGCCTCTTTTATTTTGAAGAGAGGAAAGCTGTTCTTAGATTTTTTCAACATGCACTTATTTGGTTTGTGGTCCACTTGCAGAACTTCTTGATTTGGAAGTTGCCTGATGCCCCTCTCATCCTTGAGAGCCTGGCTTATTTCTGCCTTGATATTGACCTATGGAGAGTCAGATAAAGAAGTGAAGCAAAATCATGAAAATCAATAGTGGAGGGACATTATTAAATTGCCATTATATGTCTAAGTGCTATTTACTTTTGAGGACTAACAGGATTCTAAAGTTAACTGAGGGTGACTATTTAAAAAAAAAAGTTGAAAAGAAAATGTGTACAAACAGAGAAGGGAGAAAATGGAAAAAGAGGGATTTAGAAATGATACCTCGCCCTTGTCTAATGTACCCCCCCTAACTTATCACTCACTCTGTCCTCAGAGTGTCAAAGTGATAGGTTGAGAAGTACGATGACAAGGGCTGCAGGCTAAGTTAAGTCTGAATTTGCCCCTGGTGATTGAAGTAGGTTAGCTGCGAACTGTCCACGTAGAGCGTGGTAATCCACGTCGGTCATATCTTCTACTGGTCTTTGAAGGACCATGATGGTGTACATCAAGTAGAGGACGTGGAAGACGCAGTCATTTGATTGCCGAATTTGTTGGGGACATTTGTGGCTGAAGGAAGGGTGATGAAAATGTTCTTTTCCGTAGGCCCTTGTGTGCTGACTTAAAAAGGCGATTAATTTGTTAGCGCATTCCTTCACCACTACCTCTGTGGGCATCTTTGGTGTCATGACATAATTCTTCTGTCGTGGATTGTACTGGCTATCAGAACTGTTATAGATTGTAGTTGTTCCTTCTGGTAGGTTTGTTGCCAGGAGCAACCAGTGCTCATGATAAAGGAAGGGTAGCATGATGAACTTCGGCGTTGATTGTTGTAGAAAGGAGATCAGTGCATCAGTTGTGCCGAAGTGCTTTAGCTTTAAAAGATCATCCTTCATGTATGGGGATGCCATATATGTTGTGGGGTTATTTTGGCTGAGGAGAAATTGATAAGCGGCCATTAAGCTTACGGAGAGAGATCCTTTAAACTGTATAGTCTCTCGAAGTGTGTCTGCCATTATTAGAATGTCACCAGACATGAACACGAGTTCATCCTTCTCAGCGGAAAGCCTCGAAATGATGAGGCATAGTTCAATGCCGGAGAGACCTTTACAAGCACTGAGGTCAAAGTCCGGGAAAGTGGGTTCTATGGTAGACAAAGGATCGATGTCACGTTTTCGTTGCTCGGGGGTTGTGGCTGGCTCCGTAGATGTCTCCAACTCTTTCAAAGTTTGTCGAAAAGGTCGCCTCTGCGGGCGTTGTATTACTGAAAAAAGGTAACGAGGGACGTCATCTGGTGCCATTGTCGGGTCCTTGAAGAACCTTCTATCACAAATGAGCTCCATGGCATAACACCCTCGCAAGGAGTGAAAATCTTCAATGACTAGATCAACAAAAGGGATTTCTTGGTTCAGGGCTTGGATGTGACAGATGGTGCAAAAGGCGCAGTCCCCAGATCCCTCAGCAGCTTGAACATGTGGGTTAATTATTTGGAACCAGGGTTGGCTTCAGTATTGACGGAGGGATGGGCGTGCAACCCAAATTAACTTAAGCAGCCGGAAGGGTATACATCTCGCGTCGCCTGCTGCTTCACCAACAAAATTTATTGTACCGACGGGTAGCTCAGTGCAGCAGAAATTATAAACCTTGGCGTCCCGAGCCTCGGTGTCTACAATCATAAATAGCCAATGATCCGAAACTTGAAAAGGCACCATAAGATAACGTGCCCGCCGTGCTAAACCAGCACGCAGCCGCTGGATTGATTTTTCTCGTACATCTTTGTATAAAAGGCCGATAGACAGAGCAGGCGAGGCATTAAAAACTGGTTGCTCCCTCTTAGGGCTTCTGTACACTTCTATACAGTTGGCGAGTAGGACACAGAAGATTTCCATTGGCATCGTGGACCGTGGTCGCAGAATGTTGCGGAAGTCTTCTCGTGTCAACTTGCGCTTGGTTTTGGTGTTATGGTAGATGATGTCTTCCCCTGCCTTTGCATCGTCCACAATAGTGTTCAGTATAAAAATGTCCTGAGTATCTAATGTGGAGATGGCCGCCATATCAATATCATGCATTTTGTGTGGTAGAGGTGGTGGCGGGGGAAGTTCCTGTGGAGGGGGGGAAGAAGGTTGTTCCAGGACCTCTGCATAGCCCTACAAATCGTCATATGAATCCGAAGCAGAATCGAGTTCTTCATCTGTATCTAAGCTTACTCGTTCTGACTCGTCCAGGTCTTGGGGGGAAGGCACTGATTTGCCAAGTGCGGAGGAAGGTTGAGCGGTTGTTGTTGGTGGGCTTGCGCTGGTTCCTAATATACATTGGTGGAACTCAGCGAAAGTCGCGTCTTTAGCGGATTCCCCAATGGATCCCAAAGAAGAATAATCAAGGAATTGGTCCCCATATGACATGTTGACATTTGCGTTGTGGGGGGACGTGGGGTCTTTATCATCATCTTTTGATGCAGCTCCGCGGCTCGTGCCCTCCCCAACATTGCCTGGGTCGCCAGATTTATCATCTGAGGAGGTGCTATTATTGGAATTAGCCGAGGAGTCAGAGTCCTCATCATCTTCCTCTTCATCCTCATCTTTGTCAGCCGCTGCCTTTTCTGTTGGCTGCTTGCGTGCGGTCTTTTTGCACCGTCGATGGACGGCTTGTAACTCATCGAACGCCACTTGCACATGCCCGTGTGTTTTGAGCAGTGCGCCGTGTGTTTCTTTGAGGTCGTTATAACGGCCCTCAGCGGAGAGGAGTCTTGCTGTAAGTTCTGTTACTTGAGCACGTAGTTGATGGATATCATTATTTGTTGACTCCTATTGGCGATTGTTTAGGTGTGTGAGGGTGCTGTTGATGGTTTCCAAGTGCATGCTAAGAGCTGCTTGAGCTCACGGAGAGTCTCGGGCAGAGGTTGAGTCTGCGTAGAGATCTCATCGACTTGGTTAGCCATCCCTTCTTGCTGGCGCTTCGCTCCAAGGACTAGCTTGGGCAGGTTGTTGTAGTGGTTGTTGATGTGATCAACTTGCTTAGCCACCTCATCTTGTCGTTGCTGAAAACCTTGGAGGATGTTCGGCAAGGTGCGGTTCTGTTCCTCGATCGAGGCCACCTGTTTGGATAATCCCTGCACACGAGAAAAAATAGAATGTAAAATATTAGAAGGATCGGTGAGGAGGTTTCGGATACAATCAAATTGACGTCTGAATTCCTCACCGATTTTGGAAAAGGGGACCCCAGAGGCGGAAGGGTGGGGTGGTTGGGGTCTGTGTGGGAGGGTGGTAGTGCCTTGCGGAAGAGACACTGATGGTGCCGCGAACTGCGTGGTGACTATGGATGGGGTCACCAGCGGTGTCGGGATGGTGGTGGATGAGAATGGTGGTGGTATCTCTGGTGAGAATGGTGGAACTGATAGTGATGGGGGAGAGATTGTGGAGGTGGAGGGGAAAGTGGTAAAGTCGGGTGTATGGGTAGAGAAGGGGAAGCCCGAGGGGAAAAGGGGTGAAGAAGAGGGTGTGGGTGGTAGTGTGGTTGTGGGGAAAGAAGGAAGGGTGGTGGATGTTGGAAGAGTGGAAGGTGGTGAAGTGGTGGTGATTAGTTATGCATTTAGACTCATAATGAAAGAGTCTAAAGATGAGGTGGTGATGTGATCGTCGGGGAGGGGGTTGTCTTCTGGATGTGGCTTTGATGTCGGTGTCCCCAACAACTATTGTGCCTGCAACTCCCTTCTGGAGGGTCGTTTTACAAGTATTTTTGATGATCGAGCTGTCGGGGCTGTGATACTTAGCTCCGTCTGTCCCGCTTTTGCTTCCTTTTCGGTTGTTTTAACAGAAGCTAAGAGTTGTGTAAGCTCCTCGTCAGAGAAGATGAGCTTTTCTGTGTCATAATTTGCGAGCCCCAGAAGTGGGAGGAGGGTTCTGGATGACTTGACTGTAGGGCAGAAGACATAATGTAGTTTCGCATCCTTTTCCTTAATAATGAAGGAGTTCTTCAAGATTTGTTCATTAGTAAGGATGTCGCCCTTTATTTGCGTGCAGCGAGGTAGGGGTCTGTCCATCTTGAGGTATTTGATGATGGATGTGACATGACCCCCCATGCATATTTCCTTCCCCAGGGCGTAAGTTGATAATTTCTGGATCATTTGTCATCCAATGTTGACTGGCCTTTCGTTTAGAATGGACCAGAGAACAAAGAGATCCGAGATTATAACGTTCCCTCCTTTTGTCCTGGGGAAGAGTGCGCCTGTGAGAATTTTATGTAGGGTGCGCACAAATCCAAAATGTATGTTCGATGCTTTGTACGTCTTAGCATCATAGGTGGGGAGCCCAGTTAGAGTTTTCCAAAATATGTGCATGTTGAAATCAGGGTGCTCAGTTCCCACAGCCTTGGCTTTATTTAGTTGTTGTTGGTTGTCAATAAAAACTTCGTTCAGCATGTATTCTGTTAAAACAACCTTATTGCCGAAGATTTGGGTGACCAATCTTCTATCACCTCCATCCCGTGATCTATCCATGATATCTACGGGCTCTTTGGTAAGAAAGGTGAAGAATTCAGTAGTGGGTTCAGAATATGAGATCTCAGGTACTAAACACAGCCTTGCGAGGTTGGCTTTGTCTAGCATATTGAAAATTCGGTCATGGATCCCCATATTAAGTAGTACGCTGGAGCAAATGTACTTAGTGGGTTTTAGAATTTTGTCAGTGGAGGGGGTGGTATGTATGAAGAGATTTTCTAGTGGTGGTGTTGTGGTGGTAACGGGAGAGAAGGAAGGAGTAATGATGGTTGCGGGAGCGACAGCGGATGTGGTGATTGGTGGAGTGTTTCCTGCCAGGATTTGCTCCCTTGCAGTGGCAGGCTAGACTTGCTTTCTGGCTCATTTCTTGGAGGGCTGTCCGGTTCTAGTTTCCTAGACCTTGTGTTTCCCCTTTGATTTTTCAGGTGGGGACTTGTCCTCGGGGTTTGGCTCGTCTTCAGAGCCTTCATCATCATCGGAAGAAACTTCAATTTCTTCTTCAGGTGCCTCTGCTAGGCACTTGTTGAGGCGATCAAGGTCGCACAAGACTTTCATGATTTTGACATTTGGTGGCACCTTTCCAGTCTTGTTGAAATCATCTCTGATCTTCTGGAGTCTAGCTTGTTCTTCCAACAGTTGCTCCTTTGTCCAGATTGGAGCATCTTCAGTTCTTGAGGCATACTTAGTTGGTGACGCCATATCTAAAATGTGGAAAAATTATAAGTAAGAACACATGCTTAAAAAAGAATTGGATTTTTATTTGTATTAATGTGGTTATATATATATATATATATATATTTGTTTTTATGAAACTTAAACAATTTTGGAAGGCCAAACGGTTTTGAGACCATTTGGTCCCAAACGGTTTCGAGACCGTTTGGTCCCAAACGGTTTCGAGACCGTTTGGAAGGTGAAACGTCGGGAGAGTCAGCTTGGTGAAAGAGAAGGCGGAAGTGCCGGCGATGAAAATGAAGGCGGCGATAGGCGATAAAGATGAAGGTAAAGAGGATCGCGGCGGAGCCGGTGGCGATGAAGACGACGGCGGCAAAGGAGAAGGCGAAGCCGACGGCTATAAAGTCGTTGATGGCGATAGAAAAGGAGGTCGGTAGTGTCGTAGACATCGGAGATGACCAGGACGGTGGCGGTGCGCAGGTAAAGGCGATAGAATAGGTACTCGCAGTGGTGTTGTCGGCGTCAGCGATGGTGACACGCTTACCTTGCTGCTGTGGGTAGGGAAGACGACGGCGAGAGCGTCGGAGGTGGAGGCGAGGTCGACGGACGTGAGCCGCACGGGTGCAAGGAGACGAAGGCGATGGAACAACACTTGCACAGAAGCTCGAGAGAGTTTGAGAGTCGAAGAGAGAAAAACGAGGGGGGTAGGGTTTATATTTATAGGAAATGGGGGGTTGACCTTACAAAAACCCTAGTTCAAACGGTTTAGCGACCGTTTGGACTCCAAATGGTTTCGAGACCGTTTGGCTCCAAACGGTTTCGAGACCAGTTGGCTCGAAACGGTTTCAAGACCGTTTGGCTCCAAACGGTTTCAGGACCGTTTGGCTCCAAACAGTTTTGAGACCGGTTGGATCCAAACGGTTGGAAGACCGTTTGGTCCCAAATAGTTTCAGGACCGTTTGTCTCCAAACGGTTTCAGGACCGTTTGGCTCCAAACGGTTTCAAGACCGGTAGGCTCCAAATGGTTTGAAGACCGTTTGGTCTCAAGCGATTTGAGGACCGTTTGGTAGGGTTAAGGTCGAACGGATTTTTATATTTTTATGTTTGTTTTAGTTATATGAGTTTTTTTTGTATATTTTCATTTTGTTATTTTTATGTTTGTTTTGGTTATATGATTTTTTTTTATTTTTATATTTTCAGAAGATAAACCTAAGGTAATTAAAAGAGCGGGAAATAAAGAAAGAAGTTGAAATCTTGGGTTGCCTCCCAAGTAGCGCCTGGGTTTTACGTCGCTGGCTCGACGAAGCTGTGACGTTGTTATGCTGACGGCGTGGCGTCTTTGATTTCAATGGTTTGTCTTGGCATTTTGTCTGTCGGAGTGTAGTATTTTTTCAAACGGTGACCGTTGACCGTCCTTTCTCCTTTGTTGTTGTCGACAATTATGACAGCTCCAGTTGGATAAATATGCTTTATGGTGAAGGGCCCGGACCATTTTTTTTGAAGTTTTCCAGGAAACAACTTGAGCTTGGAGTTGAAAAGGAGTACTTTGTCGCCGACGGCGATGTCTTTCCTCTTAAGATGACTGTCGTGCCACATTTTGGTCTGCTCCTTATAGATTCTGGCACTCTGATAGGCAGTCATACGTAGCTCTTCTAGCTCCTGTAACTGGAGTTGTCTATTCTCTCCTGCACTTTTAAGATCGAAATTTAGTTGTTTGATGGCCCACCAGGCTTTGTGTTCCATCTCTACTGGAAGATAACATGACTTCTCGTACACCAAACGGAATGGGGTTGTCCCGATTGGTGTTTTATAGGCTGTTCGGTATGCCCAAAGGACATCGAGAAGTTTGGTGGACCAGTCAGTGCGGTTTCGATTAACTGTTTTTTCTAGGATTGTCTTTAATTGTCTATTTGATACCTCAACCTGACCATTGGTCTGTGGGTGATAAGGCGTTGCTACTTTGTGGTTGACTCCGTACTTTTTCAACAGGGCTTCAAACTTCGTTCTAGGAAATGGGTCCCACCATCTGATATGACAGTTTTGGGGACTCCAAATCTTGGGAAAATGATATCTTTGAACAATTTGATAACAGGTTTGGAATCACTGGACACAGTGGGTATAGCTTCGACCCACTTTGAGACATAGTCCACCGCAACCAAGATGTAAGAGAAGACATAGGAGGAAGGGAAAGGTCCCATATAGTCTACCCCCCACACGTCAAAAAGCTCAATTTCTTGCCACATTGTGAGGGGCATTTCGTCCCTTTAGGATATGTTGCCAGAAAATTGACATTTATTGCAAGATTTCACAAAATCATAAGAGTCCTTTGCTATGGTTGGCCATAAGAAGCCTGACTGCAGAACTTTTATAGCAGTTTTCTTTGCGCTCATGTGCCCCCCCCCGTAGGTCCTGAATGACAATGCTCTAGTACGGGGGTAATCTCTTCTTTCGGCAAGCAACGACAGAAAAGTCCGTCAGCACATAGGTGAAACAGGTAGGGTTCATCCAAATAATAGTGCTTTTTATCATGGAGGAACATCCTTTTGTCATGGTAGGAAGCGGAGGGGTGAATGATCCCTGTAGCAAGATAATTGACAATATCTGCATACCAAGGGAATCCATGAATAACCTTCATAAGCTGGTCGTCTGGAAGAGAATCCCTGATAGGGATTTTATCGTCATCTTCAACTCTGATATGGCTAAGATGATCGGCTACAACGTTCTCTACTCCACTTTTATCTTTAATTTCCAAGTCGAATTCCTGAAGCATCAACACCCAGCGGATAAGCCTGGGTTTGGCATCTTGTTTCTGAATCAGGTATCGAATGGTGGAGTGGTCGGTGTAAACAATGACCTTAGATCCAATCAAATAGGAGCGGAAATTTTCAAACGTGTAGATGACAGCCAGAAACTCCTTCTCTGTGGTAGTGTAGTTGTTCTGTGCTTCATCTAGCGTTTTGGATGCATAGTAGATGACGTAGGGTTTCTTGTCAATCCGCTGTCCTAAAACAGCCCCTATAGCGTAATCGCTTGCGTCGCACATGATTTCAAATGGTTGCGACCAATCTGGGGCTCTCAGAATAGATGCGGAAATTAAAGCATTTTTGAGGGTGGAGAAATTTTGCATGCATTCTTGGTTAAAGATGAACTCAGTATCTTTAGTCAGGAGTTGGGTCATAGGCTTTTCTATCTTTGAAAAATCTTTGATGAATCTTCTGTAGAATCCCGCATGACCCAAGAAAGCCCTTACTCCCTTTATATCTTTCGGTGGCGACAGCTTCGAGATGACATCAATTTTTGCTTTATCGACCTCGATTCCTCTGTCGCTCACCCTGTGCCCGAGGATGACACCTTCAGTTACCATGAAATGGCATTTCTCCCAATTCAGGATAAGGTTCGTTTCCTCACAATGTTGTAGAACTTGTCCAAGGTTGATTAAACAGTTATCGAAGGAATCTCCATAAACTGAGAAATCATCCATAAACACTTCCATGATGGATTTAGTTAATCCGGCGAAGATGGCGGACATACACCGTTGGAACGTAGCGGGTGCGTTACACAACCCGAACGGCATTCTTCTAAAGGCATATGTCCCAAAAGGGCAGGTGAAGGTAGTTTTTTCCTGGTCTTCCGGGTGTATGGGTATTTGGTAGAACCCAGAATAACCATCAAGATAGCAGAAATATTTCTGATGGGCTAAACGCTCCAGGACTTCATCGAGAAAGGGTAGAGGGTAGTGATCTTTCCTCGTGGCTTTGTTCAGCTTCCTATAATCAATACACATCCTCCACCCTATTACAGTCCTGGTGGGTACTAACTCATTTTTATCGTTAAGCACGACAGTAGTGCCTCCCTTTTTAGGAACAACCAGGACAGGGCTGACCCATTGGGAGTCAGAGATAGGGTAGATTATGCCAGCTTTAAGTAATTTGAGGACCTCCAGATGAACCACCTCTTTGAGATTAGGGTTCAGTTTCCTCTGATGTTCGCGAGATGGCTTGAATTCTTCAACCATTGGAAGTCTGTGCATGCATAGGGTAGGATTTATGCCCGTCAGGTCAGTTATCTTATATCCAATGACCTTTCTGTGTTTCTTCAATTCTTCCAGAAGCCTTTCTTCCTGGTCTTCCGTTAGGTTGGAGCTGATGATAACGGGGCATAATTTTTCTTCATCCAAGAAAACATGTTTAAGCCCAATGGGTAAAGTTTTCATTTCAGGGGCCTTAGGTGGTTCAGTTGCTTCTATAATGGTGACAACTTTGAGTTCTTCAAAAGTGGCCGTCGGTACTTCTTCGGCCTTGTCCAAGTGTTGCAGACACTATTGAACCAGTTCATTTGCAGAGAATTCGACATCCGGATTGGTTAAAACATTCTCTAATTCGTCAGTTGGCTCGGATATTTCTAATTGAGACATTTGTTGTACTGCGTCAAGAAGAAAAACCTCCTCTTGGATGCTAGGGCCTTTCATTCTATTACGAACTCGGAATTGAATTGCTTCTTTTCTGAGTCTCACAATGATGGTACTATCTTCAACGTCAATAAGCGCCCTGGCAGTAGCGAGGAAAGGTCTGCCAAAAATTATTGGGTATCGCAGATCTTCTTTGATATCCATGATAACGAAGTCGCACGGGATATAGGCATCCTTGCCTATCCTAACTGGAATATCTTCAATGATCCCCAGAGGTGCGGTGATGGTAGAGTCGGCTAACTGAATCGTCATTGTTGTGGGCAGCAGTTCAGTGAAACCTAATCGTTTGCACATAGAATTGGGCATGATGGATATGCTGGCCCCTAGGTCAGCTAGTCCCTTTTTGGTTGATGTGTTTCCAATGCAACATTGAATTCCGAAGGAACCTTGGTCCTTCTTCTTCTTGGGCATTTTATTGAGGATGATGTCAGAGGTGGTCTGGGCAAGTTTGACAGTTTCTTGCTCCTCAGTGATGTACTTTCTTGATAATAGAGTTTTGAGGTATTTTTCCCAAGCCGGCACCTCAGAGAGAGAATCAAGGAGTGGGATATCGATGTAAAGTTTCTTCATTGCTTCCTTGAATTTTTGGAACCTGGTATCCATTTTTGTTTCTCGAAGTCTTCCTGGATATGGGATCCTTGGTTTATACTGCAAGATTTCCAGCTCTGTAGATACTTGTTCTTTTCCTTTGCCCTTTGCATTCTCTGTGGACTTCTCCATTCCTGGCTTTGGGCTTTCATTTGTCATGAAGGCAGGTGTATCATCATCATCAAGAGTGATCCTTGTAGTTTCATGAAGAGTTCGTCCAGATCTCGTGGTAACAACATTCAACTGTTCAGGCCTATTCTGTCCATGTCTAGGGTTCGATTCGGGCTGCCCTACAAATGTGTCTGCTGGAGGCTTCAGTTGTGCAGCAATTTGGGTGAGTTGAGCTTCTACTGCCTTCTGCTGAGCCTGTTGATTAGCAAGCATAGTTTGCCGGGATTGCAACATCTGCCTTATCAAAGATATTTAATCTTCCGGCTGAGAAGGAGTGTTTTTCTAAGGAATTTGTTGTTGTCCTTGTTGAGGTTGTTGCGTAGGCAATGCTAGCTGAGGTTGCTGCAACTGAGTATGCAGCTGTGGGTGGAGCGGAGGATGAGTGTACTGATAGTAAGCAGATGGGTTCCTGGGGTAGTTGGCTCTCGGGAAATTGTTCCTGGAGTTCCCTTGATTTTGATTGAAATTGTTTGGGAATCCAGGTGGTAACCTACTAGAGGATCCTCCCTGCGTCTGGTGCTGTGGATTTGCGGTCCCAGTAGGGTTCCCATATTGGAATCCTGGGTGGTTCTGTGGCTGAATAGGATTATAATAGACTTGTCCAGGAATGGAATGGATAGAGTTGACTTGTTCTGGTAGTTGTTCTTTAGACCGGTCAGTGATAGGTTCATACTGTTGTGGTGGTGGATGCAGATCCATCATCACATTGTAAAGCAAACCACATGAAAGAGTTGGATGATCAGCTGCGTGACAAGCTTCGCAGGTTCCTGTGGCTGCTTTGACCTGTTGAACCTGAGGGTTTTTCTTCTTGTCAAATTCCCCAAGAGAAGTTTTAAGAGCTTGTTGCTTATGAGCTATGGTCTTTAAGGCTTCAGCGATAGTCTTCATGTCCATTGATTCTTCGGCTTTATAGACCTTGAGGACTCCTTTGCCAGCTGATCGTCCCCAGTTGGACTGATTCTCAGCTCCGAGTGTGACTATTTTCCAGGCATCTTTGTAATTCTTTCTCATAAAGTTTCCTCCAGATGAGGAATCCAGAAATTGTTTGATATCATCACTCACTACCCTATAGAAAGTTTCTATTAGTTGGTTTTGGGAGATTCCATGATGAGGGCACTTTCGCAAAAGTTCTTTAAACCTTTCCCATGCTTCAGCAAGTGATTCTCTGGGAAGTTGAGAGAAGTGATTAATCTGCCCCCTGATCTCGTAAGTCAGTTAAGGGGGGAAGAACTTTTCCAAGAACTTTTCTTCCAGGGGAGCCCATGTGGTGATTATTGGCTCCCTGTCAAGTGAGTTATACCAGCTCAGAGCTCTCCCAGACAAAGTGAAGTGGAACAGATGAAGCATTATTGCATCAAAGGCAACTCCGGCTTGCGGGACCAGGCGGCACAGTGCCTTAAACCTCTTCAGATGATCCATGCAGTCATCTCCAGAACCTCCAGAGAATGAGATGCCCTGCATGATCTGGATCCATTGGGTCCGAATCTCAAAGTTGGGAATGTTAATGATCGGAGGTCGGACCAGATGGTTGTCTTCGTAGTTCTTTGGAACAGCATAATCTCTCAACTGCTTGTTTCTTAGTTCCAACTGAGCAGCTTGGTTTGCTGCCTCATTTTCAGCTCTGATGCGGGCCTGTTCTTCCGCACGAATCTCCGCTTGAATCTAAGCACGAGTATCAGCGATGAGTTGTGCTCTTTGAGCGGCGATGGCGGCGTTGACCCTCTCCATCACCAATGCAGCCTGACATTGATCTTCAGCCATTTGCCTGGCTCTTTGGCGATTGAGTCGAATGCGGCGGTGGAAGCTTCTCTCTACCTCAGAGTCGTACTCTGGATCAGGGGAGAATCCGAGGTTATGCACTCGTTGCATACACGTCTTCTACCTGAGTAGAGAGAAGAAAGCACCTTTTAGATGATGGTGGAGATATAATGAATTCAAAAAGATATGGATTAATGATTCAAAGAAAGTGTAAAACCCTAACCAACTAGCAAGATACTAAATGAAATTAAAACGTTCCGTTGTCCCCGGCAACGTCGCCAATTTTTTGATGGAGCTTCCACTTACGTGGAATTGCGTGCACCACTAAAAATCCTAAAGATGGTAAGTCTTTAAGTTTATCCTTGCTTATGCTAGATAGAGAACTCCACCCACGTATGCTAGGATACGTGGAAGTCTTATCGTAGTATAGTTAAGGGTCGAATCCAAGGGACAACGGTCTTGTTGTTGCCAACAAGATGGAAAACGTAATAATTTCACTTAACTCCTTAGTACTTGATATTTAATACAAAAGTTTGATTGGGTTGTTTTTAAACTAAATGCAAGTAAGTAAAAGCAAGAAAGTAAACTTAGGTTGTTAACAATGATAAGAAATCACTAGGGTGTGATCGGTTTTTCACCGCCACTACACATGGATCAAGACATGCAAAGTAAAACATAACCTGCAACAAGAGTTAGATCAGCTAGTATCTTTGTAGTCTTAGCTTCCTTTCGGAGAACTAACTATGAGAAGTGCGAGAATGTTGCAAAGTCAGCCATCCCCGAACGAATGGTCAACTACTTTGCATCATTCCCTTCGCAAAGTGTGTTCCTCGACTCATCAAGGTTGTACTTTCATACGTCAACTGATTCCATTTCATAGCATGAAAGTACAACGATGGGAGTGAGTATACTCCACTTCTTGAAAGAAACTCCTAGATACCGAAACAGATGCATGGTGGATACATGCACCAAGAACCAACATTCAAACGAGTTTCGAATCTAGTAGTATAAACGTAGACAATTCATACTAAAAGATAAAAGGTAACACAAGTTGGTGATCAAGCAACAAGTATTCATTAAACATTTGATGTTGAACTGAAAAGATATAAACTCTATATTACAAACTATGGATTACATTTACATGATATGAAAACATGGGTAGCGGGGCTACTCCCCGCACCCTAGTGAGAGAGACTACTCGCTCATAACTAGGACAAAGAAGGAGGCAAGAAGAGAGAGAGAAAGCGTCATCCCCACAAAGGAGAGAGGAAAGTCAACCCCTTGGAGAGAGAGAAACGATCCACCTGTAGGGTTTTATGGGAGACACAGAAGGCAGCGAAAACAAAAAATTTTCTCCCCCAACCCATACCGAGCAAATGCGTCAACGTCTATATAATAAGAAAAGATGGTTTGCGGAATCATACCTTGTCCCGAGGCTTGCTCGGCGACAATACCTCGCGCAATGCGCGGTCTTCAACTCTAGACTTCGACGACATCTGTGCAGCTCCTGGTCGCACCGGGACTGACAACTCCTACTCGAACCGGACTGTCGGATGACAGTTGTCCTCCTAAGCGGCAATGTCCTCCCGCCTCTTTAGTAGTCCACACGGACCACCTGGAACACCACACTCCTTGTCCCACAAGGAAGTGGAAGGAGTCGCACCCTCTTGTTGACGTACTAGTCGCCAAAACGCTCTCCTGCCTCCTGTTGCAACTGCAGTAGTCCTTCCCTTGCTGCACCTCCCTTTTGCGGGAAGCACTTGCTCGGGCTCTCTCACGGTTACCAAAACCAGAGAGAACGACAACTTGCAGAGCAACTGGTTGCACTGAGTTGTACTTTGAGAAGCCCCCAATACCCCTATATATATAGGAGAGTCATGGGACAGGGTTCTCCTTCCCGGGCAATGCAGGACTAAAGCAGGAGTAGAAGGGTTCGGGAATTTTCCACAAAAAGCAACCGGTTCGCAACTTGAAATGATCGGTTCACAACTGAACCGATCGGTTCGGCCATTGAGCCGATCGGTTGGACCTAAGCCGATCGTTTGGGGCACTCCAACCGATCAGTTGGTTCCCTGAACCGATCGGTTCATGGTCCTAATCCGGCTCAAAAAGGCTTTCCTTGTTTCTTTCCCAATTGGTATCGAATACCAATATTATTCCCAATCGAATTGGGCAATTTGAAACCAAAGGAAAATTCTTTTCCGACATGACTTTTCCCAACTGGTCAGTTGCACCAGTTGAGCCGATCGGTTCAACCCTTGAACCGGTCATTTCAACCTGGGCATGAGCCGATCGGCCTGGACACTCCAGCCAACCGGTTCAACAACCTCAGCCGACCGGTTCATCACATGAACCGATCGGTTGGGAGCACAGGTTGGGCAAAATCAGTCAATTGTGATTTCAATCAATCTGATACTCCAATCAATGCGTCCAACACCTTGAACCATACGATATTGAGTCATCGACTGATTGAGTGTTTAATTGAACTACTAAACTCATTTAGTAATAAATCTAAACATGGCTTGTGGACAAAACTCCTCTTCCAGGTTAAATCCTATGTGTGTGACCCTGTAGGTCCATTTCACGTTGGTAGTGAAAGTTCATAACACTTATGACTTCACAAGAAAAGAGCGGTGCCTAGTCACACATCAGTGCTACCCAAGTGAAAGTAGAAAGTTGGAGAACAACTTTCATCCTACAATCCGTGAATGGTGTTACAGCGAATGTATAATTCCTTTGTCACTGATATCCCGAATGAACTCGAGGCATGGAACAGTCATCCTGTCAACACTCATTCACTTCCTTGATCTCAGAGTAGACTGGAAGAGATATGTATGACATCAGTATCATATACTGATTCACACATGCATGAACGCCTTTCTCAATCCTACTCATCAAGTGGCCATGGATATCAAACTCCCTCAGGAGGGACAAATCCCATATCTATCACTCACCCCTCAAAAGCCCCATGTGTCAAAGCCACCCAATCATCACCTTTATAACAACCCATGTTTCAGGACTGCGTTTGATGATGTCAAAGTGTGCCCAACGACATGTGTTGAGTGCAGTGATTTCAGGTCTAAGAATCACACTCACCACCATCACTGTGAGTACTGACTGTGACTACCATCTCATGGTTCCATGTGTCAAACTCACGGTGGGTCTGTCCGGTACACTTGTTCTCTAACAAGTACCTATGTGTTTGGTTTGATATCTCTATATCATGACTAATGAGATTATGTCATCAACCAACACCACAAACTAGTCTTGTGTGTCATTGCTGTCTATCTACCTTCCACAATGACATCCGACTAGGGACATAACAAGAATGTACAAACTCTTAGCATCCGTATGATCTCATCGTTCAGGTCATGAACCTGAAGGCATACGTCATTGAGTATTGTCATTCTTTAGACATTCAATCTATTCTATCACTATCTCATATGACTGAACCAGAAAGAATTGGAAG
The DNA here is from genome assembly GCA_963693085.1 of Alisma plantago-aquatica. Taxonomy (NCBI): domain Eukaryota; kingdom Viridiplantae; phylum Streptophyta; class Magnoliopsida; order Alismatales; family Alismataceae; genus Alisma; species Alisma plantago-aquatica. The sequence goes on from OY856410.1 coordinate 156,068,530, forward strand.
CGCACCTTTTATGTTTATCAAATCAATCTTAATGTATCCCACCAATCATCACATGATTGGCTCTCAGGGCATACATACCAACACCACCAACTTCACATGTTGCTTGATGACGAGATCCCCTGTTCCCACCTTCTTTGGCGGAGAGAGAGAAAGCAACTTCAAGATGGAGTATGGGTCTCAGACCGGCAGCCCCTGGGCGGAGGATGGAAGTTGGATTTGCTCTGGAGTGACTGAGGCAGCCTCTAGACGTCTGAAACTTGATTCCATTTGGAGGACCCTTGGGGTCTTATTTATTGGCCTTAAGTGAAGTCCAAACGGTTTGGAGACCTTTTGGACCTCAAGACCGTTTGGACCTTAAGACCGTTTGGATCTCAAGACCGTTTGGACCTTGAGACCGTTTGGATCTCAAGACCGTTTGGACCTCAAGACCGTTTGGATCTCAAGACCATTTGGATCTCAAAGACCGTTTGGATCTCAAGACCGTTTGGACCTCAAGACCGTTTGGACCTTGAGACCGTTTGGCGTCATGCGATCTTGGGACCGTGTGACTCCATGCGGTCTCGGGACCAGTTGGCTTCATGCGGTCTCGGGACCAGTTGACTCCATGCGGTCTCGGGACCGGTTGGCTTCATGCGGTCTCGGGACCGGTTGACTCCATGTGGTCTCGGGACCGGTTGGCTTCATGCGGTCTTGAGATCGTATTACTCCATGCGGTCTCAGGACCAGTTGGCTTCATGCGGTCTTGAGACCGGTTGACTCCATGCGGTCTCGGGACCGGTTGGCTTCATGCGGTCTTGAGACCGTATGACTCCATGCGGTCTCGGGACCGATTGGCTTCATGCGTTCTTGGGACCGTTTGACTCCATGCGGTCTCGGGATCGATTGGCTTCATGCGGTCTTGGGACCGTTTGAGTCCATGCGGTCTTGAGGATGATTTAGTCTTTTATGGTTTTTTTGTGTCTTTTTCTGCAAATATAAAGGGGAAAAGTTAGTCTAAAGATATATTTACAATAAGAGGGAATATTTAGGGATTATGGCTGAATTTAATTTAAGAAAGAGTGTGGAAAACTAAAGAAAAGACTAAGATAATCATCCAAAATTGGAGGTTATCACATGGCCAAAGTGAAAGCTATTGAAAAGATGTCTACTCCTTCAGTCAAAGACATCTATAGTTTCCTTGGTCATGTAGGTTTCTATAGAATATTTATAAAACATTTCTCCAAAATCACAAAACCATTATGTTCCTTACTTGCCAAAGATTCTGAATTCATATTCAATGATGAATGCCATACTGCCTTCACCAAGTTAAAGGAAGCTCTTATTTCTGCACCAATCATTCAACCACCAGACTGGAACACTCCATTTGAACTGATGTGTGACGCAAGCGACTATGCAGTGGGGGCAGTTCTAGGACAAAGGAAAGATAAGAAGCTTCATGCCATATACTATGCAAGCAAGACCCTAGATGAAGCACAAATAAATTACACAACCACAAAAAAGGAAATGCTTGCTATAGTGTATGCCTTCGACAAGTTTCAACAATACCTAGTAGGATCTAAGGTAATTGTGTATGCCGATCATGCTGCCATAAAGTATTTGCTCAATAAGAAGGATGCAAAACCTCATCTCATCTATTGGATACTACTTCTACAAGAGTATGATCTTAAAATCCGGGATAAGAAAGGTACGAAGAACAATGTTGCCGACCATCTTTCTAGATTGACTACAAATGTTGGAGATTGTTTGCCTATTGAGTATCATTTGCCTATTGAGAAGCTTTATGCACTGTCGTGCACCCAAGTGCCATGGTTTGTAGACATTGCAAATCTTTTCTACAGGACAGCTGCCGCTGGGCTTGACATACCAAAAAAAGAAGAAGTTCTTCCATGACATGAAGTTTTACTATTGGAATGACCCCTTGTGGTTCAAACATGGGAGTGATGGACTTATTTGAAGGTGTGTCGCTGAAGAAGAGATTGCTACCATTATTTATGAATGCCATGACTCTCCTGACAGAGGTCACTTTGGAGGAGAGAAGACTGCAGCAAAGATCCTACAGGCCGGTTTCTATTGGCCAACATTGTTTAAAGATGTCAATTTATTTGTCAAAGCTTGTGATAAATGTCAAAGAACCAGAGGAATTTCTAGACGTGATGATATGCCTCTTAACTCTATCTTGGATATTGAAGTATTCGATGTATGGGGAATTGATTACATGGGACGATTCCCATCTTCATATGGCTACCAATATATTCTAGTCGTTGTTGAGTACATCTCTAAATGGGTTGAGGCCATCCCAACCCAAGCATCAGATGCAAAATCAGTAGTCAAGCTATTTCAGAAAATCATCTTCCCTCACTTTGGTGTTCCTAGAGCTGTAATCTCTGATGGTAGCATGCATTTTGTTGAGAAGCAATTCAACAACCTTCTTTCTAAGTATGGAGTCACACATAAAGTATCTACGCCCTACCATCCTCAAACTTCCGGGCAAGTAGAAGTCTCCAACCGGAAGCTAAAAAGTATTCTAGAGAAGACAGTGTCTAGCTCAAGGAAAGATTGGGCATTGAAGATAGATGACACACTATGGGCGTATCAGACGGCTTACAAGACCATCATAGGCACAAGCCCATTTAAGCTGATATATGGTAAATCTTGTCATCTTCCACTGGAGCTAGAGAATCGTGCACTATGGGCTATAAAGTTCTTAAACTTTGACATGAAGAAAGCTGGTGAAAAGTGACTATTGTAGCTGCCAGAATTGGAGGAGCTACGGCTTGATGCATATGAAAATGCAAGGCTCTACAAAGAAAGAACCAAGATGTCACATGACATGAGAATTCAGAGGAAGGATTTCAAATAGGGAGACAAAGTGTTGCTGTTCAACTCAAGACTTAAGCTATTTCCTGGAAAACTAAAGTCAAAGTGGTCCGACCCTTTTCTCGTATTGAAGATTTTTCCTTATGGAGCTGTTGAATTATAATTCAAGGATGGAGCATTCAAAGTAAATGGGCAACTTTGCAAGCTGTATACCTCGGGGGACGAAGTTTATAAGGGAGTTTCTTGCTCCCTTCAAGATGCATGCAAGACAATTGAAGAGTCTCACTCCGGACTCTAAATGGAGGACCTCGTGGGAGTTGAACCCACATTAGGATATATTTCTTTTCTACTCATTTGAGTCAAAAACACTCTTTAGTTTCATAAATAAGCTTGTCATGGATGAATGTAATGATTTGGACAATTCTATTGCATATCTGTTATTAATTATGTGTTGACAAAAGCTATTTTCTGTAGAAACTACAGAAAACACGACGTATCTTAATTAAGACAAGGCATGTCTCTACTTCCAGACACACAACAAATAAGTTATATCTCTAGGTACACGACATGTCTTTATTTGACACGTCATGTCGTTGATCAGTAGATACAAATTTCTCCTCAACCTGGAAAAGTGCACAGCGTGTTCTAATTTAAACACGTCATGTCACCAAGAAAAAAACGGAGGCAAAAGGAATTTTGGAAAATCACCCGTCGTGTCTTTATTTGCACACGCCGTGTTCTGAAGTAGAAAAGGAACTGTCAAGTATTCTGAAAAAGTACACGACGTGTCCTAAATCAGACATGATGTGTATCACAGCAGAAGGAGAAGGGATGAGCTATCTGGAAAAAGTACACGACGTGTCTTTATTAGCACACGCCATGTAGTTATCAGTGAAAATGGGCAAATTTGAAATTCTGGAAAGTCACACGACGTGTTTAAATAAAAATATGTCGTGTCTTTTATTACAGAAAGGGAGTTCTGAAACTACACACGGCGTGTCTTTATTCAAACATGTCGTCTCTTTAGACGAAAATGTAGGGTTTTAACCCAGCACACGGTCGCCCCTCTCACTTACAATTTCATTCAAGCTAGAGCAGCTGTGTGCCCTAACCCTCTTCTTCCCAACAGCCGTGTGCCCTAGCACACACAACCGTAGTCGTCGTGCTATGTTCACAACTGTGTCTTCTTCGAGCTACCGCCCGCCACTGTTGTGTGTTTATCTTGCTCACGGTGTGTCCTCTTCAATGTCACACACTGCTACTCCATGGCCATCGTGTACCCTTGGACAAGGAGGGTCTGCCCGCCGTCAAGATTGAGTTGCCAACATTTTCTTCTTCTTCAAGCAAGCCATCAATGTCATCTTCTACCTCAAGGCGCCATCATCTTCTCCAACAATGACGTGAGAAAGGGATCCACCATCCTCCTCAACAAGAACATCCTCGATGCCAAGGAGGTCCACAAACCTTTCCGACTTCCGTCACATTGACCACATGAGGGCCAGCTGCAAGCCGCCTCCATTGTCCCCCTCCATTTTTCCCCAAAAAAATGTTGTTGTTCGCGACCTGCAGATTTTCACAGAGCTATAAGTACACATTGTGTACTTATTCACACACGACGTATGCGTTATAGTCTCAGCCAACTTTCTATTTCAGACACACGGCGTGTCTATCTTAGCACACGACGTGTGTTAACTTGTCAGCAGTAGAAATGTATCCATTCAAGCAAACTAGCAACCGCAAGCACGGTGCCAGTTCCTCCCAAGCGTCGGGGTACATCTCAACTACGTAGTTTCGGGTCACCCCTGAAGAAGACCCAACATATCAGTTCCTGATTACGAGGAGAGTTCTTCCTTCTTAGTTTGCTTGCCAACAAACGATGATGACTCTAGGCTTCAAGGATGAAGTCCTCATGCGCCTACATGACTTGGGTTTGAGCTACATCTGCCTTACGGTATCAAACACTTACCCCCATCTTGTATATGAGTTTTTGATGACACTCGTCACTGAGCAAGACCCATAGAAGAAGCTTGAGCCCTTTGGTATTATACGCTTTAGGCTTTTGGGTCGTGCTTTTAAACTCACATTTAAACATTTTTATGAGTTGTTGGAGTGTCACTACGATGGCACGATTAGTTACCCACCTACTTTTCATATTGATGAGTTTTGGTTCAAGATATCTGATGACGACCACCATGAGGCAAAGCAAGCCAGGGCATCCTCTATCCACAACCCTATCTTCTGGTATATTCATCACCTTCTTAGATTTGGGTTTTTGCCAAGAAGGAAACACAAGGGGATGTTGGGAAGCAAGATCTCTTCTTCTTATGGGGCATGATGTATGAGCATGAAATTAATGCTTCTTTGTATATTCTTCAACTTTTCCATGTCATCAAAAAGGTGAAGAAGAGGGATGCCGATGACATCATGTGTGGTGGTTTGATTACTCTACTAGCACAGAAGCTAGAGGTTGATTTGACAGGGCTTGAGGCTGCACCAGGAAGAAACATGGTAGATATTCAATATCTTCTCTCTACAGGCTTGATCTCAAAGATTTCCAACTGCGACAATAAGTTCTGTCAGTTCTTCGATGATGATCAGTATATTGACCTTCTAGATCCTGAGCATGCCACCTTAGAGAACAAGGACAACTGGAAAGTCCTGCTGGCCACTGATGAAGAGATAGCAGCAGCCAGAGCTGCTGATGATATCGGGGCAGGTCCTTCGGCCCCTTCTGCTTCTTCTACTCCACTGCCTCCCTCCACCAGCACCAGATGAAGTACTCCTGGGCAATGCATGATATCCAGCATTTGTACGGCTTTGTGCAGTAGCGGTTCGATCACATTGACGGCCACCTGGATCATATGGGCATGTAGTATACTGTGATGCATGACATGGTCCACCGCATAGATTTGTGGAACATCTCACAGGGCTACTACTCCATCCTGCAACCATATGTGCTTCCGCCGCAACAGCCATAGTCTGTCCTGTAGCCCACTTTGATGGAAGTCCCGGAGGATGATCTTGTCATCCAGTTCTTTCAGAATGACCATGGGGGCGTTGGCCCCTCTTATTGATTTACACCCATGATGGGTATCCGGTTGTTACCTTCATGAGCTCAATTGATGCAGTGAGGACACTGCAGATTTCAAGCTTGGGGGGTGGAACTGGCCCATAATGTAGTTTCTATTTTAGTTGTTTTTGTCATTTGCTTTTGTTGGTCATGTTAGTTTTTTTTATTTCAGTCTTTTATGTTCATGTTCTATATTTACCTTCATGGAAGGTTTAGTATGAAATGAGGCTATTGTGATAGAATGAACTTTTGCACCTTGTATGCTTGAACTACCTTGTACCTTGTATTTCTTTTGGCCATATGAAAGAATTAGTAAAGAGCATGCATGAATCAAATGGAAAATGAAATTCCCCATGTACATGATCCTGGTTTGTAATTGTAGCTTGAACTCTCAATTTTCACATCTTTGATTTCTAAATACATGTAACAGTCTCAAATTTTAGTGAATAAACTAACTCTACAACACTTTTTAGAATACGTGATACTCTTGCCAAACTTTTAGTGCATATACAACTGATTTTTCAATGAAAATTGTGCAAAAATTATGAATGGAATCTTGTTAGTTTAACTTTCTCATTGACTCCCTTATGTTGTGCAAACATCTCTTTTATCTTTTTCTCACTTTACCCAATAAAAGAGGGAAAACAACCCACATATCATGCTAGCCTAGTGTGAGTCCGATCCGACAACGATGGTTAGATGGTATGAATATCAAAAGAGGGTAAAGATAACACCCCAACCGACACTCCAAGTGTGCGTAAGCCTAAATTAGCAGCCGAGTGTCAGAATCCCAAAAATCAATTGTCATATCTTTTTGATAAGAAAGCTCAACTGAGATTGTTAAAGTTAGCTAAGATTTTATCATAACATCCATAATAGTTGAAAATTGTGTGCTGCACATTCACTAGTTGTTTGGCTCGATTATCCAAATCCTATTTAGTGTTGTTTAGTTGATTATTTTGCTTAATTTGTGACCACCTTTGATGAACTAAAACTTATCTATCTTTGATGTTTAATTTGAGACAATGGCTATGAAAATAAACCTAAGGTGCATGATCGATTGAGTTTATTGCATGTCCTCATTTCATTTAATCCATGCATGAGCTTGAATTTTCCTTCATTTGTGTAGCTATGCTCTTTTTGCTTGAGGACAAGCAATGGTTCAAGCTTAGGGGGTTTTGTTGTGTGATTCCCACATCAACTTTTCACATGTGTTTTCACACACAAATTCAGTTCATTTTGTTCTCATTTAGCCTCTATTCATATCATTCTTGCCACCTTTTTGTTATTTTGCTTATCACATGGTGTGTATTGTAGATTTGCATCAAAAGGATCAAATAGGATATATCCCCACTCAATCTCATCATTATCGGAACTTCTCCACGCCTTGCAGATGATCAGAACTTTAATTCTACTGAAACAGCAATGCACATGACGTGTCTTATTTAAGACACGACGTGTGTATTTCCAGACGGCCTATTACTTCAACTGCTGAAGAATAGTACACGACGTGTCCACGAAAGACATGACAAACACACTGTGTGCTTTACACTCAAAATAACTGCCTGAGACACGACATGGCGTGTCCAAAGAAAGACACGACGTGTGCCTGTCAGTTTCAACAAATTTTCAAATACGACTCCTTTCATTTTAAAAGACAAAACTACTCTATGGAGCAGTTATCTTTGGTCATTATGCAAAACTCTTTCGTCCTAGAGATGGGAGGGAAATTTTGGAGGTGGAAGAAGGTGGTTTCTTGCTAAAGAATCTCATTCTTTTTCTTTTCTTCTTCAATCTTCTTCTCCAAGGTGTAGCAGAGCTTCTCCACTCCACAAAGCTTCTTGGGAGAGAGGTTTGTCCAGTTTGGAGAAGCTGTAAGAGTGGGATTTCGTGCTAAATCTGGAATTCTACTCCTCTTGGGTTACACCTTGGGTTTTCTTAGCTTTTCCTTCTCTAAATCATGTTGAACTCTGAAATCTCTATGCATTTTCTGTTGTGCACTATTATGGACGAGTAGTTTCCTTTTCTTGGACATGGGAGGGTATCTCCCATGTCATAGCATGTATGGAACATGACAATTTTGTACTAAATGATATGTTGCTTGTTTATCCACCTTGTGAGTACCGATTTCTTCTTTTATGCATGTATGGCTGGCCACCTTATGTGTATGTTTTATGCTCTTTTGCTTGATCTGAGAAGATAGGTAGAAGAGTAAGGAGGTACTCTCATGACAACTCATTCTTTACCACGAGAGTGGAAATTATGGAGTTGAGGAGTAAATTTATGATCCAAAATGAAATTCATACATGGGAATCTTGAGTTGAGCTAGGATCGTTGTACCTGCACTGAGAGGTGAAGTGCAACATACAACTCTCCTTTAACAAGTGCTTAGTATGTTTAAATTTTGTGCTCCTATTCTATGCTATGATATGCAGATGAAATCCTAAGTCTAAGATACTTCCATATCTAAATTTTAATCTCTTTTAGTAAGCCATTTATTGTTTTGCTTAATTCTAAAATTTTCTAGTTTAATCATCCAAATCACCTTAAAATCAATCTAGATTGTTGAACCTTAGCACTGCTGTGTTTAATTGATTGCTAAAGCTCCTTGTGTTTGATCTCGACTACGACTACTTCTGCATACTTGTAGAATTTGGTTAGTTGAGTAAAAGATCTTTCTTAAGATTGAAACTCATTAGTGTAAGAATCCAACAAGTTTTTGGCATCGTTGTTGGGGAGCTATGGTTAATCTAATTAGAGTAACAAGTGCTAACTAGTATTCGAGACTAGATCATCCTTTCCATTTTCGAATTTCCAGATACCTTTTAGTTGTGTTCTCAATTTCTCTTGCTATTTTTTAGGTTGTATGCATCGCTCACAAAGAGGTCTTCAAACATCTGCATTGCTAGACCTTGAGATCGAGTGTACTCTTTCAAGCTTAAGAAGAGCAAGAAGAGTAGAACAACCACTACTAAGAGATGTTCCACCATCATCACCGTCACCATCTTCTTCATCTTTTGAAGAAGCCGTATAAGGAGATCCAACCATGGCGGATGACCGTCCTTTGAAGGATTTTGCAATGCCGGTTGCCACAAATATTTGAGGACAAGTTGTGTAAGGGCCTACTCAGATGGTATGGACATGTGCAACACAAATCGACTAATGCATCTACAGGAAGTAATTCTATTGAGTCATGCATATTTAATAGAAAAAGAGGAAGGACTAAACTAACATGACAAGATCTTATAAAGAGAGTTTTTGAATCTCTACATCTCAACCAGAATATGACCCATGATAGATATGAATGGAAATGAAGGATCAAATGTAGCTGACCTCAACATAGTTGGGATTGAGGCTTAAATGATGATGATGACTAACTTCAATATTGTATACCATTATTTGAGAATGTTTTTAAAAATACACTATCCAATATACCTTTTTAGTGTATTTAGATTAGATGAGTTTATTCCTAAAATTACATAGGCGGTGGATCCCCTCTTGGGTCCCAATCCTTACATTTGCTCTGGGTGATGTCTGATGTTATATGTGCTAGTTTCACAGACTCATACTCATTTTCTACATACTTGTGAGTGAGGAGACCCTTGAAGAATTTGGTCCTTGAGGGGATTTTAGATAGAGCTTCAAGGGAATATCAACAACTATCTTCTTCACTGCTTATTTTAACTTTATTAATTACAAGTCTAGCCAAGTTTGGACTAGATGGTTCTGGTACGGGACTTCCGGATTGTAAACTAGCACCAGAGGGATAGAAGTTTTTGGTGTAGTTTTTAGTTCCTTCTTGGTATTAGGTATAATGCTCTCCTCTATAGTGTATGTGTCACATCACTTTGGAGTTTGCATCGCTGGTTCTAAAAGTGTAGCCATGTGGGTGGCTTCATCATCAATGTCATCTTTGAGAACTATCGTATTGTTGGTGACTAGGGTTGGTGGTTCTAGTATATGTACAAATATATTTGTTTGTGTATGTCTGTGTGTGTACATGTCGAGCGCGATTAATGCATGAACATGATAATGGGTTCTATTATTGGACAAATGATGAAGTTAGCTATGGTTGGTTTAATAAGGTTACTATTCCAAAAGTCTTTTATCACGATATAAATCCTATCTACCAAGATGTCAAGTTATAGTCAAGATTTAGTAGCTAAATAAGTGATACCACAAATTGATTTGAATGATAGCATCATCATTTCATAAGCATCCCCAAGTATAATAAATTTATATAATTTGGACTAACATAATACACCAATGAAAAATACCAATAAATTCTTTACAAAAAACAATTTTCTAATAATGACAATAAGATAGGCCAATATATTTAATTACAAGTTGATACTAGAAAAATTTATGGTGTCATAGAAAATGATGTAAAATTGTATTATCTTGAGTTTAACATGCATATTCTCCAAGATATAGTCAATTTATAAGAACATTGTTTTTGTGAGAATAAATCTTCAAGACAACTGAATCCAATGTAATTTCAAAATTAATTTAGGCAGTGTACCCAATGGGTGAAAGAACGATATAATAACTACTTAGACATCTTGAGAGATGTGAAAGGTTAAAAGTATGTCACAATGAGATAGTAGGCATCAAAATATGTTATTATATCTAAACAAGATTTACTCATGCCAAAAAGAAATCGTCTACAATGGAAAACGTTTCCACTATAGATAAGCCAAATAAACCCATGCATGCACATGCATGTCAACAGATATGTTTGGTAAAGATTTATTACTTTATTATTTTACATATTATAAGTAATATTCATACATTAGGACACAATATATCCATACAAAAGTATTTGTAAAAACCCTAATTTACTATGATATGATCCTGGTGATAGCAATTATATATGTAAAATACAAAGGGCTATACTTCAAGAATAACATATCCATCACCTTAATTTTCATATGAGTTATATACTTTTTGTTCACTTAAAAACACAAAATATTGATACAAAATGTATTTATGGGAGTCTTGAATTTTCTTAATGACAAATCTTGTACAAAACTACATTACCACTATATGAATTCAACTAAATCTCTTCATGTTATAGATCCAAAGAAATATGGAAGAATGTCTTTGGCACCTATGTAGGAATGCATCGTATCAAGGAGAGCATGATCAACTACTAACCCAAAAACTTGAGCTCTTCTTTGGGAGAAAGTCAAAGTCTATTACCAAAATATTCTCAAGGACTAGTACCATTATCTGTGGCCCTAAAGATTTTGGAGTCGAGGTGGATATAAAGCTTGTATCTTGGAAGACTCTTTGTTCTCCTCCTCACCATTGTGATATGAAGGATACATCCATCCTAGAATCCTCTAGCCTCTTCAATCTTCTAGTTAGTAAATATACAAACCTATGAAGCGAGGTGGAACACTATGTATGAGGAGGTCGAAGAAGAGTCTTATAGGACAAAAAATGAAGAAGCATTCAAAGCTGAAATGGAATCTCAAGATCATGACCAATCTTATCATTAAGTGAAGACTCACAAAGTAAGGTTGAAGGCTTATCCACTAACGGAGGCAAACTGTACAAGACAAAGACCCTTTTCCTTCTTGCTAGATGATAAAAAGTGTTTCCATAAGGGCCATTTTAAAAATTAGTGACCAAAATCAAACAAGCACCATAGTCATGACTAGAAAAGGCACAAGAAAAGAGGGAATATACATATTGATGGAAAACACCACTAGTATAGAACCTACCTCTAGAGTCAGTTAAAAGAACCCTTTAACGTCAGTTTCTTACCAACACCTAAGTGGGAAACACTATAGTCACATGTCTAAGACGTCAGATATTTTTGGAGTGTGCAAAACGACGATGGAGATCCAACATAGATTTCTATGATAAATGAAATTGACACATGTAGGAGTCTGAGCCGTCAGTTTAGGAACTAAAACTGACATTGTAATGCCATACCAGGTCACATTTGTAATTGGTAAAGGTTTCTGAGTCGTCAGTTTATGAAATAAATCGACACTAATTGAGCATCTAAATCGTGAGTTGAATCAAGTATAACCGACAACAAGTGATACTTTGATGATGTCTTCAAAAAAAACAAATGACTATCACTATGCTGCCCAACCTGTCCACTTTAGTGTAATCTTATAATGTGAGTTTTAGTCCTAAAATTGATGACTCGGACCTAGAATGTCGATGTTTTGGTAACGACTAATGACAATTTTTTTAAATAGTAGGTCTGTAGACCTGCTATTCGGCTATTCAACTAGATGCATAACCTATGCTTCAGAATTGTATTTCTAAATTGCAGGTTCAATCCTATGTTCAACTTAACAATGGGCCAACAAATCAGAAAAACCTACAATAAAAAACACAATCTACCCACATAAAAATCCATTCTTCAATTCCATTCTCATCATATGTACAAACATAATTGTATTCATTCATCTTCACATTCATTCGCACACATGATACTCCATTCACATATGCACCAATTCCATTCTCATGACATATAGAAACACAATTATCATTGTATTCATTCATTTCACATTCAAACACATGTATATATTCATTATTCACATATGCACCAATAATTTACTCGCATGAAATTTGAATTTACAAGAAGTCTTAAAAATCACATGTATATAGAAATAATGATATCAAAGTTTAGAAAACTCAATCTTTATCCCAATCAAATTCAATGTTCACATCCTTAACAAAGGCTTGTGCCCATTATTCTCGTAACTCATCTAGCTATTCTGTCGAGTAGTGTATTGAACACATGAAAAGAGAATGTCATATATAATTAAAAAGTTTAACATTTTCATATTATCAAATGAGATTATTTACTTGTGATGATCAAGACTGTATATATATACATTTTTTATGCAGTTGATGTCTAGTGCCCCATATCTGACAATCATGTCCATATACCACATCACATAATATATGCATGCCCAACCATCATATTGTACAAGGAACTATATATTTCAACACACTAAACGATAATATACAAAAGTAACAATAGGCATAAATATGCATTGGAGTTAGAAAACTACATTAACATTCTGCCAAATTTTCACTTTCTTTTTCTTGTCTAAATTTCCTCTAGAATTTTTAAAATCTTTTAATGCCCTACATGTTAATTTAACACATTGAATACTATTACTAAATAATCATCTAATAATATATGTTAACATATACAAATATAAAAATTCACTCACATGAATAATGCCCTTTTCATTTTGTGTCCGCCACTGTCTACTTCGTCACAGTTAACATCACGGGGACAATAACCAACAACACCCAATGGTTATTCTTGAATGAAAAGAATGCAAACAAAATAAAAGTCGAAATTCCACAATGAAATGTAATTATTAAGTTAAAATTATAAGTAACTAAGCTTACTCACATTGAATGGGGCTATAATCACACTCTTTTTTATTTTACCAAAATATTTAAATGTGGTGGAGAAATATTCGCTAACAAATGTAGGGTCATTAACTACACAACTTATCAATGATTGAGCCATAAATGTTGCATGGGGCAATGTGAACTCTGTGCACACCCTATGTAAGTAGTTGCAAAACATATATCATGTATGCATTAATATATATGAAAATAGATCAACATATATAAAATGAGGTATTTAGCCATATAAGATCTCACCTTATCCAAAGTTCTACACAGATGTATTCAACCAATCATAAGTAAACATCTTCACAACATCTTACAAAAATACACTAGTATCATGAGGTTGACCTACAACGCCCTCCTTATTATTGACCATTATAGGCGATCTTTCTTCAAATTTGCCTATCCATACTATCAACCCACTAAAATTAGGACCTAGATTGTCAAATAGGTCCTTTGCAAGACAACCAGGTAATTGAGGAGGAGGTGGAGGATGAGCTATAGGGGGTTTCTTAGGAATATTGTCCTGCATATTTATATATTCTCATATCAATTGTAATGTATATACAACGCAGTGTAAATTTAGCATAAGAGTATAAACAACTCCCACTTTAGGCCACACAAGCACGCCACCTTCTACATCACCTATCCTCTCGTACTTGAGGTGGTCATATGGCAATGCAGTCTTCTTCCAAGGGTTGTATAAAAGCCTCAATGACACATGAACCACATCAACGGGCAACAAAACACAATGAATCATGTCACCTTCAAGGCATGGGTAATACATTCCCAGTGCAACAACATATCCTTGTAATAAAAGATTGTATGGCCCCAACTCCTAAAAATTTGCATAGAGTGTTGTACATATACCTAAACTAAAACATATTATACAAATCATTATGAAAGTCTACTATGCCACAAAAATACTTACAGTGGGTGGTGGGTCCACATGATTACTCCCAACTAACTTTGTCGTAGGGAGGTTCGCCTTGTGTGAAGAGTAGAACGCCACATGTACTATCTGAGTAGATGAATGGGAAGTATGATATAGTTCGCTTGTGATGCCATTAAGAATGGTTCACTCTTCTCACCAATCTTTTCAAAATTCACTAATGTGAAACCTAATTCATCCACTACAACTCCTTTGGTGTTATCAACCTAATTACTCCTAATGATCAGAACTCTGAAATCTATGTAGTCAAACTCCCATGTCTTCAATGACACCATAATATGACATTTTAGCTTCACATGGACTGTTATCCTTCACACTAGAAAAATTCAATGAAGACGCTTGAAGGATGACCCCACTATTTTGTACGACACTCTTGTCATCTTGATGCTTTGTGTGATATGAAAATACATTTATGTCAAACCCTCTATAAGACATAATATTCATTTATCGTTTAAAGGTGAGGCATTTGATAATTTTAGCAACATTATTTACTATTTGAGATAGTTGATGTAAGACTTTATCTTCAAACCACCTAATAAATGTCTTGTTATGCTCTCTAGAAAGTAACATTGAATTAACTCAAGGATATTTTCTCTTTATGAAATTGGTATGTTCGGTGATATAAATACTCACTTCATCGATGTTTTGTAGAATATACAACTGTACATGTTCCCACAGCTCATGACTGATTACTTTCACTCATGCTCCTAAAGTCCCTTTGCCATAATAGTCCTCAATATTCTTATCATTTAAAGGAGATTCATTAAACCTCATAAAGTCATTGCAAAAGTCAACAACCTCCCTGACCACATGAACCTCAATAATACTCCCTTCATGCCGATAATAGTTTTAAACATCACCTTTAAAAATACTCATGTACTATTCAAAAAGATAAATCTAATGCAAGAAAAATGGTCCCAACATTTTCACTTCCCTAGTTAAATGGACAACAAGATATACCATGATATCAAAGAATGAAGGAGGGAAATACATCTCAAGCTGGCTCAGGGTAACAACCACTTATCTTTGCAACTTATCAAGATTATACATATAAATAACTTTTCTACATAGAGTGTTGAAGAAGAAATAAAGTCTGGTGATTGCAAACCTTACATGCTTCGAAAATATAGATTGAATTGCCACAGACAATATTTGTTGCATTAGAGTGTGACAAACATGAGATTACTTATTAGCTTCAGAATCTTCATTGATACCAATCTATGGATATTGGAAGAGTATCTCTATGGTAACCTAACATTAAGAAAGCCCTCACAAAAAGTTTTCTTCTCCTTTCTAAAAATGTGTGACAAGTAGCAGGTAAATATGTTTTTTGATCACTACTAACTTCTTTTGGTAATTCTTCCTGTATGCCCATTTCACATAGGTCCATTTTGGATTTGATTCCATATTTGTTCTTACCTGGTATATTAAATAGAGTACCAATGACATGCTATCATAAATATTTTTCTCAACATGCATGACATCGATACAATGCCTAAATGCCAAAGAACTTCAATAAGGAAGATCCCATAATATAGACCTCTTCTTATACAAAGATTAGTCACTATGTGTGGGATTGGTACATTGTGATCTCTTACCAAATGCATTGACAAAGAGTTATAACATTTCATAAACAACCTCCCCTAATGTAGGTTTAGGGGCACTCCGTTCCTTATTCGATCCATTGAATGCTTTGTGTAACCTTCAATAAGGATCATCTTTTGGTAACCTTTAGTAAGGATGATCTTTTGGAAGATACATTTGATGACCAAGATATACAGTCTTGCTTCCATGTTTTAGTCATATTGAATCAATATTCTCTTCAGATATAGGGCATGCTTTGGATCATTTTACATTGTATCCAGACATATTCCCATATCGTGGAAAGTTATTAATGGTGTAAAACAACATAGCATGCAAAAAAAATATCTCTCTATGTGAATCATGATAAGTCATCACACCTCCCTAGAGTTTCTTTCAGTCATCAATCAGATGTTCAAGATATAAATCAATATCATTTCAAGATTGTTTAGGGACTGATGTCAACAATGACATCACATACTTATTTTTCATATAGAACCAAGGAGGAAGATTGTATATAACAATCATAACAGGACATTTGCTATGTTGGCCACATAATGTGTTGGTATGTATGCCCAGAGATCCAATCATGTGATAATGAGAATGAGGCATTAGATAAATGATTTGATAATAATAAAGGTAATTCTGTCTATTATGTTTTTCTCACTCA